>CM075861.1:26027328-26294618 GCA_037975125.1 Latrodectus hesperus
TGAATAAAATATATAGCAAAATATTTTACAGACACTCTAACATTACTGGAAATAATAATGAACATATATAGCTCTAAAATTGCTAAATAAAGTATTTCTGAAGACTCAAAGCAAGCTTCAATATAAACCCCCAGTTTTATATATAGTGGTTAGATAGAGGGAAGTGTTACATCACATGACGTATCATATTATCACATGACGTATTATATCACATGACAAGATTGTATTAGAAAAAGAGCAAATATATACTAATAGTTAAGTTTAAATATGCATGAAAGGTATCCTGTTGAACATTTAACATTTGCTGTAAGTGATAAACAGTAGAATATTTAAAGTATTACAGATTGCAATCTGCTGATTCAGTTAATATTTTGCAGCAGCTCAGTCTGTGCACTATAGTTAGTACGATTAAGAAAATTATTGAACAAAATATAATTACAATACAATGAATAATAAAAATGGCTTAAAAAAGTGAATAAAATATATAGCAAAATATTTTACAGACACTCTAACATTACTGGAAATAATAATGAACATATATAGCTCTAAAATTGCTAAATAAAGTATTTCTGAAGACTCAAAGCAAGCTTCAATATAAACCCCCAGTTTTATATATAGTGGTTAGATAGAGGGAAGTGTTACATCACATGACGTATCATATTATCACATGACGTATTATATCACATGACAAGATTGTATTAGAAAAAGAGCAAATATATACTAATAGTTAAGTTTAAATATGCATGAAAGGTATCCTGTTGAACATTTAACATTTGCTGTAAGTGATAAACAGTAGAATATTTAAAGTATTACAGATTGCAATCTGCTGATTCAGTTAATATTTTGCAGCAGCTCAGTCTGTGCACTATAGTTAGTACGATTAAGAAAATTATTGAACAAAATATAATTACAATACAATGAATAATAAAAATGGCTTAAAAAAGTGAATAAAATATATAGCAAAATATTTTACAGACACTCTAACATTACTGGAAATAATAATGAACATATATAGCTCTAAAATTGCTAAATAAAGTATTTCTGAAGACTCAAAGCAAGCTTCAATATAAACCCCCAGTTTTATATATAGTGGTTAGATAGAGGGAAGTGTTACATCACATGACGTATCATATTATCACATGACGTATTATATCACATGACAAGATTGTATTAGAAAAAGAGCAAATATATACTAATAGTTAAGTTTAAATATGCATGAAAGGTATCCTGTTGAACATTTAACATTTGCTGTAAGTGATAAACAGTAGAATATTTAAAGTATTACAGATTGCAATCTGCTGATTCAGTTAATATTTTGCAGCAGCTCAGTCTGTGCACTATAGTTAGTACGATTAAGAAAATTATTGAACAAAATATAATTACAATACAATGAATAATAAAAATGGCTTAAAAAAGTGAATAAAATATATAGCAAAATATTTTACAGACACTCTAACATTACTGGAAATAATAATGAACATATATAGCTCTAAAATTGCTAAATAAAGTATTTCTGAAGACTCAAAGCAAGCTTCAATATAAACCCCCAGTTTTATATATAGTGGTTAGATAGAGGGAAGTGTTACATCACATGACGTATCATATTATCACATGACGTATTATATCACATGACAAGATTGTATTAGAAAAAGAGCAAATATATACTAATAGTTAAGTTTAAATATGCATGAAAGGTATCCTGTTGAACATTTAACATTTGCTGTAAGTGATAAACAGTAGAATATTTAAAGTATTACAGATTGCAATCTGCTGATTCAGTTAATATTTTGCAGCAGCTCAGTCTGTGCACTATAGTTAGTACGATTAAGAAAATTATTGAACAAAATATAATTACAATACAATGAATAATAAAAATGGCTTAAAAAAGTGAATAAAATATATAGCAAAATATTTTACAGACACTCTAACATTACTGGAAATAATAATGAACATATATAGCTCTAAAATTGCTAAATAAAGTATTTCTGAAGACTCAAAGCAAGCTTCAATATAAACCCCCAGTTTTATATATAGTGGTTAGATAGAGGGAAGTGTTACATCACATGACGTATCATATTATCACATGACGTATTATATCACATGACAAGATTGTATTAGAAAAAGAGCAAATATATACTAATAGTTAAGTTTAAATATGCATGAAAGGTATCCTGTTGAACATTTAACATTTGCTGTAAGTGATAAACAGTAGAATATTTAAAGTATTACAGATTGCAATCTGCTGATTCAGTTAATATTTTGCAGCAGCTCAGTCTGTGCACTATAGTTAGTACGATTAAGAAAATTATTGAACAAAATATAATTACAATACAATGAATAATAAAAATGGCTTAAAAAAGTGAATAAAATATATAGCAAAATATTTTACAGACACTCTAACATTACTGGAAATAATAATGAACATATATAGCTCTAAAATTGCTAAATAAAGTATTTCTGAAGACTCAAAGCAAGCTTCAATATAAACCCCCAGTTTTATATATAGTGGTTAGATAGAGGGAAGTGTTACATCACATGACGTATCATATTATCACATGACGTATTATATCACATGACAAGATTGTATTAGAAAAAGAGCAAATATATACTAATAGTTAAGTTTAAATATGCATGAAAGGTATCCTGTTGAACATTTAACATTTGCTGTAAGTGATAAACAGTAGAATATTTAAAGTATTACAGATTGCAATCTGCTGATTCAGTTAATATTTTGCAGCAGCTCAGTCTGTGCACTATAGTTAGTACGATTAAGAAAATTATTGAACAAAATATAATTACAATACAATGAATAATAAAAATGGCTTAAAAAAGTGAATAAAATATATAGCAAAATATTTTACAGACACTCTAACATTACTGGAAATAATAATGAACATATATAGCTCTAAAATTGCTAAATAAAGTATTTCTGAAGACTCAAAGCAAGCTTCAATATAAACCCCCAGTTTTATATATAGTGGTTAGATAGAGGGAAGTGTTACATCACATGACGTATCATATTATCACATGACGTATTATATCACATGACAAGATTGTATTAGAAAAAGAGCAAATATATACTAATAGTTAAGTTTAAATATGCATGAAAGGTATCCTGTTGAACATTTAACATTTGCTGTAAGTGATAAACAGTAGAATATTTAAAGTATTACAGATTGCAATCTGCTGATTCAGTTAATATTTTGCAGCAGCTCAGTCTGTGCACTATAGTTAGTACGATTAAGAAAATTATTGAACAAAATATAATTACAATACAATGAATAATAAAAATGGCTTAAAAAAGTGAATAAAATATATAGCAAAATATTTTACAGACACTCTAACATTACTGGAAATAATAATGAACATATATAGCTCTAAAATTGCTAAATAAAGTATTTCTGAAGACTCAAAGCAAGCTTCAATATAAACCCCCAGTTTTATATATAGTGGTTAGATAGAGGGAAGTGTTACATCACATGACGTATCATATTATCACATGACGTATTATATCACATGACAAGATTGTATTAGAAAAAGAGCAAATATATACTAATAGTTAAGTTTAAATATGCATGAAAGGTATCCTGTTGAACATTTAACATTTGCTGTAAGTGATAAACAGTAGAATATTTAAAGTATTACAGATTGCAATCTGCTGATTCAGTTAATATTTTGCAGCAGCTCAGTCTGTGCACTATAGTTAGTACGATTAAGAAAATTATTGAACAAAATATAATTACAATACAATGAATAATAAAAATGGCTTAAAAAAGTGAATAAAATATATAGCAAAATATTTTACAGACACTCTAACATTACTGGAAATAATAATGAACATATATAGCTCTAAAATTGCTAAATAAAGTATTTCTGAAGACTCAAAGCAAGCTTCAATATAAACCCCCAGTTTTATATATAGTGGTTAGATAGAGGGAAGTGTTACATCACATGACGTATCATATTATCACATGACGTATTATATCACATGACAAGATTGTATTAGAAAAAGAGCAAATATATACTAATAGTTAAGTTTAAATATGCATGAAAGGTATCCTGTTGAACATTTAACATTTGCTGTAAGTGATAAACAGTAGAATATTTAAAGTATTACAGATTGCAATCTGCTGATTCAGTTAATATTTTGCAGCAGCTCAGTCTGTGCACTATAGTTAGTACGATTAAGAAAATTATTGAACAAAATATAATTAACAATACAATAAATAATAAAAATGGCTTAAAAAAGTGAATAAAATATATAGCAAAATATTTTACAGACACTCTAACATTACTGGAAATAATAATGAACATATATAGCTCTAAAATTGCTAAATAAAGTATTTCTGAAGACTCAAAGCAAGCTTCAATATAAACCCCCAGTTTTATATATAGTGGTTAGATAGAGGGAAGTGTTACATCACATGACGTATCATATTATCACATGACGTATTATATCACATGACAAGATTGTATTAGAAAAAGAGCAAATATATACTAATAGTTAAGTTTAAATATGCATGAAAGGTATCCTGTTGAACATTTAACATTTGCTGTAAGTGATAAACAGTAGAATATTTAAAGTATTACAGATTGCAATCTGCTGATTCAGTTAATATTTTGCAGCAGCTCAGTCTGTGCACTATAGTTAGTACGATTAAGAAAATTATTGAACAAAATATAATTAAAATACAATAAATAATAAAAAGGCTTAAAAAAGTGAATAAAATATATAGCAAAATATTTTACAGACACTCTAACATTACTGGAAATAATAATGAACATATATAGCTCTAAAATTGATAAATAGGGTATTTCTGATGACTCAAAGCAAACTTGAATATTAACCCCCAGTTTTATCGTTTGATACCACAAAAGAATCTGACAGGTGGTCTGGTTGGTTAGGGCGTCATTCTCATTATCGGAAGGTAGTGCGTTCGGATACCAGCTGGCTGAAGATCCATTGTGTTCGCTAAAGGCAACTGAGGCACGTTAATACCGAGCGTGGTCGCAATGTCCTCCAAGTGAAATGATACCTGTGGGGGTGGCAGGCCAAGTATTGGGGGCCTTTTGCTTGTTCTCTGCTTCAAAATCAACAAGATCCCACCTTGTTCTTCATTGGCCTGACAGCCCAGGGTTGGCCTTTGCCTTCCTCAGAAGTGCATACCAGGACCCCCTATTTTTGGATAAGGTCATCCAGTTTGTCATTTTTAGTGTTTTTAGGTCGTTTTCAAGGCAATCACGTCATCGGAGTTTCGGTCGTTCTCTACTTTTGGTGCCAATGGGGCGAGCCAAGAAAATGTTTTTCGTCACCTGATTGTCGTTCATCCGGCTTAAATGTCCTGTCCATTTTTATCTCTGTATTGAGATAAATTTAACAATATCTGGTTCTTTATATAGTTTATAGAGCTCAGAATTCGTTCTTCTTCGCCATGTTTTCTCCCATTTAATTCCACCAAAGATGCTTCTTAAAGTTTTTCTTTCGAAAATGGAGATGGTTTCTTTGTCCTTCTCAGTCAATGTCCACGTTTCAGATGAGTAAGTGAGAATAGGCCGAATCAAGCATTTGTATATCAAAATTGTTGTTTTTCGACCGACGAAAGTAAATTTTAGGTACTTTTTTAAGCCGGAAAAGCATCGGTTAGCAGCTGTAACCCTGCTGCGGATCTCAGGTGCGATGAAGACCCCACCCAGCTGCTTCCATTTAACTGGTTGAGCCCAACTCAGCGCTAGATACAGAGAAGGATGCTGGTGCACCAACAACAACAGAATCTGACAGACGTTCGAAAGAAGGCTTTTGTCGATAGGTGTACGGAAAATTAGAAAAAATAAATTCAACGTGCATCTGATTCTGTGTGTCACATTTATACAGATGATGAATTATGGATCTATGCATATGAACTCAAAACGAAACAGAAATCGAATGTTGGGATGCTCCAAGAGTTGTCAAATCCATTAAAAGTTGTTCGCAGGAAAAGCACATTGAAGTGAAGGTTTGCCTTTTCTCTGGCGTTACCGATTATGGGGCAACCATGATAATAGAGTAACGGAGAACACACAATTTTGAATAGACGCGATCATTAGTCAATCAGCTGTCATCGAAGAAATTTAAAAAAAACAGAAGATATGACGAATTATACTTTATCACGACAATGTGAGCTTCCACTTATCGGATGAAATCAAGGAATTTTTGACCAGCCAAAATATCGAATTGATGAGTCATCTATCATACAGTTCTGATTTGGCACCCAATGACTTTTCTTTTATTACAGCACATTAAAAACAAATTACGTGGTCAACGATTTTCGACACTCGAAAAATCGTTTAATACATTCAAAACTCGTGCATCTTATTTGGAATGATTTAAAAAACTGTTTCAATTTTTTAAAAATAATGGTGGTTTTTGGGTGACATACCCTTTGCCACAGAAATCCTGGAAACTGCTACTCATATGTCGTTACCCAGTGGGTACCTGTGAACTAAGTCACGGTGGAGAGTAGAATAACCCACGTCATACCACTAGAAACTCGTTTATAGGGTGGGACAAATTTATAAAATGTGTCAGATGAAAAGACAGAGAAACACGGAGAGATAAAGTAACATCCATGCTCGAACAGGGAATTGAACCCTGGACCCACAGTTCAGGAGTCAGGAACGCTAATCACTCAAACATCAGTTTGCAAAACAAATAACGAAAAAAAAAAGATTTAAAAGAAAGAAAATATGTTTTTCTCATCATAGAAAAAAATAACTCAAAAGTAAATAAAACCAATTTCAATCATAAATATTTGTTTTCATCATTATTAGGTTAATGCAAATAGGAAATCTCGTATCTCTTCAATATAACTTAAAAATAATGAAACAACAATTGAATAAATCAAAACGAAGAATATGTATATTTCTTCTGATTTCTTTAATTGAGGAACTAACCTCTTAGTGGTTACTTCCTTATTGTGTCTTAGAGTTTTTAGTTATTATTCCTCATTGGCTCAATTTTAATTTGTGTCAATTCAATTTAAAAAAAAATTCCCTTTTGGAGTAACGAAACTGTGTGACGGATCAAATTACTAGCAATGTTTTTGAAACCTGGTTATTTCTGTTAAAACAAACAATTATAATAATCCATATATATATTATTCCAAATACTATAATTATAATTTTTTATTATAATATAAAATATTATAAATGTAATTTTTTTAAGCACAATCTATTTAATTCCACATCACTCGTTATTTTTATAAATAAATTAGCTTCCAAATACGATTATTTCTAATTCGAAATTCCACTTTAAATAAATATAACAATTTTCCCAATGACGTATTTAATTATTCTCAATGATATATGGGTATCTGGGCTTGATTCCATGCATTTATTAATGCCTGTAGAACTAATAATGAAAGTATAATTTAAGCAGTTAAAAAAAGGCGATTCATTTATGGTAACATATTATGTTTAAATTCTTTAAAGCTGATAAATGAAATCATCTATACTCACAAAATATAAAAGCTCGCGAAAATGAAAATTTTATTTAGTAAATTTCTTCATCCGTTGTTGTTGTTGTCGTGTGCCAGCTAGGCTGGCAATATGGGGTGTGCTGCTCCACTTTTCCAACTAAACCCTATTTTGGTGTGGAGTCCGACTTCCTCAGTACACACATGCCATAGGGACCCGTTTATAGGGTAGGCAACCATTCACACCTCATTCATACAAGGAAAGGACAAAGACAGGATAGATAAAGTACATCCATGCCCGAACTTGGATTCGAACCCAGGACCTCCTTATCTGCAGTCAGGTACGGTGACCACTAGACAAGTTGGGCGGCTCTTCATCCGTTATCATATTCCATTTGCTTGTCTATATTGTTATTTTTTTCATAAAAACACTTTAAATTGCAGATGTGCAGAACTTGGAGTATAATGTGGATTCCTAATAACATAACCCATACAAGCGTTTACACCCAAGATAGGAATTGAGCCCATGAACTGTTCAACTGAAAGTTAGGACGCAGGAATTTTGAAATTCTTAAATTTGAATTCAGAACACTTTTCTATAAGTACCATTCTCGAGTACAAAAGTTATTGACATTGATATTGATTCCACCGAAATCTACCATGTTGCAAGTGTTTACTTACTATTAAAATTCCTTAATACTCGTGGCTCCTTTATGATTGATAGGATGTGGAGAGCAGAATAACGGCTCGGATGTCGACTTCATTACTTAATAGTGTTTTAAAATTAATAGACAATTAATTTTACTTAACGATTTGAATCAGAAAAATAAACAAAGCAACAAGAACTGAATCCTAATAAATTTGAGCCGAACTGGCAGCGAAATGCTTAGCAATCTAAGTTTTGGTTCAAAATGCTCAATGGCTCGAACCCCATTCCTGGCTGGGTTGTTTCTAGTGGTTAGGAATCCACTTTAAATAGTAGATCTCAGTCTAATTAATTCTTGTTGAGCTATAAACAAAAGAACTAACTCAAAAATGTAAAATTGTATACATTTTAAAGAAGATTAAAGACTAATATTTTTTATTCGAAAAACTTAAGAACAAAACATTTATGTGTGTGATATCTGTTTTTCACACTAAATTTTTTCTCAGGTTGTGATACTAGAGATTTTATATTTTCCCCAACTGTTTGGCGTTCAAATTCCGAATTTATGGAACTCAATAGATGGAACTGTTTAAAAGATTTGCGGTAAACTAATTGGTATATTTCCATTATACCCCAGTCGATAACCGCCTTAAAGGGAAAGCAAAAAAATCGTAAATTATTGTCATAAATATTCCATTTGCTTCGTTTTTTGTTTAAAAATTGCTCATGTTTTTAGAAACTACTAAAAATAATACATTCTAAAAATACTATAGGGTATAGTAAAAATACTATATATTTTATTTTAAAAATACTATAGGGGAAAATACAATAGAATCTTCCTGTAGAAAAACATTTGTTTTTCGGTAAAAATATTTAATATAGATGAAATTAAAATTTATATTGTATCTAATAAATTTTATGCACTGTGCCGTATAATCCAGTATGCCAAATTCTGAGATTGGTGATATTTTGGCGGATTTTCTTATGTATTTGGCAACCTCGTTTTTATTACGTTATACATATGGAGACCTATAAGAATTATGCAGAATATTCTATTTTGGTAACCCTAGTATTTAAGTCAACGCGCAAGTCACAATACGTCATTCTGGCAACATCTCTTCATCACCAAAAAAAATTCTGAATTCGGAATCATGAATTATGCTGAACCTGTGCCAAATTTTATGAATGTTTGTGAATAAAGTTAACTATTTTTTAAGTAATGAGAAAAAGTAAATTTGCCTAATTTTTTTGCTTTAAAAATTTGTTGAAAAATTAAACATTAAATAAATTCTGATCTTTAAAATCAGTATATATGAATTTGTATATTCTGATAAAAAATATAAACATTAAATATGATGTTACATGATTCCAAAAATTATAAACTGAAGATTTCTTTTTGGGAAAAATTAATAACAACAAAAACTAATAACAATTAATAACAATGGATAATGAACAAACCATTATCCATTTCATGAGAGAACTAATTAAAAACCACTAAGCCGATGAAAGCTCAGGAGAGAAAGGCAAGAATGTTGACCAATAAATCCCCTCATAATTTATTTTTGTACACTATAATTGGCTAATTTAAGACTTAGAAACCAAGAGAAGGGCGAAGTTACGTGTCAATCAAAAAAGTGAAAGTGCTATTAAATTTGTATAAAAATCAAGTCATAATTTTAATGCGGAACATTTTGTCACCATTCCAATCAGGAATCTATTTACCAAATATATTTCATAGATATACAAATAAATGAATAATTGTTTCACTTTATAATATTTTGAATTAAATCAACTGTCATAATTCAAACAACACAATTTAGTTATTTTCAGATATGAACGAAATAATTCACTCAAGACTATAAGACATATATTAAATGTGACTAAAGCATAAAAAATTTCCTTACTATTTAATTTTTTTGTCTTATTTTTCTTTTACCCTCTATCTTATGTAATTTTTGGTAAAAATTTACCGTACGGTCACCCTTGGCGAAATTTTAAAAATGTCGGCAAGGGTGACCGCATGAAGAATTTCCGATCGGTAAAAACGGCGGGAGGAAAATGGCTGAAATAGTGGCTTATATTTCATACATTGTTGGTATTTAACAATATGCTCAACTAATTTTAAAAATTTAACAAAAAACGCTGATTTATATTTCAAACATCAATGGTAAAATAATAAAGTTGATATATTAAATTATCCATAAAATGTTTTGATTAAATTTTATATTAATGAATTTAAATCGGTAAATATTCATGAGAAATTAATGACAAATAGGGTTGCCAAAATACTAGTTTGCCGGGCTTCCAGTAAAATGTTCGCCAAATTTGGTGCAAAAACAAACGCGCCAAGGGTGACCGTATAGTAAATCTAATCCTAATTTTTTCATAAGGTAGAAAATGTTCCTTTTATTTATAACTTGGAAAAGAAATTTATTTATAATTCTTGAATATATATCATTGGCGATTTTTCAAAACTTGGCAAACCTTGTTTTCAATCGAGGAACAGTTTTTCTAAACCTAATCCTAACGACACTTTAATTTTTTGTTATGCATTTTAGTCTGCTTTTACATTAATTATATTTTAGGTACTTGATAAGTGTAACTCATAAAAAATATTATTTACAAAAAAGTTATAAGGAATATTTTTGTGGTTAATAGTTAAAACTTTGTATCAATGGGCGTTGGTGGAGGAAGAAAAGGGTTTTAAGTATCTGGATATTATTTATAAATACTGCATGTGGATAGATTTAAAATGACGTAATAGATAATATGATATAACTTGTATAATGGTGATATTTGCATCAAAACAATAACATCAACGCAATTTCAAGATAGTCAAACGACATAGATTTATTATTTTCCAAATAACATTATTTATAATAGAATATCAATGTTTAGAAAGAAGTATTATTTACATATACATTTGTACAATAAAAATCAGTCGGTCGCTCGTGCTGAGAAACAGTAAGCCAAGCAAATAGGAATGAAATTCCAAAATTCAGAATTTGCGACTTCGTCAACATAAAAATAGAGAAAAATGTAATCATTGCCATTCAAATGTAACAAAAACAGCAATAATAAATTATATTTCTTAGTAGAAAAATTGATTTAACATAAGAGATTTCTAAGGTTAAACCATGTTTTTTCAATAAGTTTTTTAATTAAATAATATTTAATACCTTTATGAAGAATGTTTTTATTTTTAATAAGAAATAAAATAAGGTAAATGACAATTTCATTATACAATAATTTATAACATGCACTTATTACAATAATAATGGTTTAAAATTACGACATATTTTCATCTGTGATATTTATTTGGATATTATTTCATTAAGAAATGAAACATCAGAGATTATTTATTTTATAATGTATTAAGTTTATAAAAATAAAATGTTTGGAATGATAGACATAAATGCAACCAAACATGAAGATAATTAGCTAAAATATTTTTCTGTTAGTTTGAATATTTTATTGTTATCAAAATTTGATTGGAATTATTTTATTAGTGATTGGTAATCGCCAAATGTTATCATAAAATAAAAATATTGTTGAAAAATTTCAAGAATTTTTTCTCATCCAATTATACATCAAAATTTTTACTAATTATTTATGATAAAAAGTAGGGAAAAAATCCATTAAAATATTAATGAATAATAAATGAGCGAAACTATTTTTGTACATAGTTATCATTAAGTGAAAGAATTCTTTGAAAAATCCTAGTTTTGGTGAATTATAGCTAATATTTGGCATCTTTTGTTTTTTGTTCTTTCAGCAGAAGTTTATAATAATATATAAATGTATTATAATAATTCAATATTATATATTCTAAGCAATAGGACTGGAATTCAAGAGATACTCTACATAAAATACATTTTAATACAAATGCTTATGGAAACACAACTGTATATTTAATTAATTCACAACCACATAGATTTTTCTCGCTCTTTTATTTTGTAATGAATATTAATTTCGTAAATATCATCAAAATAGAAATTAAGACTTTAAGTGTAAAATATTTTAATCAATTAAACTTAATTAAAAGTTATTTAGTTTATTCTATAATCAAATAATTTTATTTCAATATAAAATAACTATAAAATATGAATAAAAACTAACTCCTTTATCATCATTCTTATTGTTTTCATCCTTAACAATTGCATTTTATTTGCATTATATGGTTTTAATTTAGAGAATTTATCTCAAAAACGTTGAAAATACCAAATCAGTAAGAGTTGTTAATATAATAAGTAATAAATAATCTATTGTGTTTGGTTTAATTTCTTTCATTCAACACTTTTAGAAATTCGAAAAACAGCTCAATTGTATTCTTAGATAAAAACCAGTTTGGAAATAATTCTTAGAATAAAATTCTTCTATACGTAAATTTTATCTGTGAATAACATAAAAGAAATTCTTTTATCTGATTTTGACATTCTGCAAATTAAGAATAACATTAAGAAAATCATTGCTGTTATTAAGAAAAACATTTATTATTATGCCATCAGAATTATCTAGCTTTATTTTCATTATCTGCCGAAGAAAGATACTAAACCAAGACTGAAAATATGTCAGAACAAGTATTAATTTATATATATGAAAACTCTTTATCGGAAAAGAATGTAAAAAGCGAAATCACATGAAAGTGTATTTTATAAAAGAAACTTTAGTGTACATCAATACTTAAAATTAATTTTCCTTAAAAAAATTAAATATTTTAATAAATATATGAATATACACAAATATACAAGCTGCGTTAAAAATGTAGTTATGATGAGATGAGAGGATAATAATAAATATATTTCTCATATTTCATTTATTTTAATTTAGAAAATTAAAGTACTCAAACAATATTAATGAAACAATTACAAATATTCTAAATTTTATAAAACACGTTATTCCAATTTTGCTCGAATAGAAAAGCTTACATTTCTTAAGAATATACACATAAATATTTTTCCAAACAATTTTATTATTTTACATATATATATGAAAGAAAATTTCTATTTTTTGAAGATTTTGCTTAAAACATAAAAATAGCCTAAAATGCTATAAATGTTTCATATAAATGAGTTAATGACTAAATTAAAAATTTCATTAATTAACTCGTCCCCTGAAAAAACACAATGGCTTAATTATTTTTATATTTTATAATAGGAACTATATATATATAGTATCTTTTCACATACAGTGAAAGTCACCGGTTATAAATTATACTAAACAGTACTCGTCAAAATATCGTAAAATATATACACAATTAAACACAATACAATTGAACATATAATAGTTTAAATATCTCATCGCTTGCTTTCGTTTATTGGAAGAAATTGATTGTTTTATAAATAAATATATAAGAAAAACTTTCAATGAAAAACAACACTAGGATTTTTATAACCTATCTTGAAAATAGTTTATTAAATTATAGTGGAAAGCATTCGAAAATTTTTAATTAGTAAATAATTTGTAAAATATATTGATTTTATCATTATTTCTTAATTTATATATTTACGTCTTCCAAACGTAAATAATAATTATATTTTAATGAGTCACATATAAGTTTGTGTAACTTTGATAAAACAATTGTGTTTGTTAAAATTTTACTTTTTTTCAATAGGATTTATTTTTAATTACTTATATCGACATTTAAAATTTTAAAACTGAAGAAAACGTTATATGAACAAAGTCTCCTTATTAAATTATCTAACTATATCGAAACAAAATTAATAATGCATACAGGTAAATCTTTTCGTTCTTGATTAAAATAATTTGAATATTTTTCTGAAATTTACATGCAATAAATTTTTAGATTCATTTAAAGAGAACTAATTCAGTATACTAATTGATCTTAAAGAGAAAAAATTATAAAATACAAATAACATTTATTTATTAAAAAAAATTTTTTTTTGTAAAATTCTTATTAAAATTAAAAAATATTACTTGCACATTTTAACGGAAATGTTTTTTTCTGAAAAACGAAAATATTGAAGCTATTAATTTTATCATTAAAATTTAATTTTAAACAATTTACTTTATGTAACTTTAAATAAAAAATAATTTTTTTAAAAAAATAGCTTTGAATAAGAATACCATAGATATTAAAAGCAAAATGCATGTCCAAACTCGAAAATTTCCGTTTTATAATTATATGATTTTGGCCTACTATTTGCTATTTTATTTTTTAATTAACATTTGAAAAACTAAATTATTGTAGTATGAAACAAACAATAAGTAATAGGAAACACTCTAAAAGCAATCGCTTTAAGTTGAAGATTAATAGAATATAATAATTTCAAATAATAGAAAACATTATTTGAATTTCAAGGCATTAAATCAAACAAATATAGAAGTTCTTAGTTCAGCATAGCACAAAGCATTTTTTTTTCATTTTCAAGTATTAATAAATATGAAATAAAATAAAGTACTAAAAGAATCAATACATATAGGCAATATTTGAGAAAAATATAAGCAAGTCACAACCTTTTCTTTTTTTTTCCTTTTATATTTTCAGAGACAAAAATCGTTAATTTATATCTATCATTTATATGTATTATATACATCAGCAAATTAACAAATCTTTCTATTTTGAGCCACGGATTTTTGAGTGCTGTAAAAATTTGATGTTTTATTCTTGGACCACTGGTTTGATTTTTCTTTTGTCATAATACTTTATCATCACAGGATGTACTTCTATGTAGGACACAATTTTAAAATGATGAAAAGTTTAAACCGATGCGTCTAGTTGATCTTTCATCGAGTTCAAAGTGTGAATAGCAGCAGCAAACTTTTACAAGAGTGACGTCCACACAGTTTAAAGGAGCGTCCTCCAAATCCTGACATTTCTTCGTCACATTCTTCAGGAAGTGTCTTGAGAGTGTCGTTTGGAGCGTTATGGTATGTGATGAATCTCTGAGTGCTGGGTCTCCTTGTGCCTTCTGAGATCGACCTTCCTCTGGAACGCCCGCCCGCAGATGTCGCAGGCGAAAGGCTTGAAGCCCGTGTGCTTCCTGCTGTGAGTGATGAGGTTTGAGGACTGGCTGAATGCCTTCCCACACACAGCGCACTTGTGAGGTTTCTCACCTGCAGAAGACACCCAAAAGTCAATACATTCAACAAAAGGAGAGAATTTTAAACTTTTTATAACATAAACTCTTATTAAAACATTTATTGATCTCATAACCTTACTTTAAAATCTTAGAATCTTAGTTTTGTTAAAAAAAATATTTGTTAGTGAGCGAAATTTCTGTAACAAACAATTCTATTTCAGTGGCTTTTTAAAATTAAAATAGGCTGTCAACATAAGTTTCTTTGGATAGTAAGCTAGGAATTTTGCATTCGTCTTAAATTTAACAAATTCGTCTGGAATTTAACAAAATTTAGCAGATTAAAAATCTGAAACATCTTGTTAAAAGTTCTATCAAGTAAAACGTCATAATTAGAATTCGTGAGATAATTTTTCATTATGAACTCAAAATACCTGTTTTCAAATGCATTTAAAACCATGACCATGTTAATAGTGAAAAAAAATACTATAGAACTATAATGCTAACAATGGAAGGATTCAATCGGCCGCCCAACTGGTCTAGTGGTCAGCGTGACTGACTGCAGATAAGGAGGTCCTGGGTTCGAATCCCGGTTCGGGCATGGATGTACTTTCTCGCTCTATCTATCCTGTCTTTGTCCTTTCCTTGTATGAATGAGGTGTGAATGGTTGCCTACCCTATAAACGGGTACCTATGGCATGTGTGTACTGAAGAAGTCGGACTCCACATCAAATATGGTTCAGTTGGAAAAAGTGGAGCAGCGCACCCCATATTGCCAGCCTAGCTGGCACACGACAACAACAACATTATGTTACTTACTATCTTAATCCTCATAAATTGAGCTTATCGATTTTAATAAATGTTTACTGTAGCTAAAAAATGGATGACTATAAAGTGTAATTTCAATTGCAAACGAATTGATGCTTTCTAACCATTTCGACCAACATCCTTGTGAACATTCAACCCTCCTCTGAAATTCAATTTATCTATCTTTGCGTATGAGTCTGTGGTATTCTGTTCTTACTGTAAAATGATTTCTGGTACAATTTATCAACATATGATATTTATATCCGTTTTCTTTCTCGATAAAAATGCATCTGGAATTACTTTCAAATGTCACTTGACTAACACATTAGGTTGGGGAATAAGTTTGTAGCGTATTTACCAAAGACTTTTATTTAAGCAAAAAACAATAATTATATCAATTAGTCAATCAATTATATATTTGCCGTTGCTGTTTATTGCCTCTTCCCACCTCTCGAACCATTTGTTGATGCCGTCCCGCCCAAAATTGCCTGGTCTGGTGTCAAAGAAGCTGTTGATGTGCCAGTTTTTAAGGACCTCTTGGTGCACTGGGAAATGCTCGAAAAGAATGCCACAGTCAACAAGGAGCTCTACATTGCCTAGCTACACCGCGTGAATGAGGCTTATCGACTGAAAAGACCTGATCCACTTGGTCAAACCATACTCCTTCACGACAACGCCAGGCCCCATGTTGCACAAGTCATCAAAGCCACACTCCAAGAGCTCAAATGAGAGATCCTCGGCATCCGCCGTATTCTCCAGACCTTGCACCGAATGATTGCCATCTTTTCCGCTCCTTGTATAACCATATGAAGGGCGTTACCTTCGATAACAAAGAGGTCCTTAAAAACTGGCTCAACAACTTCTTTGACACCAGACCAGGCGATTTTTGGCGAAACAGCATCAACAAATGGGTCGAGAGGTGGGAAGAGGTTGTAAACAGCAATGGCGAATGTATAATTGATTAACTTATTGATATAATTATTGTTTTTTGTTTAACTAAAAGTCTTTGGTAAAAACGCTACAAACTTATTCCCCAACCTAATATATGTAACCTAATAACCTAATATATCTCCGGACAATCATATTAATTAGTTTAGACATACCCAGAATAGTAGCATTTGTGGAATTCTATTTATATTTAATTATAATTGAAATTTTTCTAAAAAATATAACTATCAAATTATTACAAAAATCAGTGAATGTTACGAGTACTTTACCGGTCCATATAAACTAATTGATAAAAAATACTCGATATAATCTAATTAATAAAAAAATTTATACCAAATTACAAACAAATCTAAATATTTTTAAAAGGTTATTCTCAGTATTAGTTGAGTTGCTTATAAATTTTTTCGCACATAGCCTATTTTATATTAATATATTAATATATATATATATATATATATATATATATATATATATATATATATATATATATATATATATATATAAACACTACTTTAATATTAAGGTAGCATCATTTTAGTTATCAGAAAAAAATGCATAAAAACAAATAAAAGAGATTAGAGTATTTACTTCTAGAAAAAAATTCTTACATAATTTACTGTTGTAGGTGAAGTATGTGTACCTCTCTCTATATATAATGGTGTACTGAAGAAAATGTTAGCAGTTGTTTTAAAAAAATAACTAACTATGTATATATTTATTGTGATACATCTCAAAATTGATTGTTTTTGGAAAAAGATAACTTATGAAACTATATAAGAAAACTGTGGGATTGAAATTATTCTAGTGCATATTATAATGTTTTACAAAATTTTGAACTAATGTTTTACGAAACTTTTTTTTTTACAAATTTTATTACGTAAATAAAAATAAACAACACAATTTTTCAGAGGTTTCACTTTAGAAATCGTGTGTCAAAAATATGTTCAAGGAATGATTTTAAATCAGGCATCGGTAAACTTGTAACCCTTATTTGACAGACTAATTTATCAAAATGATTCAGTATGCCCTATAGTAGGAACTATTTTAAGCAATTCGCGCGCGCGCGATTTCCCCGGTAAATTAGACAGTAAAAGTCAAAATTACATATTTTGCTTTTCATTATATAATGATCCTTTAAAGCTATTTTCAATGTAAGAATAAACAACATAAAATATAAAAATTCCTTCAACATAAATGAAAAATTAACATTCTATCAGCATTGTGTATGTTTTGTATATGTTTATTAAAAGAAAAATAAACTATAACGAAATATAAGAGCATTTCTTCTACAAAAATTAAATGAAAAATTAAAACTTTAATGTGATTGTTACTCCTTACTTGCTCTACTCAGTATTACAATATTAAGTAGAAAATTTCAAAGAGGGGTGTAGAGTGCCACTAAAATAACACCACGTGTCAAATTTGGCACGCGTGCCGTCAGTTGCCATCGCCAGTTCTAGACTATGAATTTTACAATTTACTATAAACATCTTATTGCCGACCGATTGGCTGAGTGGTTAGAGTTCCTGACTCCTGAGCTGTTGGTCCCGGGTTCGAATCCCGGTTCGGGCATGGATGTTTCTTTCCTTCTCTGTTCTCTCTATCCTTTCTTCTGTGATGTTGTATGAATGTGGCCTGCCCTATAAACGGGTTTGTGGTGGTATGGCGCGGGTAACGCTACTCGCCTCTGTGACTTGGTTCACGGGTGCCCACTGGGTAACGACAAATGAGTAGCAGTCTCTGGCCTTGTTGCGGCATAGGGTTATACCCTCTTGTGCCCGCCATTGAAAAAAATAAATAAATAAACATCTTATTATAGAGTGTATAATAAGCTATTTGTAGTAAATCAATAAAAAACTCAAGAACTTTTTTGTATTTTTATAATACAAATATTGGGCTTAAAAAATTGTCGGTTGTTTTGTAAAATAAGATAATGATAGGTTAAAAGGAAGACAAGTGCTCAAAGTAGAACTGGAACAAAGAAGAAGGAATTCGGTGTGAAAGAAGCAATTGCTCCATTAAAAATTCACCGGAAGTGTGGGTGGGAGCAATTGGGAGTCGGGGTAAAAAAGGATACTTCGAATTTATCAAACGGGTGAGCAAGTATTTCCTTTTTCACTTACCCATAAATAAAACCGGTCCCAATTCCCACTGCAATTTCCCTCCTGCCGCCCCACTAAATACTCAGCCCTCCAACCCCAATAAAAAAGTGAGCAGTCAAAAGTGGCGAGATCTGGCACACAAAACAGGGGGGGGGCTGAAAATCTGATCCACATTATCCCGGACGTGGTTACAAGATTAGCGAGAGCGTTCCTCCTCCCTCACTTCTTTTTCCAGATTCCATGCTCTTGCGCCCCCGCACCTTTTTCTCTAAAAGAGGGGCGCGTGCCCCCCATTAATGGCTCCCTCATTTGGCATGATGCAAAGCAGATGGCCCCTCTGTGGAGGGTAGAAACCTAATTACTTGTCCGCAGAGTATCCTGTCATCCGGACCATTTGTCCTGTTCTGTCTCTTTCTCTCTCCGGTTTTTCTTCCGGATTACAAATTTCCCGGATTCTCATATGTTGACATGTCCTGCAATCTTACGGTGGCTTAGGTCTCTCGTTTTCTTCGAAGTGGAGATAGTGAATGGTGTACAGAAGTGATAAGAACTAGTGATCAGAAAATGATAAATGAGATTCATAAAATTGGGAAATTGTTTATGGGTAAAACGTAATAGAATTTCAGAAAAGCAAAAAAGAACTTGAAAAAATAATCATTAAAGTTATTTTTTTTAAAAAAACTTTCATTGAAATTTAAACTGATTGTTGGTTTTGATTATCCAAAGAATACCAAAAAAATTAATACGAAATAGCATAACAGTTGGAATTTGTTTTCATAAATCAAAAAGTATTTGATCAAAAGCAAAATTTTATACGTTATATTTATGACAACTCATTCAAAAATAATTATATTAAATCAAATTGGTGTTATCAAAAAAATCTGCCTAATTCCATCCTACAGGTTGCAATTATGAAAGATTATCCATAAGCAACTATATATAAAAGAAATCAGCACAGTTAAAAACAAATCTACTTATTCTTTTTAACATTACATTATTAAGTTGCTTTTATCACTGCTGAACAAGGCAGAAAAATATCAAAACTAGATCTGATTTTAAAAAGACCTGCTTAGAGTAAAGTATTTCGATTATAAGTTCATTTAAATATAAATCACTAATCTTTCTTACTGTTGAAAACTGATTAAAATGTCTGATTTATGGTTAATAACTAAACATAGAAGTGTGCTACCGTCTTTAGTAAGATTAGAGCTTCTTGGAAATGTTTAAAATTTGGATTGAAACATCATGTGAAAATGTATAGAAAAATTATTATTGTGTTATGACTACTTATACAGTATATATGGATTTTTCGAAACAGGAGTTCAGCATTGTATTCTATGACAAAATTACTTAATATTTTTTGGATATCGAACAGATTTTTTGCTTAATATCTTGCCTTCTATACTTATTTTTTGAAATTGGCTGCAAAGAACGCAACGCATCCAACATTAAAAGACCATAAAATTATTAAAAGTTATAAATATATATAGTTTTTTTTTATCACTCAGCAAATAAGCATTTGAAATCATTCGGAAATATGATTCACTAAAAATAATACAAATAAATTTTTTCATTACTTTTTTTATGAAATTTTATATCAATACAATAAATGAAATATATATCGACAGTGCAAAAATTATGATACAACTTTAAAAAAAAGGTTACAAATTTTTTATTGGAAAAAAGGAATTTTTCTATTAAAATATTTTTAAGTATTAAAAATTAAGTGTTTGTATATTCATTGATAACAATATGTATTGAAAAAGAGATGCTATTTCTTCCAGTATATTATATTAATTAAATAAAGCCAATAAACAAAAATTTAAATATAATTTTTTCAGAAAAAAATTTAATAAGAATAAAATACACTTATTTAAATTTTTATTGATATGAAAATTATAATATGAAATCATTAAGCTATACTTTTTGATTCGTCATTATAATTTTAACTTCATAAAGTTTAAATTTTTTTATTTAATGTTGATATGAATAAAAGTTGACTTCTTAGAAAAATAAAGTATTCAGCTATACACTTTTATGTTTGATAAAATATAATTTGCAAATGATATTTGCTTTGTTAGATATAGTCTTAAAGTATTTTATCATTGTAAAAAAGTTTATGAATATTTTAAGGAAATTGCATTTCGCTAAGAAAGCGAATAAATAGATTCCCAGCTTCTGATTTTACAAAATCTAATTTGCTTATGCCATTTTTCTTCTTCTGATAATGACAATAATATTTCTTAAAGATAATTTTTTTGGAAAATAATTTAAATATCGTCAATGAAATAAGACATTCTTTATTGTTTCTTTGAAAACAAAACTTTTTTTCCAAAACAACCCGAATCTACTGTCGAATCTTGATTTATTTTACAATTTTAATTAATTAACTACATATTATTATGGGAGGAATTTTTTTATGAATGTGTTGTTTGCGTTGTTAAAATAATATTTTCGCGCACGAAATCTTCAAGCATTTGAAGCTTCAATTTCAGTCGGATAGCTACCACTTCAGCCCGTCAGATACCTTCGAATTGTAGAAGCTCATCTCTTGCAACTGCAACCGTAATGAAACGATAATTTTTCGGCCCCGAAATTTAATTTACCTCGTTCACCCCTGGTAATCGGAGCGGAATCGGAATTTCACGTGCATCGATCAGACTTCTAAGAGGGGGGTGGGGTGGGGTATAGAATTCCTCAAATTCTCCTTTACCTCCCTCCCTCCCCTTCAACGTTTCTACTGACTCACTTGCTTGTTGAGATGGTCCGGTGGACGTTACATTCCAGGCCTCGAGATAGAAGATCGTCTGCAGAGGGAGGGAGTCCTTTTTGGCCTTTTATGGCACTGTCGCCTTTCGAATTTAATATTTGTGATAATAAATCACGATTCGGTGGAAGCCGAAGAGTTTAATTTACTCTTGCCCCCGATCACGTGGTCTAACTAATGACGGAAATCTGAATGCGGGAAAACCAGTGCGAGCAGACGATATTGGATTATATCTCCCAAAACGAACGATTTTTATCTCGGGTATTGAGTAAACATTGATCGTCGGCTATCGAGGTTATTCGAATTTTTCAGAGCGAAGAATGGAACGCGTTTGAAAGTCATAGGCAACTGAATGAAAAATGGTGAGGATTGATATTAAATTTACCACCATTTGAATGCTAGGAATTCTTCTTTGTACGTGCAAAGGAGGATTTCCTGGGAACGAGAGTATGTGGTTAAATAATGAATTATCTGAGTAAACTTTATTGGTCGTAAAATGGCATTATTCAAACGTTGGTTTTCAAATCAACCCTCACAAACGTAAACTCGCGGTACCCATCAGTCGATATTGAAATATATAAATCAATGTTTTATTGAAGTAATTGTAAGAGAATGTACCACTAGTTTAATAAATTTAAAATATAAATATTTTATTAAACTTCTTTTTAATACATCAGGGAATTATATTTTATTTAAAATTAATAATAATTTGGTTCAAAGAAACAGGAAATATTTTTCCGTGAGTAATATTGTTGATCACTCCTGCAGGTAATAAACATAATTTAACTTTTAAATGCCCATTTGGATAGAAATAATTTAAAACATTAAAAAAATAAACTGTTATATTCATTTTTGTACTGTTATATTAACTTTTGTACTGTTATATGCATTTTTCGACAGCATATAACAGTACAAAAGAAATTTCACTTTGGAGGCTTCGATATATGAAAGATTACAATCGGGTTCTTCTTTGAGAAAAAGGGAATACGTACTCAGAAGGTGGCTTATTGATCTCAGACATTGCCCTAGAAATAGATGTAATGAAATAGAATCGGGAATCAGCTTAATGAGAAAATGATAAGAAGTATTGGCAGAATAAAAATCTCAGACTTATCAAAAGAATTGACATTGTGTGTTAAGCATGTTTAGTCAACATACAAGTCTCCACTAATTTAGACTAATAATTAGATCAACCAGATTTGGTTTAGTTGTCGCTCTACAATTACTTTTTGTCTTATCAACTTAATGAGAAAATGATAAGAAGCATTGGCAGAGTAAAAATCTCAAACTCAACAAAAAGAATTGGCATTGTGTGTTAAATATGCTTAGTCAACATACAGGTCTCCACTAATTTAGACCAACAATTAGACCAACCAGATTTGGTTTAGTGGTTGCTCTACAGTTACTTTTCTCATACGTGAATTAATTAAATTCGGACCTACATCTTAAAATGGATTCCGAACCACTTCAAGCATTTTTTTTCTTTAACTGGGAATTAAACCTATGAAATGGTGTAATAAGTCTGATATATGTAAATGAGATACTATGTATCTCATTTACATACATTGTAGCTGTTGATGACTCTGCTGAATTACGCGCGCGAACAATGTGAATTCTAATCTGGAACCGTCAATTTTGGTAGCCGAATGGTTCTTCTTCTTCTTAGAGTTGGGTTTGTATGTCATTGGGCACCTCTGCTTTTATTAGCATTTTGTACTATTAACTCCAAACCCAATGTTTCCTAGTTCCAGTTGCTCGGGTCACCCACTTTATTAATATAGTCCAATAACCCTTTAATGGAGTCTAGGTGTAACTCTCTAGTATGGATGATGCCTAAAGAAGTTAATCTAGGGAGGGCAAGAACCTCGCATTCGTGAATGATATGCTCTGCTGTTTCCTCTTGCGTATGACATTTCCAGCAGATAGGGTCTTGCTGAAACAGTCCCATCTGGTCAGAAAGTAAGTCATGCTAGCGATAGCTTCCTGACATTCACCAGAAGAAGATGGTTTGGAGGTCATTTCTATCTCAAGTGAAGGATTCATTGCTGCCCCTTTACTAGATTGCCTCTGAGTTCCCTTGTCCTTTTCAGCAAGGTCTACTTCAGAGGCTTCACCTGCAAATGCAGAAAGGTTTTTTATTTCTTGTGTCTTTTCAGCCACAAGATAACAATTAATAAGCTCAGGTAATATAACTCCACCCAGCATTGCTTGAGCTACTGGGCAAGGCAAATTACTCTAGAAGTTCGCCAGGCAACTAGAGGCTCCGTTAAGACACCAATACCGTGGTGCCAATTAGCCCTAGGCACGGATCGCATAACACCAGGGTTTAGGGTAGCTGGTTCGCGGTCTCCAATTCTATATTCAAGGCTATCCTGTCATTCCTACAGGACTTTCGGCGATCCACCACCTGCCGACGCGCCTGGTGGCTGCTCAAGCCCCAGAAAAGTACGCGTACCCCCTGGTTCCAGGTAGCCGAATGGTTAGAGCTCTTGCCTTCGATTCAACAGTTAACTTGGGTTCGGATCAATGACCTTGGGTTTGGATGTTATTAGGGGTTCGGAATCCACTTTAAACCGTAGGTGCCCGTCTAATTGAACTCTTGCGTGTAAAGAATGACCGTTCAGCAACAAGCAAACCAAACCTACAGAACCCTGGCAAAAATTATGGTTCATCAGATAAAATGTTCAACATACTCACCGGATCATTAATTGATTGCATATATATAAATTGTTAGTATGCAAAAGTCTTCAATAACAATTTAGCTGTATAAAGTAGTAATAAATTTGAAAATTAGTGAAAAACACCGAAAGAAGTACAGTCGATTATCTTGTTATTTTTCCATAAAAATATTTATCAATCCAATAAAGTGGTTTTTTTTTCTTCAAGTTATCTCTACTTATGAGCTACTTCTAGATGTGATAATCTTTTGTGAATTTTTTTCGTGATTTATTTATATTTTACCTCATTATTTCCCTATATTGCACGTACACGTATGTTCACATAGACATAGACATAGACATACGCAATGGAACACCTGGTCTGTACCTTAGGTTATCAGGTATAGCTCCATCACGTAATATATCTGGTGTGACAGAATTGTCACGAAATTTGATAACAAAATTGGATTTCAATAAGTCTCTAATATTTGAAATTGATAATTTGACAGAAATATAACATCAACAACAAAACATTTACAAAATTTTCACAATGGGAGATGATATGAGTTAAATATTGCAGTATAATTGTGAAAATAGATTATCCTCACACTCCAAGTAACATTGGTAAAAATACAAATTAATTATCTTGATGATGGTCATAGCAGTCGATATAAGTAGTTTATAACACAAATATGCAAGCAATATAATTAAGTTTCAGTAGAAGAGTATAAAAAAGAGCAAATAACTGGGACAGATTTTCAAGACGTACTAGTAACTTCCTCCTGCTTTAACTGTGTCCTTTAATGTAACATCGCAATACCAAAGGACTGCATTGTCTACACGCAGATAGTTAAGATTACATATGCTGAATGGTATCCTATTGAACATTTAACATTTGCTGTAGGTGATAAACTGTAGAATATTTAAAGTATCACACCAATTCACTCGTGGAACTTATTTGATCATAATTAAAATTTATCCAATTTACATATTTTTATATATGAATTACTTATTTCCTTTAGCCGATCAACTTGTCTAGTTGTCAGCGTGCCTGACTGCGGATAAGGAGGTCTTGGGTTTGAATCCCGGTTCGGGCATGGATGTACTTTCTCTCTCTCTATCTATCCTGTCTTTGTCCTTTCCTTGTATGAATGAGGTGTGAAGGGTTGCCTACCCTATAAATAGGTCCCAATGGCATGTATGTACTGAGGAAGTCGGACTCCACACCAAAAAATACGGTTCAGCTGAAAAAGTGGAGCTGCGCCCATTATTGCCAGCCTGGCTGGCACATGACAATCAATGAATGAACTTATTTCCTTTGCTCCTTTAATTTTTTTGCTTAAATTAATACCCTTTAATAGATAATGCAGATTTATAACAAACTATGAATACGTTTTATTTAATTGGTGAGATTAATTCAAACATATCATTGTTTATTTTACCTTATACCATCAGACAATTGCCGCTATGCCATTAATCTTGATCTGGCTTCCCAAAATTTAAGAACAATAAAATGATCAGTAGCATGTTCACCGATATGATTCTTATCCACAGACAAAAGAGTGTTTAAGGCGAATTTTAAAAATATAGACATCTAGAAAATTATGCGTTATTGTTAAATGAATAAACAAGAATGCTAACACACTTATTTCTTTTCATTTAAAACTACGTGTTATTGAAAATCAAAAGTATATATGGTTGGTTGGTCTCGTGTCCACTTGAAGTCAAGTCAAATTACACCAAGTGCCAAAATCACGGCTAAAATATATATATATATATATATATATATATATATATATATATATATATATATATATATATATATATATATATATATATATATATATATATATATATATTGAAACAATATTTAAAAAACAGTGATCACTTAAATCTAGTAAACCAAGTTCTTTATCAAATGTGACATATATCCGAACACGAGTTTCTCGATTTAACTGATAAAAATTGGAATTTCTTGGAAAACGTAATTAAATATTTCAAAATTAGAAATTTTAACTGTACCACAAAGATATGCTTTTGCGTTATAACTTATTTCTCCGAAAAGGAAGCTAAATATTTAGGGAGAAAAGAATGAACAGGATTTAAACAATGTGATAAGAGAGTTATTTTGCAAGTATTTGAAGAATATTTTAACTATTTCTTGTTACATTTGGGCTTTTAATTAAAGCGATGAACAGAATCAATTAAGTTATAAATACATTGGTATGTTGAAAATTGATATCTCCATTTTGTTTCAACGCTCAGGAAATAAAGATTGTTAGAAAAGCAAATTGCATAATGTCAGGAACACTTTGATTTCAGCTGAAATATTTATAATGACAAAAATAATTGAAATTATGAGTTTATAAAATAGCCATAAGTTAACTTATTGATTGCATTTTAGAAATTTGGAAACCAAATGAGTTAAGTAATGGTTGTGATGGAATTAGTTTATGAATTTTACTGGTGAAGGCTTAATATCCTCTGGCAATGTGATTTAAATTTTTCCGAAGAATATTTTAAGCAAAAATTTGTACTTACATTTTTCATTCGTTTACCATATTGTAAGTCTCAAAATGTATAATCAACATATGTAACTTGTAATTTACACTGTTGCGTTAATACTACATTATTTCCTAAGAAATTATTTGTAATCCACTATGATATTGTTAAAAATTTGTAAACATTACTTATATTTGTCTTAAAATATCTCAGACAGATCTAAAATACTCAGAGTTTGGGTAAAAATGGCGCAATTTAGGCGTATTCTACGTTAAAAATGGCATTTCCACTTATTTGGCGACCTTTTAACGGGAATATTGCCAACTTAGCAAGTGAGATTCTTAGTGAAAAATAAATATTTTTGGAAAAATCCATCACAGAAGTTTTACAACATGGGTTCCCAAACATTTTTTCTCGTGGACCACTTTCAAAGTTTTCCTATTTTCGGTAGACCCCCTGCTGCTGCATTTCTACTGTATTCCCAAAAACTTCCTAAAAATGTAACCCTAAATTGGGGGTGTTAAGAAGAATAAAAAGTAGCACATTTTCTTGTGTCCTATTTATTAAAATTAAACTTGTGGTTGTACAAAATTATAAACATTTATTATAACATACAATCTCAACAATTGAATAAAAATCAACAATGAACTCTGAAATGTAAATCAACAATAAAAGATAGTCATACTTTTAATAAATCGGCGCATGGGCAGCACTTTGCAAGTCTCGACATGTGGTGTACACTTGTACTAGTATCTATTGTTCTATTCGATTCTGTGTTTGAACTGAGTCTCGAATATTTTTGAGTACCTACCTAGTAAGTGATGCTACCTGCCTACGTTGATAGGTAAATCCAAGCCCAAATGTTTGTTCTTTATTATGAAAACAGAAAATGTTTTGTGGACCCCCATTTACAACTTGTGAACCCCTGTTTTCTTTTCACATCCACATGGACCCCGTGTGTTCTTCTATGGACCCCTGGGGGTCCACCTGGACCATTTTGGGAACCTATGCTGTAGAATAAAAGATGGAAAACAAGCTTTGCTAAAATATTAATTGCGTCTTCTGACACATTTAAACAAAGATATTCCTTTTTAATTCCCTTGTTTTTGGTAGGGGAGAATATTGAGTATTCATGTCTATCAAAAACAATACTGATTAATATTGACAGAGAAAGTTATGGATATTGTCTCTTCTTTTATTGTATTTAAACAATGTAACTTATTTTTTTTAAATTTCTTATATGAATCTCATTATTAATCCATTATACCGCTCTATTTTCAATGTAGGTATGCAATTACGTCATAATATTTTAAGGTCATGCCCAAAGATATTTATAAGCATATCAGGTTCTAATCCCATTTTGAATGCCCAGGCCTATTCAATGTGTTCTCACAGAATCTAAACCCTCCCTTAGGTGTTTGATGGTGGTGGTGGGACTAATCCCCATCTGGTCTAGTGGAACTAGACCAGATCCATGAGATCACAGATAGCCAAAAAGTCCAAAAGCAGATGTGGACACTTCACAGTCTCTTCACGAGAAATCCCCAAGCACTTCAAGATGTGTTGCGAGCAAAACGGAGCATTGTCGCACTTGGGGCATGATGGGTATTTTCTTTCACCGTCCTCAAAGATCATACACTTCAAGTGGCCAGTAGAAAGTCGAGACTGTGTCGTCTGATGTACTCTGGAGCCCTTAAATGTTGTGGCGGCTCCAGGATGTCTTTGGAAGTACCAAGGATGAGCAGGAGGGTCAGCCCAGGTTTTAGAAGTAAGTTGTTTAGCAATGGAAGAGATCTCTGATGGTGTTAGTGCCATGCGATCTTCCGGATTCAAAGGATTACTGGCGGCAGCCTTTGCAAGGTCGTCGACTACTTCATTCCCAGGCAGACCAACATGCGAGCACACCCACCGTAGGTGGATTGGGTGTTGAACTGAAAGGCTTTTCAACAAGAGTAGAATACTTCTAAGAGTACTGTCGCCGATGGATTGCCAATTGAAAAGGTTCTGGATCATGGATATATCTCCGAGAAATCATTTTGCGTATTGTTATCTAACAAAGAAAGTCCACTCATGATGGCGATGAGTTCCGTTCTGAAGACGGACGTGTGGCCAGCATTTATACAAGTATTTTTTACTTTATTTTTTAAAATTTTTATATAAATAAGGAATTTCTTCTAATCTCCATTCATAGAGCTTCATAAAAATGCACAGTTATATAAATCATACTAAAATTAAATCTAAGAAAAGACCCTAACTTAACAAAAGACAAGTAGGGTAGGATACCTACGTGCATTGAATTTACAATAACATGCAATTATTTTCCAGTAGAAAAAAATTCGGAAACTACTTTATTAGCTTACAGATCTCAGAACAGTTCATTATCTTACAAAACAATACAAAAATAATTATACATAAAGCTTGCGTAGTTTTAACTAAGCATATC
This sequence comes from Latrodectus hesperus, assembly GCA_037975125.1. NCBI lineage: Eukaryota > Metazoa > Arthropoda > Arachnida > Araneae > Theridiidae > Latrodectus > Latrodectus hesperus. Next base: position 26,056,692 of record CM075861.1, read on the forward strand.
ACTTTATGCTGAATAATTTTTTTAGTTTAAGATACATTTTTCAAGCAATTAATAGCCAAAAACAATATTTTCTATCTCATTTAATATTTATTAAAAAAATAAAAAGGAAACAGAGAAATGTTTCAATTTAAGAAAGAAAAAAAAAAAAGAAAACATTTTAATTTAAGAAAACTCATGTTCATTCGAACCCGAAAATCTTTTCCAACAGTCATTCAACATACCATTATTTTAAAAGTAAAACATCACACATTGAAATGAGAATATTTTTCCCACACTACTGTATGATCACACTATTGTATTTGATTTTATCGAACATCAGAATAATCCAGACACTGGATTTTTGACACCCACACTAGATGGACAATTATTCCTATCCTACTCCGTTTATTTTTCCCAGTCATGTTAGAGAAAAAGGACTAATATCCACAATCATGTTTTGAAACTTATGTAGAGTTATGTTTTCAAGATAAAAAAACGTTATGTTTATAATATATATATATATATATATATATATATATATATATATATATATATATATATATATATATATGTATGTTGCTTACTAATGAAAATTGGACAAGCCAAGCTCTCTATTCCTTGGCTATGCGAATTAAGTCAATTGGGAGCGTCTTTCGTTTTAATCAGAGCACCATGAAGGTGAAAAGCATGATTTTGCTCTACACACATGCCATAGGGACCTGTTTATAGGGTAGGCAACCATTCACAACCCATTTATACAAGGAAAGGACAAAGACAGGATAGATAGAGAGAGAAAGTACATCCATGCCCGAACCGGGATTCGAACCTAGGATCTCCTTATTCCCTGTCAGGCACGCTGACCACTAGACAAGTTGGTCGGCATATATATATATATATATATATATATATATTTATATATTATATATATATATATATATATATATATATATATATATATATATATATATATATATATATATATATATATGTATGTATGTATGTATGTATGTATATACAACGTTATTTTTTTACTCTTTATTCCAATACAATTTTTGAACAGTTGCTGGTAGTAAAATAGTAGCTTTGGCACCATGCAATAGACAACCTAACAGTCAAAGGCTGTTTTAAGGCATTTCATGCATCCATCTTGTAAACTACCTTTTGGCAGCATTGGGCCATATACATGTGTCGCAAAGGAGGAAACCTTAAAAATTGCAAATTACCCATACTAACAAACGTGCAATAGCCTTCTTCTATCATCCAACAGTGACTGGAATCACAGCGAAACCTTCTGTTGAAAAATAGTGCCAAGAAAATGTGGAAGGATGCTCTGTGTATTTAATCATGGTGCTTATTGAAGTTGAGAGGGATAATCCAATCACATGGTGATTTGGTTTGTTTCTCATACTATAATCACTTTATGCTCATAAAGTAATAATAGTTTGACAAGTACAAACGTATAATAAATATCTGCTCCAATTCATGAGCACTAGTGGGTTTACTGATGATGAAAAGATAAACAAGGATATTCAAAAATTGAAATGAAAAACCAGTATTTTTTCATCTTCCTTATAGCTTAATCTTACTTAACGGATAATATAAAATGAGTTAAATGTAACCGATAAACTAAAATAATTAATCTGATAAGATCTATATACGTCGAATCACATCGTATTTAGACCTTATTAGATTAACTATTTTAGTTTTTAATGGATTATATAAATTTAGCTTAACTTATTTATTAAAAAATCATTAACCTAATAAGGTCAAAACGTCATGCGACTACAGCACTATTGTTATTTGGTGTGAAGAGGAGGTTGACCTTAAGGGCCTTGAGGAGATACCATGGTAAATTTACACAGATGCTTTGTAAATTGATCATAGTCTAAAATGGAAATACGATACATAGAATACAAAATAGAAAATAGTAATATTGAAAAAGACATTTTAATTCAATAGCATGCTGCATTGGTGTGTAGCATGGATTGCTTCTACGTTATTATGAACGTAGTCGTTAGAAAAACGCCTTTTTTTATAAAAAAAGACGTTAAATGTCTTTTTTTATAAAAAAAAAAGACGTTTTTTTAATAAAAAAAGTCATTTTATATAAAAATGGAATGTTTGGATCTGTAGAAAAATATTTATTCATAAACAAAAATGATATTTTAGGATAAATAAACAGATAATATAATGCTAAAATCAATCTGTACTCATATCTTGTTGCAAAAACTTAAAAATAAACAGAACGTTTTACAAAATATGGCAAAGAAACTTAAAATCCATAAGAAGCAAGATCGTAGGCATCCACTAAATAAAGCTAGAATTAAAATATATAACTATTTGTAATTTATTAACGAGACAGTTAAAAAGCACTGAATCGCACTATTTAATTAGAAGACTTATAAAGATAAGAAATATAAGTGCTTATAAATTTCTCTTTTATGTATTCATATTCTCCGAATGAAGACTCATTTGACAACCATTTCAATGAAGAAACTGGCCAGTTAGATCACCACACCTAAACTTGATTCAATTTGTCTGGAGCACTCTTTAGAAAGAAATTTAAGTTGCAAACTTATGATTGAGAGAAGTTTACTGTGTTATTGAGACTTGACATTTATTTTTCACAGTTTTGACAGTTTTCGAAATACAGAGGGTATTAACACATTTTTAGAACGATTTCGGGGCCGCTTAATTAATATTTAAAATTTAAAGACTATTTTCTTAAATGTTCGATCTGATAGCCTTTTTTCTGGACTATAAGTCTGCATCGTGATTTCCATGATAGAAGAGCTTTTCGTAAAATTTCCAGGGGTATTGCTTTCCATTCCTCTTCCACTACTTTCCAGAGTCCATCCATCGTGGTGGGTTTGCGTTTAGAAAGAGCTCTTTTTAACAGACCAAAGGCACAATAGTCCATAGGTGAAACGTCAGGGGACTTCACAGGAATATGTTGAAAAGGTATATATGCAATACCTGTATTAGTCTTCATTTTTTCAAGGAATGCAGTGGTAGTTTTCGAAGTATGACTTGTAGCTTTGTCTTGATGAAGTTTCACTCTTTGAAAGTCTTTGGGATAAAGAAGTGGAATTTCTCCTAAAAAATATTGGACGTAAAATCTTCTCCTGATAGTATGATGAGTTGATTTTAACAATTTTTTCTACTCTTTTTATTTTTAATTTCCCATTGTAGAAGAAAGCTGCGACTATCATAAACCCCTTACTGAAACTTTCTTTACATTGACGGAACGTTTGTACATTTTTTCTCCTCGTTTTCTATAGTAAATAGACCTTTTTTTGTTGCACTCATTTAGGTAAACCCATGCTTCATCAAGGGTCACAATGTATTTCCATTTATCTCCTGCTAAATGGTTTTCATACAGGATTCTACAAAATGTTTTGCGTTGAGCCACATGCCTCGGCAAAAGCTGGTGAACATTATGTTTTTTAGCTTTTTTAAGTTGTAAATCTTGATTTATTATTTTATTTATTGTTGCTACAGATGTATCTAAAAACTTTCCAATTGATTTCTGTGTTGCGGATTTTCTCGTTCCCAGGGATTTCACTTTAGAAACATTTGAAACAGTACGTACTTTTTTCGGATAATCGTTTGGAGTTTTCTTTGATAATGATTGACGGTTTTTACCTGTCGGATTAATAATGCTGCTTATTTTGCACTTGGAAATTTTAATACCATGAATTTCACAGTGTTTTTGAATCCTGGAATAAGATTATTCCTCTTCGGAAAGCGCAAAAACATATCCCTCAATCCACAGCTTGTTTACATGCGACATTTCGAAAGAAGAATAAATTTAAAAGTAGCAGACGATATTTCTCATTTCAAATAATAAGCTGTTGCCAAACATTTTTGTTCTAAAATATTTACATTTTTTAAATTCTTAATCGAAATCGTTTTAAAAATGTGTTAATACCCTCTGTATAGTTACTCTGGAAGAATATAAGAGGATGTGTAGTGGTGTGGTTGGTTAGGGTGTATCACTCATTATCGAAAAGTAGTGAGTTCATATCCCAAGTTAACAAAAGATCCGTTGGGATGGCTGAGGCACGTTAAAGCTGGCCATGATCGCAATATCTTCCATGTAAAATGATACATTTGGGGTGTCAGGCCAAATACTAGGGGTCTTCTGCTTGGTCCCAGCTTCTAAATTAGGAAGATGGCCCTCACCAAGTTGCTTCTATCCAACTGGTAGAGCTCAATTCAGTGCTAAGTACAGAGAAGCAAACTGATGCAACAACAACTAGAATGTAAGATAAAACTGTGTCCCACATTGGCACCAAATTATATTTCATGTAGCATTATGAACATGTGTCATTCCTATATTGAATACATTTTATTTATGATCCTGAAACTGAATGAATCAGTATAGGAAATTTTTATTATGGGTATAGCTTATAAATTTTCTTTTACATAATTTGTTTTCGTATTTTATTTTGTGAAATGAGTTCAGTCGTTATTTAGAAATTTTCTAGAATGGGGTAATTATATTATTTTTTTAACAGCAATGTGTGTATGTAAAAACGAAAAAAAAAAAACTATCCTTGTTGTATCCAAAACAAAAAAATTATTGGACCAATTTATAATACAAATTTTTCTAGCTCAAAATTCGGAGGATAGAAGGATGATTTTTAAAAATTATTATTTTTTTTATATATAAATCTTCACTACTTTTTATAATACAGTTCAAAGAGAAGATTCCTCTACAAAATGCAACAAGCGAGTCGGGTAAGAACCATTTGCTAATCTTTCACTTTTGACAGGCCTTTTCCCGGAAAATTTTCCGGATAAAGGAGAGGAAGAAAACCGTTCCCCCTCCCCCTTCCACTCCCATTCCATTTTTCTTCGTTGCCATCAAAACGGAAGTATGAGAGGACGGATAGGAGAGAGAGAGAGAGAGTTTATTATTATTAGAGTCTATCGGAGTGGTTGGCTCTTGACAATGACTCATGACTCCGGGCCCCAGAAGGGGCCGGGGACCCGTCTCGAGGGGTCGGCCAACTCAGCTGCTCCGGCGCGAAATCCGATTTGGGGGTCCGGCCCCGGAGAAAGTGGCTCGAAATTTGATCAGTGGCTCTGGCGAGTAGGGCCGCCCTATTAAAAATGCAGGCTTCCCAATTGCGGGGGTTGGCGTTGGGGGTGGCTATTGTTCTCGACGCCGTGCGAAGAACAAATTCTTCCCGGGAGATCTGTGAGTTGAAGTGTGGTGCGCGAATCGCGGTGAGCTATTAGACGGCGGCTGAGATTCCTGGCGCCGTTTAAAAGATGGAAGACGGAGAAAGAATAAAAGAGAGTGATTTCTCGGCAAGGGGGTGTCCCAAGCGCCTTTTAAAGCGCGCGAAATTCCCACCCACAAATCCAGGCTTTGTTTTTTCGAAATGAAAACTAACACATTCGGATTCTGTGTCCTGTCATTCATAATTCATGGGACCAACGCCTCTTCTTTAAAAAGGGTGGGGAAAAAATTGAAATTCGTCCTCAGAAGATAAACGGAAAACCCTTAAAATATCGTTTATGCATATTTAAAAGACCATGAATTTATTAAAAGACAGATGTGTGTGTAATGTTTCGCGCGATTTCTTTGTTTCAAAGTTCACAAATTTATCATTGGATTGTGTTCAAATATTTCACGCATCAACTGTCAAAATAAATCCTTTAAGGTAAAAGAAATATATGAATCCTCTATAAAGAGACGTTATATTAACTTTATTATTATGTTCTTTGCGAGTATCTTACAAATGTTTTTATAATACTATTTGACTTCTTATGAATTAGAAGTGGTTAAAAGCTGTTCCTACATTTAGTTTGGGATTTCATGCCAGGTGTCGTATTTTTAACGCATCTCAAAGATTTGCAAATACTCAATCATGTTGATTAACTCATTGGCGTTATAAAGCTGAAAACCAGATATGTACTTATTTTTTGTACATTTTGAAAATTGTGAATATTTATATTATGTATTACATAACATTGCACACAAAATGTAGTTTTTCTTGTAAATGTAGTTATGTACAGCGAGTTTCAAGGAGCTAATTGGTCATTCGTGTGGTTTCAATTTTTTATGTTTAACTAACAAATAATTATTAATAAATCATCTATTTATTTATTAATATTTTAAAGTAATCAATGCCGCCCGCCCTGTCTAGTGGTCAGAGTGCCTGACTACGGATTAGTAGGCCCTGTGTTCGAATCCCGGTTAGGGCATGGATGTACTTTCTCTCTCTATCTATACTGTCTTTGTCCCTTCCTTGTATGAATGAGGTGTGAATGGTTGCCTACCCTATAAACGGGTCCCTATGGCATGTGTGTACTGAGGAAGTCGGACTCCACACCAAAATAGGGTTCAGTTGAAAAAGTGGAGCAGCGCACCCCATATTAGCCTAGCTGGCACACGACAACAACAACAACAAAAGAATCAATAGACTAATACAAGATATTAACTAAGCTTTGGTTACAATAAGGATACTGTCTTAAGGAATGTATCTAACTATAATGTTCTTATTCTCATTTATTTTCTCTTTTTCTTTCTAATTCAGAACTAGCTTCTTTGATAAAGAAGTCCAGTAGCGCTTTATGCTCCCACGGCGCAGGTATATAGTTCGATCCTCGGGCTGGTCAAGGTCAACTCAGCCTTTCATCCATTGAGTGGGTGGATAAAACTGAATACCAAGCATGCTTGGGAACTAAACTGTGGGACTTTTGCATTAGACTGACTATCTAATCGTTATATATGCTTCGCTCTCCAGGGGGCCCTAGGTCATAAAAACAGATATAGGCACTGTAGACTTTGGTTAATTCTCTGATATAACAGGTGCGCCTGTAATGACAAAACAACAGACTATTTTTTCTCTGAAGTTAGGTATCCTCAAGGATGAAGTTAGCATTCATTAATCAATCGCACACTGTATTTATTTTCTAACTGCCTGAGTATGTTTGATTGCGAGGAAGAGCCAACTCAGTTGTAGATCTTTTCCTTTTACTGCAGTTTAAAATCGTGTTTTTTTTTTTAAATAATTTCAATATGCAGTAAGAATCACTTTTCATTCATTCATTCATTGTCGTGTGCCAGTCAGGCTGGCAATATGGGCGCTTTTTCAACTGAACCCTATTTTGGTGTGCAGTCCGACTTCCTCAGTACATACATGCCATAGGAACCCGTTTATAGGGTAGGCAACCATTCATACCTCATTCATACAAGGAAGGGACAAAGACAGGATGGATAGAGAGAGAAAGTACATCCATGCCCGAACCGGGATTCGAACCCAGGACCTCCTTATCCGTAGTCAGACACGCTGACCACTAGACAAGTTGGTCGGCAAGAATCACTTAAAAGTAGATATAAAAACAATCTCAGGGATCAACGTCAATACACATTCCCATGATATGGCAGATCTTTAAAAAAAAATAGGCCTTTTATTAATACTTTGTGCCTAAAATACTTAAAATAATCCTTATCAATTGGCAGAATAACTTGCGTCGCAAGAATATTATTTATGGCACGATTTTTCTTGATAAAGGAATAGGTCTCTTATTTGTAGATTGCAGTCTACAAATACGAGAGCTATTCCTTTATTAGACACCATAAAAACAGACGCCGAATAAAACGGCAGGCACGAAGCGAGGAAATTCATCTCTTGGAAGATGGAGACCGAAATCTAATCTCAAGAAAATGCGAACATATGAAAGCATCTTGAAATCAGAACAGGATTTTACGCCTCAACAACCCTTTCTTCCCACGTGAAAAAAAAAAAAATCCGAAGCATAAAACTCGACCAACAGTTCGCTTCATATCCAATCATACGCGATATCTCAGTGATATATATTTTTAGGAAGCTCTTCCAAACACCCCGTTTTTAATATGGCCAAAACTTAGAATGGAACGGGGACCATCTCCATATGAATTTCTCTCGAGAATCACTGAAATTGTAGGATATTGCACTGTGTTTGTTTGAATCATTGTGCTGAAAGATTCTTTAATATAGTTTCACGATTTTTTTTTAAAAAAGTTATATGTCCATACCATATATATATGAAAGTCACGTAGAAATTTATTATGTGTATTTTTCTTAAAAAGTGATGAAGGAAAGTGTTTTTAGCATACTAATTTCTCATGAAAATATTTTGTAAAATTTTAACGTATAGTTATTTTAATTACACCAATAACAACAATAATATTAAAAAAATGCCTTAAAATTGTAACAATAAATATTAAAATTTATATAAATGTTAGATCCTAATGTGGATATTGAATTTACTAACTGATGAATCGAAGACCAGAGTTAACTATTCATTTATCAGTTTTGGCAGAAGTTATTTAGCGTGGGAATTACAATAAATAATAATTACTCTGGATACATTTTTAATCAATAATGTCTATGTATATTCATAAATACTCATTGATAACATGTATGTATCAAAAAATGTTTTATGCGAATGAACATTGCTCTTAATAAGATATTTTTACATCTTAAATTGTCTTCCTAAAGTATTTTTTGGTAGATTATGTTTAAATGTGCATTGAAAGAAATCACGCTAAAATTTTACAAATAGTTACTTCATAGTTTTTGGTAATGTTTTTTGTCGCCAAGATAGTAACAAAATGGTAACCCTAAAATTACGTTAGTTAAAACTCTGAAAATGCCAGGTTTACCAGAAATTAAATATTATCGCCCATATTTATTACCAAATTTTTTGCCAAGCCTAAGGTTTCTTGCTTCTACACAGAACCCAAATCCAGAAAACTCTTAATAGACCCTTAATAGACGTGCATGCACAGTGCGTAAATGCAGCATCTCTCTCCCGTTATTCAACTGTGACTGGTATCAAACCCAGGACTTTGTGCTCTGCAAACTGCTACCCTACCACGATATGACAAGGTGAATCTCTATAATACAATTTCATGATTATGCTAGAAAAATAAACTATTAATTATAAAAACACTGCTAACAAACCCATCAATTAATTGAATGGTTAGCACCCTGAACGCTCTATACTTCACTCGAAAATGTAAAAATACGAATCACTAATTAAAAAAACAAAGTGATAAATTACTAATTTAAAAAATCATTAATCACAAGTTTCTGAGCAATTAAATACTAAGTATACTATCTCATATACATAAAATTAATTTCTTGAGAAAATTTCTAAATTTCTGTTAAATTATGTTTTGATATTTTTAGTGTAATGAAATTGCTAAATGTTAGATAGATTACTTTCCTAGACATGAGAAAATTAATAAAATTTTGTTTATTTAAATTTTTTACATTAACTGCAGATTATATGTGTAGTTTCAATAGCTACATAGAGACACACACATGTGAAATGTGATTCATTTATAATTTTCTACTAATTAAAAATCAAATAAAAGAAAAATAGGCTATTTTTTTACATAATTTTTAATACTTAAGATAAATTTAATCTTATCAAAATAGGAACGAGAGCAAAATCATGCCTAAAAGACGAAACAACGCGTGTGAAATTACCCTACATTTTAATATAATTTACTTTAATTCTCTTTTTTATAAATAAATCCCCTTATTAAGATCATTAAAATTCTACCATTTATTTCTTAAAAATCTGATATCTAAAAATGTTCACTTATAATCAGTATGAGAATATTTTAACTTTCTAGAAACTATCACCAAAAATTAATATTGAGATTTTTTTCTTTCATAATCAATATACAAAAGTATTTATCTAGATATATGGAGATTACATAAATAATTTATTAAACACAAAAAGTAGCAAGGTTAACTTTCAGGTGACCTCCTCATTCCTTGACAATAATTCAGAACTATGAATCAAGAGATCCAGTCAAAAATATGCTTGAAAATACTTTTTTCAATGGCGGGCACACTTGGGTGACTAACCCTATACCACAACAAGGCCAGAGACTGCTACTCATCTGTCGTTACCCAGCGGGCACCTGTGAACCAAGTCACGGAGGCGAGTAGCGTTACCCGCGCCACACCACCACAAACCCATTTATAGGGTGGGCCACATTCATACATCATCACGGAAGAAAGGACAGAGAAACACAGAGAGAACAGAAAAGGAAAGATATCCATGCCCGAACTGGGATTCGAACCCGGGACCAACAGCTCAGGAGTTAGAAACGCTAACCACTCAGCCATCGGTCGGCAATGTCCGAAAATATATTGCAAGCAAATAAACTCAAAAAGTTATCACACAATCTATTAAAGAAATATGATTTTGGCGCGATTTTTTTGTAAAAGTTAGTTTGCCATAGATTGGAAAAAGAAGTCCTTATATCTTATCCTAGATAATGTAGATTTGATACATAATCCAACGATTGGATTGCAATTCGAGGTTTTAGGAATGTAAAATTTTATTAGCTCTGAAATTCCACTAAGGGAGTGGTGAAGAATTATAAGAATTTGCTCACTAGCTCAGATTTTCTATCACCATATGACAAATCGTCTTATTGATCTTGATTTGTAACTGATTTGTCTTGATTGATAAAACTATGAGACAAACCACTTAAACCTGAAAGCATATACAATATTATATGTTGAATATTCTCATTTTAATGATTCATTTCACACAAATATGTTACAATTTTTACTTTCTATAAAAAAATTAATTTTTTTGAAGAAAACTAATCTTTTAGTTGCTGAAGAAAATAGTAAAATAATTTGATAATTTGCACAGGTTATCAAACTATTTGTTCTTTAAATGGTTTGTATCTAAGATTTGATAGCAAACTTTTAGATTTAAATTCTGTAAAGTGAAAAGCGATTTATCATATTGATGGAAAATACTATTCCATACAAAGAAAATCAGCATTTTTTTAACACAACAGTGCTATAAATCAATAAATTAATTTTGAGAAATATTATTTTTTATGGGTGTTGTTGATCTTACCTGATTGGGAAAGAATCGTTCTTATTACTGGAAGATAACGGATTTTACATTCACAATTCAAATGAAAATCCGTCTAATTCACTGGTGAGACCAATTAAAATAAAAGGTGGTCACCATACATTTCAAAATGATTGAAGCCAAGTTTGATCTTTAGGTCGGATCAAGTCGTTTGAGAAGCCAAGTCTTCTGTTTAGTCCCTGCTTCTAAATGATAAAGACATTTAATTTCGAAATTACTATAGTACACTTTCTAGGTACCCCTCAAAATGATTGAAAATGATTGAGATACCTATCAAAATGATTGAAGCCAAGTTTGATATTTAGGTCGGATAAAGTCGTTTGATAAGCCAAGTCTTCTGTTTAATCCCTGCTTCTAAATTATAAAGACATTTAATTTCGAGATTACTATAGTACACTTTCTAGGTACCCCATTGTATAAGCAGCATGGTTCTTTTAGTGCCGAAAGGTAAAGTAATTATAATTAGGAATTAAGAAATAAAAAAAATTTACACATTGCAAAATTTGTGACAAACTCTAAGTACATTTGTAAAGGTAATTACGTTTATTCATCAAGTACTTCTGTTACTTACCATTATCAACTTACAATCATTCTTCACTGATAAAGTTTATTGTATTTCCTTAGTTTCTAAGTTCAAATCTATGGGCACAAATACAGGGCTATTAATTTATATTGAATGTTTTGTTTGATTCTAAAATTATCCATAGATTTTATCGAAGCCTGTCATCAACAACTACAAATGCTGATTTATTCAGATTATTATCCATGAAATATTTTAAGCACGTTCTCTTTTTTTTAGAAATCGCTATTTATAATTTTTAATAATTTTTATGTAACTATTTCTACAAAAACTAATTTATAAAGTCAACGAATCCCTTTCATTAAGTGATGGCTGCTAATTTTCTTAGGTTAATTAAATAACTTTCACATTTTTTTCATATACTGCTGTTAATCCAAAATGCAACACCGGGCAAGACTAGAGATATCATAGCAAAATTTATTTGGCAGATAAACTGTTATACTAAGATCAAATAATTTGTATCGGGATGCTTTCTTCACAGAAATGTTGAGTGACTGAAGCTAGAGCATCTGTGAAGTGTTGATGATGGCAAAATCAGTAGGGTAGCTTCCATTGTTGGATAAAACCAATGACACATACTTCGGCGTAAAAGCAAAGAGGTTTTAGATTTATCACTGGGGTGTAGCAGCTGGTGATGCATTCTGGGCCAGTTGTTGTGCAAGCATGGAATACGCATTCTCGACTATTGTTAAATTCTTATGATCTTAAATTAAATTTCTAAATGAATGTTATTAACCTACGAAAAATTTAATCTTGGAGTAAATATTTATTACTTCAAAAATTTTGAAAACGGACGGAGAAACATCTATCAAAAAATCCCTTAATAACTCCTATTCAAAGACTTAACCCTAAACTAAATTTTTCAGGGTTTCTTATTTAATTTCAACAAAATACACTTATAAAACACAAAATAAACTAGCCCTAGTTTATACAAGTTTACTAAGTAAATATATAATGATTCATCTATTTAAAATCATATTTGTATAAAATATGCAAAACTTATATGCAAACAAGAACTTCCTTAAAACAGTGAATATTACAGTTTACTGACTGGCAAGTTTTATGGAATAGAACTACAGATTTATGATTGTTAAATGATTATCTCACCATTTACAGTTTTGTTATTCATTTCAGATTTTAGTACCCTGCAGGTACTCTTAAGATTAGTTGTATAACCTTGGCTATGGATAATTATTGTATTCTAATTAGAGATCAAAGCAATCACTTTAAGAGTAATTGTTCCAAGCAAACGCGACACCAGGCAGCAACTTAGGTCTAAAAGCTCACCCCTTCATCAACAGAAAGAGGGTCCCTTTTCTAGGATGGCATGAAAATCCTTCCCTAGCCACTCACCAGTTATTGTGGGGGTGGATGGAGGAGGAAAAGAAGAAGGGGGAGAAGAGTTTTCCAAAAGGCATCGTGCCGCAATGATTTGAGCAAAGCGCATTGTTCTCCGCAAATTCAATTTGGCCCGCCATTTATCTTGTCCGAAAAGCTTACCCCGTCCTACCTCCACCCGCCCCCGCAGCAGAGAGAGAGAGCGTGTGAGGATGACACACTCTTAAGAGAAGATGCTCCCCTCTCATCCATACTTTGGGCGAAAACGAGGTGAAAAATGGGATCCCCGTTATTGGTAGGATGGCGCCATAGCAGTCAACGGCGTCCACCCCCTTCTCTCGCTTGCATTTCTAGCATCCCGATCTTGTCCCCCCACTCCCACATCCCAAGGATCCTCTTGAGCTTCTCTCCTCTCATCTTCCACATCCCTCCCTCTCCTCCCACCCCCGTGAAAGTCCCACGGAAGACGGTGTTATTCTCCCTTGCAAAAGCATCGTCCGCAACAACAGATTTGGTGAGAGGTGCAGTGGCGTAAGTACTCTGCCAGAACTCGTTCTGAACGGCTTCTGATCACAAGACCACCAATGCTCCGGTATCGAACTGACATCTCATATCTCTGAACACTCTTGATGGGAATAGCGGATCAGTTGTTACTAACTGATTTCAAATTTAATCACTTATTTATAAACTTCATATATAAGAAAACATAAGCATATTCTAAATGAATCTGGTTTTTACGAACTAATTTGGCATTAAAATTTAATTGCTGATTACATTTCTACATATAGCTTTAACTGTATGTACTAGGGTGTACTAAGATATACAAGTATAATTTTAATTTAATAAATATGTTATATTTAAAAAGATAAATCAGTTTTCTCTGTACTAAAGCATTTACAACTTTCAATAAGTAAGATTTGCATCCAATACAATAAGAATTTCGCCCCCCAAAACTTAAAATGTTCTTATCACAAGTGCCTATGTCGAAAGATAATTAATGAATACTAGGGTTTCATTCGAGTAATCTCTGTAATATTTCATGTGAAGTGCCAATTCTATTAGTCAAGTAATTAAGAAAAAAAACATTCACATTTTTAATTAATTTGGTTTTAAGTTGTCACAAACACACTCAAACAATCTACGGGCACTTTTTTCACACACAAGACCTGATTCATCATTTAACTCATACTAAGAAAATCGATATTTGAAATGGGAATCGAACCCATGAACTATTAATTTGACGGCCATAAAGCTAACCAAGTCTTACAGGTCCAAGTTAGCTTTCAGTGAAAAAAATTAAAAATTAAAAAAAAATTATAAATTTGAAAAACTCGTCTTTCTGCTTTTCAAGAGTAAAAAGAAAAACAATTTTATATCTAAGCTTTATACTGAAAATTTCATTTAAACTAGATTTAAAATAAAAATATATGACGTCAAATAAACCTTTCTTATTAAAATTTCCCTTTACTTTTAATAACTAACATGTCCCTAATATGTTATAAAAATATTTACACTAAAATAATAGTGAAGTAGGTAATATTAACGTAAATTTAAAGAATAATTTTTATAATAAACAATAATATAATAAATTTAGACAGGCTTATTTATTTAGGATAAGGCTACAATACATTTTTATCATCTTATAATTTTGAACCATGATCAAGTGACGTGATCGACACCTGACCTGGTAACATTTCTCTATCATAGCTGATAGTTATATAAAATGATTGATATGAATATGATATATATATATATATATATATATATATATATATATATATATATATATATATATATAAATCACAGTCATTTTATTATTATATTTATCTTATGTATTCGTATTTGATTTAAATACAAAAAAGAAAACATAAGATTCAATCAATGTCGATTCGGCAGCAAACATGCACCACTTTTCTCTGAAGAAAAACAGATTGCGGTGCTTCACCTAGTAGAGATTTAGTTGCTTGGAACACTAAAGTGGCACATAGCCCTTAAACATTCATTACCTGCCGACGAGCGAAGGACGCCTTTTATTCTCCCCCCTTCATAAGATATTCACCCACCCCATTCTCGCAAAGATCGGCTTTTACTCCCCCGACCCTTTTTGCTCATCCTTCGAAATTTGTTCTCATTTTATCAGGCAGCAGAAGTCATGCCAAAACAGTTAATAATTCTTCCATTTCTTCAGCTTGTATTACCATCGGAAATATAACGTTATGGATATAGGCATTGGCGTGGGAGGTATTTTGAGATTTTTTTATACTGTTAATTCCGTAGTTTTGAATAGTTTTTTTTTCCTTTATTTAAATTGGTTCTTTTTTTAATGTACGAATGGAGTGAAAACATATGTTGTGTTTGTCGATTAATGAAGATAAAAATTGAAATTTTTTTTTATAATCTGTATTAGCAAATACTGAATAAATTTGGCCATTGGTACATTCGAATAAATGCAATGAATAAAATTTTTTGAATTATAATTGAAATTTATTTAAAGTGACTTATGTAAAGCGATTTATAACCGATTCAAAAAATAAATTAGGTATTAAATTCTTGTGTTTACATACTTTCATTTATTCTAAAGAATCCTTCTACTCAAATTTTATGTGATTGTTGATTTTAAAGCTAAAAATTAAATTAAGAATTTAATTTTATTTCACTACATGTCTTTTTTTAATAGAGTATTCATTCACTACATATCTTTATATATATATATATATATATATATATATATATATATATATATATATATATATATATATATATATATATATATATATATATATATATATATATATATATATATATATATATATATATATATATATATATATATTAGATCTACCAGAAATTTCTGTTAATTTTTGGAATAAAGCAAAATGCAAATTGTTTGTAACGTCAATAAACTTTATTAAAAAAAATATAATTTCCATTATTATTAAGGACTTTTTGTCAGCGAGAGTACAATTTGTATACCCCATTTTTGAAAAATGGAAACACTGCTTGATTGAAATCATCTTCATTTTCGAATTTTTTGCCCTTAAAAAAATTCTGTAAGGGCAAAAACAAGTGATAGTTGGAGACGGATACGTCCGGTTTATATGGTGCATGGGACAGAATTTCCCAGCCTAGTTGTGCAATTTTTTGAACTCCACTTGCTTGGAACATTACCAGCCTCTTTTCTTGGGCCTCTCACTTTAAATTATCTAGTTGATAACAATACTTTTTCGAACTGAGCTTTTAGCTCAATTTTTAATGCTTATGATATATTGATCCTCAAACATCCTATACACAACATTCTCTTATTCAGAATCAATTTTTTTAGAGTTATTAAGTCTAGGTTTCCAACACAATATAACATTTACTTATGATGTTTTCGTAGGTAATCCACTTTTCTTCCCCTGTTATCATCCGGTTCTAAAAGGGCTGGATTTTGTTCCGAACAAGCAGAAAATAGGCATGTGATGACTCGATCATCAAAATTCTTCTGATTTAATTCATGTGGCACCCATTTTGAATATTTCCACACCAATCCTATCTTCCAAATATGGTCCGAAATAGTTAAGTGAACTGAATTAAGCTTACTGCCATCTCCGATGTTGTCAGAAAAAGATCTTGCTCTAACATGGTTTTAACAACATCGTCATCCATCAACGGATAGAACTTTCCGGCAGCCTAATATATATATATATATATATATATATATATATATATATATATATATATATATATATATATATATATATATATATATATATATATATATATATATATATATATATATATATATATATATATATATATATATACATATATATATATATATATATATATATATATATATATATATATATATATATATATATATATGAAGAAAATGACGTAAAACAAGAGAAAAAAGCAAACTGAGCAACAAAGAGAGTTCGAAAAGTAACAAAATTTTAACTTGGTAACCCTATAATCAAAACAAAAGAAGCTAAATTTGGCGAGAAATCTCTTGGGGGATATATCATACTTATACCGAGAAATGCGCTTAATTTGATTTGCTGATCCGCAGTTTCCTTTTTACACTGAAAATATCATTTAGCCAAGAGTTAAAATTTGCAATCAAATTTCAATAAGAAAGAAATGTTCCAAATGAATTATAGATGCTTTCCCACATTATTTTAGAAACAACAAAGAAATTTACAAAATAACTGTTTATTAATTCAACTATCCCAAAATACTAAAGTTAATTAAATTGGAATATATAATATTTTTTTAAAAATATTACTTCATGAATTTTACAAAAAATTTAGAAATATATGTCTAATATATTTGGCATTTATTTGCCACGCATTTTTTATAAATATTGAATCTGTTAAACATAGTTAGAAAATAAAAATGATCAATAAAATGTGAAGAAAAAAATATTGTTTTGAATACTTTGTGATGAAGTATATTATAAAATTTTATAAAGATAATAATAGTTCATAATAAAATTTTTGTGGTTTAATTTACATGTCTATTGCAAAACACTTTTTCTTGATAAAGCAAGAATAATCAAATCTAAAATAAATGTAATTTGACAGACTGAAATTAAAAAAGTAAAAAATGAATTGAAATATAATGAACTTATTGTAGAAACTTTAATCGGAAATTTGGTTAAAATGTATAAGGGTGGTTATTTGATAAATTGTTGAGATTAAGCAGTGTAATGAATATCGATAACAGCATCTAAATAAATCAGCATCACAAAGTGATTTTCCATACACAAATAGCATAATTGAAAAATTCTAAAAAGAAATTCTCCTTTTTTTTCTTTCTGTTTTCAAGGACATTGTAAGAAGGGGGTTTCAAATTTAATATTCTCGCCTTCCAAACAACCTCACTACTAATCAATCTTCGAAAGCAAGAGGGAAATCTTTTTCTACCATCGCCCATCGCAGAAAATGGTCACCAATGTATAGAAAAAAATTCAATTTAAAAAAAAAAGAATAGCTCACCTCCTCGACTGAAAATTTAAAACTTCATCGCATATTACAAAAGTATGACGATAGAAAAAAAATTCAAGAAAAAAAAGTTAGGACGAATGAATTGCTTCAACCCCCACTTTGAAATCCTGGGTGATTAGCAGAAAGCAATGGGACGCATAGGGCCTCCGCACGTCGCCAGGAGGCGCAAGAGCGGTGGGGATTGCTGATGAGGAAGCGCAAGAGCAAGAATCCTCCTGTTTCAGAGCTCCTTGTTTTTATAATCCCCCCACGAGGGTGAACAGATTGTTATTCCAAGGAAACTAATTCAATTACCATTTTGCACCGTCGTCGATCTATGAATAGTTTCTTCTATCCCCCTAGGTGATATTATGGGTCCGGGAATAAAGAGAGGGGGTGTGGGGGAGGGATGGGGACGGGGTAAGAGGACGTAGTTTAATTCTCCCGCGTTCGCAAATTGCCGCATCGTAATTCTATTAGCAAAAGGTAATACTTTTCTCTCCAACTGCGGTGGGTTTTTGCACAGAAGAGGAAACGTCCCGCTGAAAACCTTCCAAAACCGAAACTTAAACTGGTCTGATTACCCTTTCGCTGAAGGAAATATATCTAAGACTGTGTGGGAGAAGGATAAATAATAATAGTGGTAGTCAAGGAAAAAAGAAGGAGGAAGAGACGGTGGAAGAAGAGGAAGGAGGAAGAGAGAAAAAAAGAGGAAGTGAAGAGATGGGGTTAAAATCACGAGAGTCAGAAAATCCGGCGTAATTGGAAGACCAAATATGATGGAAAAGCTTTTGTTGCTTACTTTACCAATAGGCGAAGGCAATCAAAACATGGACCCTAGTCCTCAACCGCAAAAGGTTCTGATCTCGGGGTTGGCGAGGGGGTGGAGCTCACCGCACCCCGCGACCCTCTGCCAGACTAATTCATTTTGAAGCGCCGTGCAAAGATATTTCCTAATTTTCCCGGACAAGATAGGCAGGCAATACTTTAAGCTTCAAAAGGAAACACCAGTGGGGGTTGGGCAAGGGGGGGATGTGGAATATCCAGGTGCCCGGGTTGATTATGATTTGAGGCCCGCAGTCAGGAAGGGAGGAGAGGTGTTGTTGTGGGAAGCCTGATTGAATTCTGTGGGACTCATCAAGCCCTTGCCGAGCTCTTGGTACACATGTAAACATTTTGGTAAGCGCTAAGTGGTATTATAATTCCGTCCACCCCACACAAAGATGAGCACTCGGAGCAATGAAGAGGGATTCAGTTGGAATAGGCGGCTTCTGGAGATTCCAATCTTCTCTTTTCCCCGGATCCTCTCCCTTTTCCTGATTTCCAAGCCTTTTTCTTGCCTCGCCTCTTTCAATTTGTACATTATTTGAGATGGTTTTGATTTTACTATACATTTTGGGGTTTAAGGCTGATGTGAAATTTACACTGAAAGTAGGTTTACATGTCGGTTTAATAAATATATTTGAGAGATATTGCCTTGAGTTACGCTGTATGTGGGAAATTAATAAGTATATTGTAATTATAATCAAAGGAAGAAATTAAATAACACAAGAATTATTTTAATAATTGTAAAGGGGAAATAAATAAATGCTTCAGATAACATGTTTTACAAGATTTCCAACCGTCTAAGACTGTATAATACTGGTATGTAAAAATAAACCTTTGAGAATCTAGTTTTTAGCTCTATGCATTACTTATCTCTATAACTGCAGCCCATTAAGATTTTTTTCTTTTTTCGGTCATAGGTGGAGGAACTGATTACAACTTTATACAATGAATATACCATCATGATTTCGCAAGTGGGTGGGTACTTTAGAAACAGATATCTAGTAGGGGACCTAGATTAGGTCTACCACTCCTAGAGATCATCATTTCACTTGAAAGACATTATGATCATGAAGAAAATATCATGTTTGATAATCATATTTTAGGTGCTCTATTAGACAACACGATAGATTTTTAGCTGTATAGAGTTTGCTACCTTTCCACTACTAGAATGATGCTTTTCCCAGCCAGGACACCGTGATCTCTCTATATACTGTGTAACTGTGATTGTAATGTAGAATATATATATATATATATATATATATATATATATGTGTGTGTGTGTGTGTGTGTGTGTGTGTGTGTGTGTGTGTGTGTGTGTGTATATATATATACACACACACACACACACCCACCACACACACACACACACACACACACACACACACACACACACACATATATATATATATATATATATATATATATATATATATATATATATATATATATATATATATATATATATATATATATATATTCAATATCAGTTACGAAGATATTTCATATTACACTAAAACTTTTACATTAAATGTAAAAGTGCTTATAGCTTGTAATTTATATAATCACTATAATATATAGATTATATAAACTTGTTCAATAAAATTGGCAATAAAAACACCGTTGTAAAAAAATCAATCGATTCTTAATATTGAAATTTCTTAAAGTGATACATTTTATTTTCAAAATTGGTCAAATCATTATTTACTTTGAAATTATAGAATTTAAGAATTTTAAAGTCAAATTAATACTAAAATAAGCAAATTCATTAGTATTCAATCAAACACTGACTCAAAATCTTTGTATTCACAGCATCTATCTTTACATTTTTTCAATCGAACTCAAGAGCTTTATCAGTTGATATGTATTTGTCATTAATGATCCGAAATAGGCAAAATATTTAAATCGTTGAATTTTTGAAAATATAAATCCATTTAAGAAGCAGGATAATTTTTTTAAAAAGTTAAACATCCTAGCATTCAATTTTAGCCCTTTTCGAAGCACTAACTTCTCAAATATATGTTTATGGTACAATCATTTTACATGGTACGCGGCTGTCGTAATATAAAATTTCGTTGCCAACTGCTGCGCAATTTTCGTCAAACCACATTGAAAATCCTAACATTTGTGATTCAACATTGCATGCAGTCTTGGAGTGATATATAACATCATTGCCAATTGTTATACAATTTTCACCAAAGTAAATTCAAAATCCTAAATTTTGTGATTCAACATTGCATGCAGTCTTGGAGTGATGTATAACATCGTTGTCAATTGTTATACAATTTTCGCCAAAGTACAAATTCAAAATCCTAAATTTTGTGATTTAACATTGCATGCAGTCTTGGAGTGATCTATAACATCGTTGTCAATTGTTATATAATTTTCACCAAAGTAAATTCAAAATCCTAACTTTTGTGATTCAACATTGCATGCAGTCTTGGAGTGATCTATAACATCGTTGTCAATTGTTATACAATTTTCACCAAAGTAAATTCAAAATCCGAAATTTTGTGATTCAACATTACCTGCAGTCTTGGAGTGATATATAACATCGTTGTCAATTGTTATACAATTTTCACCAAAGTAAATTCAAAATCCTAAATTTTGTGATTCAACATTACCTGCAGTCTTGGAGTGATATATAACATCGTTGTCAATTGTTATACAATTTTCGCCAAAGTAAATTCAAAATCCTAACTTTTGTAGTTCAACATTACATGCAGTCTTGGAGTCATATATAACATCGTTGCCAATTGTTACATAATTTTCGCCAAAGTAAATTCAAAATCCTAAATTTTGTGATTCAACATTGCATGCAGTCTTAAAGTGATATAACATCGTGTCATAGCATCGCAATCTTCAAGTCCAAATCTGTGATCAATATACAATTTTCGCCAAAGTAAATTCAAAATCCTAACTTTTGTGATTCAACATTGCATGCAGTCTTGGAGTGATATATAACATCATTGCCAACTGTTATGCAATTTTCATCAAAGTAAATTTAAAATCCCAAATTTTGCCATTGAACAACCATTCTTAATATAAAAGTGATGAAAAGTAACATCTACAGTTTTGTCCCGTGAAATCTGTCACATCACAAAATTGAAGATCACTCGCCCACATATTGACACTCAACATTCTATCGAATATATTTTATTGTAATAATTCACAGACTTGGCATGTTTATCACCCGCACCAAATAGTGGGATTTAGGGACTTTTATTAAAGGCAATTTAAAATACTATTGTAAGAGGGATTCAATAGTAATAATAATGTAGGAGATGAACTCGTCAATAGCCGATGCCACTATTCTGAAAGCATCGTCTTCAGATTGGAAAAGGCAAGAGAAGAACTTTTTCCAGCGAATGGCAGTAAACCGAGAAATTAAGACGGTATACGACCTTTCATTTGATACCATACAGCTGCTCTTTATCCTACAACTTTAAATCTTATTTTCTTGTTAATATGATTAAGACGATTAAATGTAAATATCTCATTGTATGGTTGTAAATATTATGTGTTGTGTGTATCATTGTATGGCTGTAAATATTATGTGTTAATTAAACATTAGTCCAGATCAGAATAGTTATTTAATTAAATCAAGCATTGGTCACTTTTTATACCACAATAATTATGCATAGTAAAAAAATATGTTGAAAAATTATCTATATAAAAATTTCTAGATAAAGTATCATGATAATAATAATAAGGGAAATTCAAGACATACATTATTGCAAAATGCGTTTGAAATAATGCATTTGGGTCACGAAAAATGAGCTAAAAGAATATATCGAAATTGAGAAAATGTTAAGCAAATATATTACGATCAAGAATTTAGAGTAAACGAAATCAAATGTCTGATGACCAAGAAGTTTTTCGAATGCCAAAGATTTTATTCTATGAACTTTGTGACATTTGCAAATCTCATTTACCAAAGGGAAGTTATTTTAGAAATCTGTCAAATCGATTGGCTGCCATTTCGAGATAAGAAATGCATTTGTTTAATTTTTACTCTCTAATAGGCTCTGAATTCAATTCTTTAAAATTTCACTAAATAAATACAAAAAGATGCAAGTCAATAAAAGAATATTTTTTAAAATAGGCAACTCAAAAAATTTTAATTCGTATCACGCTTGAATTAATTATGTAAGTTAGTTATTATTATCCAGAATAATTATAATTTTTAGCCAGGGTTGTTATAATTATCCAGGATATTTACACATAGTTCCCCAATTCGACGAAAAGTTTAGTTACAAGACTTCCTCTAGATGGAGCTACCGATAAAATTTATAATACATAGTGTTGTCACTTTTCCAGGGCAATTTGAAATTAAATTTGCAATGGACTATTAAAAGTTCATACTAAGATCTGAAATCATCATAGTTGTAACAATAGATTGTTTAAATTAACAATGATTTAATTCAAAAAACCTCTTTAAAATATCTTAATATTACTTCAACTCGATGGAAAGTTTAATTATAAAACTTGCACTAAATAGATCAGTTAAATTTTAAAATATATAGGGTTGTTAGTTTTTTAGGGAATTTAAAATTAAATTTGTTATAGAATTGAAGAAGTTAATATTAACATCTGAAATCATAGTAGTTGTAACATGATCTTAAATTAGCACAGCTGCTATATCATCCTTTTGGCACATTTTAAAAATTTTTGGCGATTAAAAATTCTTACCAATTTGAAGTAATTGTTACGTATAAACTAGGGTTACCAAAATAGGATGCTATTGAATATTATTAGTATTCTTTATCTTTCTGATGTAACAAAAAATCTAGGTTACCAGAAGAATAAAAAATCCACCAAATTTTAAAATGCCCCAAAAGGAATTATAGGTAGCTATGTTCTAAATTAACTATGAATTAATTCCTTTTACACTATTTTTTTAAAGAATTGATTATTCATAGTAACTTTTCATTATTATGATTTCATGTGGTTTTAAGATTCCTAAAATTTTGAAAGCCTCCACAGTATTAAAATTTACTTGATGCAAATTTTCTAATATTAATCATGAATATTTTAGAAATGATTGGTGCACAAGTTTGAATTTTTATTCATTTTGAAATTAATCGAATCCTTAGTTCTAAGCTTTATAAATCCACTTTGATTCCTGGTAAAAATTTACTGCGCTTGCGTATTATTTCGTTGATTGTATGTCGTTAAATTATGTGACTTTTTATGAAATTATGAAATTGTTTCTTCACATTAACATGTTTATAGATAATGGTATAAGCTAATAGCTGTATTTTCGCTTCACATTTTGACAAAGTGTCTAAAATTTGCAAAATATTTATTTTTTGTGAACATTGTGAGGAGGTTACAATACACACAAGTACAAAATTTACAATATTAAAATTTGGTACTTACGTATTAGCGTCACCGCGGCTTTTTAAGCTGAAGGAAAATAAAATGTTTTTTCCTATAATTAGAAAATTTCTTTTCGGAATTATAAGTCAATTTTTCAAAAGTAGAAAAAAATGTTCAAATTATAGGTTACGCGCTAATCCTACTTAAGTTTTGGAACAAAATAAGCTGCAGTGACGCTAATACGTAAGTACCTAAATTTTTAAATTTAAAGTAAGTGATTATTATAGTAATCACTTTATAAAATAAAATAATAAAATATTACCTTATAAAATAATTTCACTTCGTTGATAAGATTTGTAGGATAACTCATAGTTGTGAGTAAATGTTTTAAGTGGTGATTCAATCTTGTCATTTATCTTGGTACATAGCATATAATTCAAAATTATAGTTATAAATAGTATATTTTATGATTATTACACACTTTATCATATACGGCACAGATGCCGTATAATCCAGGATGCTAAATTCTGAGTTTGGTGATTTTTTGGCGGATTTTCTTATATCTGGTAACCTGGATTTTATTACGTCACAGATATGGAGACTTATAAAAATTAGGCAACAAATTTTATTTTGGGAACCCTAGTATTTACGTCATCGCCCACGTCACCTTGGCAACATTTCTTCATCGCCAAAAATAATTCAGAATTTGTAATACTGGATTATACGGCATCTGTGCCATCCTATACTACAGCAATCAAAACTTAAGCTCACCGGTATGGATGTAGGTGTGCTTCTTCATGTCAGATTTCTGGTGGAATCTCTTGCCGCAGTACTGGCACGGGTAAGGTCGAGTATCGGAGTGGATCAACAGGTGTGTAGACAGAGTGGAGGACCTTTTGAAGGACTTGCCACACTGCTTGCACTCAAATGTCCTCTCCGCAGTGTGGATGGCCCTGTGCTGGCTCAAGCTCACCTCGTGGCCGAAGGTCTTGTTGCAGAGTTCGCAGGCGAATGGCCTTTTCCCACTGTGCGACCGCCTCGCGTGCACTTCAAGGCCGTGCGGGGTGCTGAACATCTTGTCGCACTTCACGCACGAGAAGACGTCCCCGGTGGGGGACGACTTCAGGACTCCGTCCGGACTGGAGAGTGACGACTTGTCCACGTGGGGTCCAGCCGCCCCAAAGCTGTACAAAGAAAGTCCGAAGCAGGAGAGTCCGGCTGCTGTGAAAGCGGGGCGGAACAGAGACGAGGGTGGACTGTCCGTGGGAGCGGATGAGCCCAGGTGCCTGGGGCTGCTGCCGTCGCCGGACTTCGGAGGGCTCTGGGATTGAGTCCGGAAAAGACTAGCTGCTCCATGACAGCCAGCGACTGGCATAGGCCTCACCCGCAAGTCCGTGGGCCATGACGTCAAGCTCAAGGGCTTGAACTCGCCAATGGCAAGTGGGGTGAGCGATGAGCGAATGTCTTTGTCAGTATTGCAATTGTCCCACGTGGAAGGGGCTTCTCCAGGCAGTCGAGCTGTAAAATTACGATAGAAATTGATATTTTTATCTGAAAAACAAAAGCAAACAATTAGGTCTTACAATTGTTTTTTGAAAGTGCAATTAGCTTCATCAAGGAAGAAAATCATATGATTATGTCAATTTATACTCATATTTGTTGTGTTTAGTTACTTACAGTTATTAATGTATTCTTGTATACTGTTATTGAATTTATAATTGTATCTTATTACTAAAGTTATTATTGTTTCAATTTTTTCCTATCATCAAAAAGGAAACAATTAACTGGTTCATTGGTGTAAGTAATCAATGAGAATATATTTGTTCTTATATTATTATTTTATGCAGATTTAATGTCATTTTTCAATTTGCCAACTTCTCATCTTTCATACATTTATACGTAACATGCTTTTTCACTTTCACAGTAAAGAACTTTTTCCTACTTATGAACAATTATATTCTTCATACCATTCTGCATTAAATTGTCTTAGAAATTTGTCCACAGCATAATAAACTGTGTAGTTAAAGATAAACATTTAAATTCGTAGAATATCCTTTTGGTGTCATGTGAAAATTAAATTAAAACAAAATATCAAAACTAAATACGTAATTTTGTTATAATGCACAGAACAAAACATTGTTCGAAATCAAAATCTATATAAAACAAAAATGAAACATTCTTATGATATTATGAGTATGACTCAATTTAGAATGTTATGCTCAATTGCTTAAGTAATTAAGGCATAAAATTTTGTTATTAAAGAAATTAAATAGGTTTCTAATCGATGATTTTATGGGTGGGGGAAGATACCTCTTAAGTTTCTCAATTTTCAGTCTCATAAAAAGAGCCGAACTGACTTATCAGTAAAAAACGAGGAATACTTCTTTTACTCTAATCCAGCATGTACTTTAATCCATATGTGAAATACGCTTCCAGTAAAACCCAGGGATTTTGAACTTAAATAAGTCCATGAATGCTTGGCGCGAATCTTCTTCGTTGGTGAAGGATTTTCCACAGAGGAGGATGTCCAGGGAAAGGAAGCGGTTGTTGTTGTTGCTTATGACACTTGGCTTTTACAAGCCAAGCTCGCTATGCCTTTGGCAGTGCGAATTAAGTCAATAGAGAGCGTCTTTCGTTTGGATCACAGCACCACGAAAGTGAAAGTACAACTTTGCTCTTTTTAAGGTGCCTCGTCATTTCGAACCACGGTCAGGTGACGAGGCCACACCTGAGCTGGCACTCTCCTCTCCACACCCACGCCACACCAGCGGAAGGACTTTGGACGTTACAGATTAACGTGGACACGTCCCCAACCCACGGAGCTCCAGCAACCCAGTGAAGGAGAGTACACCGTGGTCACCCTCCCAACCACTGCCCGCGGCAAATGATGCTTCACTTTGCTGAGCTTACGGAAAGCGGCGTGAAGGCTACTGAGCCACTGGAGCTCGGAAGAGGTGGTAATCTGATTAAGTAAAATCAGGTGAGTAAGGAGGATGGCACATATTCTCTCAACCAAGACGCTATATGGTATTCCTAGCCACCCGCGCGATATGTGGCCTCGTGTTATCGGCAAAGAACAGTACACCCTTGCAATTAACCAGTGCTGGCTCCTTCTGTTGCAATGTATGTTACGCACGTTCCAATTGCTGCAAGCACAGGTACGCAGTGATCGTTTGGTACGTTGGTAGCAGCTCTTATGAACCGCTTGATGACTAGTCCACAAGACACACAGAGGGACAAATCTCCCGACCTGAATTTGTGAAACCCATTCTTTGCCGTAAGTTTCTTCACAGTAAAGTCCACAAAAGCTTAACTAGTCCACAAGACTCTCTGTGGACTAGTCAAGCTGTATCTGATAAGCCTACTTTGAAGTCGTAAGGCAAACGACACCGAACAAGCTCCATCGATACCTCCATTTCATTTCATTATTGTACAAAATTCGATTGATGAATGTGCGCGGTGTACCTGCTTTTATAACGACTGATATTCCTACTCTTGACTCACTAGTGCCTCAACCATGTCATACACTAATTTGTCTACTTATTCTCACTTCATCAAATGGCAACGCGAAAAAAGGCAAGAACTTTTCTACTTACATTATATTATTTGACGTTTTTTTTTAAGTTACGAATTTAAATTACAAGGAACATTGCGAATTATATAGATTGCTTGTCTTTTCAATCTGCCCTGTCGGTTTGTATCCAGCTTTTGGATTTACAATAGTCCAGAGACAGGACGAAGCTCTTTAGATTAGACTTCAGATTCGATTGTTTCAAGACATTGGTAAACAGCGTAAGATGAATGTTCGTTTATTATTCCTGCATGCACATTTATCAGATGTCAGTAAGTTTTCTTAATTTGTCTTTTTTTCTAAGAAAATGGGAATCACTGAGAGCAAGAAAGAAGCGAATGTTTTGCCACAACCTTCAACATTAATGTTATCTATTCTGTGCGGCCCACATACACCCAGTTGTCGCTGTCTATTAAAGAGGTATGACAGTCAACATTCCTATTTTTCTCTAAACATTAAAAGAAAACCATGCTAATTAAAAACTCTTTAGCTTATTATTATTTAACGAATTCCACGTATCCATTAGTAAACAGCCGAATTGAAATCAGAATGATTAGTGCTTTCAGTTCAACAACAGCTTATTGATACCATTTCACGCATAATTCTCAGAATCCACTTTTAACCGAAGTCCCGATTCAATGAGCCTTCGTGAACCAAAAAAATGACCATAAAGTACTAACCAGTTGACAATTAGAAGAAGGTTTTGTTGTTGTTTGTTGTTGTTTCTTATCCTCACTGTCTGAAGGAGTCAGACAAGATCCACGAGCCCGTTGACTGTAAGGAAGTCGAAGACTAGGAGAGGATTGCTATAGAGATCCTCCTTAGAGAGACCCATGCAATCCAAAAGGTGCTCAGGAGAGGCCTGATGACTTTGGCACTTGGTGCAGGTGACGAAGGTTTTCCTGCCCTCGTTGTAAGTGAGGCACTTGATGTGACCACTACCAAATCTTGAGAGAGTAGTCCGGGTACGTCTGTCACAAGGGAGGTCAAGGGACAAACCCGATTTTGATCCCTTGTACCAATCATGGATAGGGGGTGATTACCACTCCTCCGAGATTTTAGATTTTTCCCGGGAGTATAACTCCATAAAGGTGAGTGTGGAAGAGGGAGTAGAAGAAGGTTTTAACTTACATAAGAGATATTGTCAATGCTGAATGCTGTAATCCTACATTATCATACAATCGAAAGATGAATATGTTTTGAAAGGAAAAGGACAGAATAAAATCATGAATAAATATTTTTCGGACAATTCTTGGAACACGATAAGAAGGGAAACACTGAATAAGTCTTGATTTCATTCTGGAATTAAACCCCAAACCCATTCACAATGGAAGGCAATGTTAATTTCTTATAACTGAAGGTATAGTCCCTGATATTTATATTTCATGGGATCTATAATGTGATTTTTCATGTATTTTTACATTTACACTGCTTGAGTTTCAGATTTCATATTAAATCTTTAAAGTCACAAAGTGAATTGACTAACCCCTAACACTTTATCGTGCATATTGTCATCTTTTTATAGGCTGGGGGTCATATTCACGTGTTTCAAAAATAGGAAACTGAAAAACTCCGAAGCAGTCGCTGTGACCCATAACCATGTAGAACATGGGTTCCCAAACTTTTTTTTCTCGTGGACCACTTTCAAAGTTTTACTATTTTTGGTAGACCCCCTGTTGCTAACAAAAAGTACCTAGGTACTAACAAAAACTACTTAAGCAAAAAAGTACCTGTGTACCTAAAGTTTAATCTTCCCTGGCTTTTTGTTCTTTTTTATAGAAGTTTAGAATAATCTCTAGTATTCATAATTTTTACCTACTACACTCAAGTAGTAAAACAAATATAATATGATTGATAAACTACCATATACAATAAAAATATGTATAACAAATAGGCTGATACTTATTTTTTCCGGCACTGACATCGATTCACTCACAGTTACACTTTTATGTTTAAAATCCCGGAAGCATATGAATAACGCTTTGTTCTTGGCATTTGTATTTATACTTGGCATACGTAATATATGTGGATTGCAAGCACAGCGCAAGTTGCATTTCACCCCTTTGCAGGTCTAAACAAGCATCCCGGACGAGCGGGCGAACGGGCGGTACTTTGCAAGTCTCGACATGTGGTGTATACTCTTGTACTATTATCTATTATTCTATTCAATTTTGTGCTTGAACTAAGAAATATTTTTGAGTACCTACCAATTGAACGAGGCTACCTGAGTACGCTGATAGGTAAATCCAAGCCAAAATTTTTGTTCTTTATAATGAAAAAACAGAAAATTTCACGTGGACCCCCACTTACAACTTGTGAACCCCTGTTTTCTTTTCACGTCTACGTGGACCCCCGTGTGGTCTTTTATGGACCTATGGGGGTCTACCTGGACCACTTTGGGAACCTATGATGTAGAAGGAAGAAGGCCGACATTTTTCTCTCGCTGTTCAACAGTGACTGGAATCGATCTTGAAACCTTTCTTTCTAAAGAGCGTTATTCTACTCTTAAGCTACGGTGAGTCTATCACTTATCATGATATTTACTGAATAGCTGGGGAAAAAAAAAAGAAATGATTCCCATGCCTATGAAAGAAGCATAATGTTTCATTTTTAAGTAATAATCATGCTGATTTTGAGTCATTGATAATATATCCTTTTATATAATATGGAAGTTTGATAAGAAAAACATAAAATCGGGCTGTCATATAATCACTAAACTAAACTAATAAATAACTTCGCTCTAATTAGTTTTTCTTTAAATAAAATTCCTAATGATTTCTTCAAAACTCTCTAATTCAGCTATTTTAATAATAAAAAATTTCAGTGTATTTATAATTTGCTATATTTTCGACACATAAATTTTTCATTGATTGGAGGACATAAGAACATAAAAGAATAAAAAAATGAGAACATTAATATTACGATAAGAACATAAAAAATAAGAATATAAAAAATTTGAACTCTATTAATTTTTGCATCAAAATTGAATACAATTATCGTTAACATTCAATTAAATAAATAGTTAAATATAATAAAATCATAAGTTAAATAAATAATAGTCGCCCAACTTGCCTAGTAGTCAGCGTGTCTGACTGCGGATAGGGAGGTCCTGGGTTCAAATCCCGGTTCGGGCATGGATGTACTTTCTCTCTCTATCTATCCTGTCTTTGTCCTTTCCTTGTATGAATGAGGAGTGAATGGTTGCCTACCCTATAAACGGGTCCCTATGGCATGTGTGTACTGAGGAAGTCGGACTCCACACCAAAATAGGGTTCAGTTGGAAAAGTGGAGCAGCGCACTCCATATTGCCAGCCTGGCTGGCACACGACAACAACAAATAAATAATAGTATAAAACCTTATTTTAATAATTAAACTATTATCAACATATATTAATATTGAATACACTTTATTGTTGGAAACATTTTTGGGGCATTTCCAATTTAATTCCTCTTTATTATATAAACTAACTTTTTGCTACATTAATTGAATATTTTTTATTGACTTTCTCTCTTAAGTAGGAAAAATACTGTAATTTATTGAAGAATCACTTCATTAGTTTTGGTTATGATTATTCAATGATAAACCTGTGTTTATTAAAATTCATGCGCACATCATTAATCTGTGAAGCATTTCTATTCGTTACATGAAAGGCATAGAAGGTTAATTTATATTGAAAATGAAAGCTATTTCCTTGAGTGGCTTATACAAAAACCAAAACAGAGATTACCATACAATCATTAAATGTTGATTGAAACATAAAGATTTAGTCTTCACAATTTTTAAATTTGATGTATATCTGATATTCTCATAATTTACAATGGGTAATTAATTCCCTTTTATGGCATCGTCAATGAAAAGTTACATGCCTATTTCCCAACAGCTTATTTTTGTCATTTTCCGCTAAAGAAACACAATTTTCGGCTGCTAACATCCTACTCTGAATAGTCCCATCAAAATGACAGAGAGAATGGCAACTATTTTTATTCCGCGTTCATATTCAACCAGCCAATCTTCCAGGCTATGGGCTTCCGCCGGGGGAACAGTAAAAACGAAATATTCAATTTCAAAAAATCTTCCTCCAAATAGGATCGTCGTTCACTTTCTTTTTTTTTTCTTCCCCCTTCCTCTTCAGTTGTTACTTGTTGGATGGAGCCCATCTCTCGTGCGAAGGTGCGAACAGCCTGCTCGTAATGCCGTGTCGCCCTTTTGTCACGCTCCTCAAAAGGGCTCAACGCAGACACTCAGAGCTGTTTTGTAGAGAGGTACTCTAACACCGGGGTTGCTGTCACTTCCATTTGGCGACAACCCTCTAAGGCCAAGCTTTTATACAAGGCTACCATTTCGCTCTACAGCCTGATAGTACATACCACCTATAAACCAAAAATTCAGGGGGAAAGACATCTTGATTTAAAATTTAATACTAAGCATACGTGACTATATTTACAAGTTTCTCATTAAAAATATATATATATATATATATATATATATATATATATATATATATATACATATTTATATATATTGGACAGTAAGGAAAAAAACAGCAATTATTTTTAGACCATAGGTTCCCAAAGTGGTCCAGGTGGACCCCCAGAGGTCCATAGGAGACATTACTTCAAAATTCTTGATTTATACACCAAATGCTCTTTGAAATTTAACTAAACCACAGGGATTTTAATACACCTGTTGAAGTTCTATGATGTAAGTTTCTTCGGCACAGATGCCGTATAATCCAGCATATCAAATTCTGAACGTGGTCCAGGTGGACCCCCAGGGGTCCATAAAAGACCACACGGGGGTCCACATAGACATGAAAAGAAAACAGGGGTTCACAAGTTGTAAGTGGGTGTCCACGAAAAATTTTCTGGTTTTCATAATAAAGAACAAAAATTTTGGCTTGGATTTACCTATCAACGTACGCAGATAGCACCATTCACAAGGTAGGTCCTCAAAAATATTCGAGACTCAGTTCAAACACGGAATTGAATAGAACAATAGATAATAGTACAAGAGTGTACACCACATGTCGAGACTTGCAAAGTGCCGCTCATCCGGGATGCTTGTTTAGAACTGCAAAAGGATGAAATGCGACTTGCGCTGTGCCTACACAGTCTACATTAGTATAAGTACGAATGCCAAGAACAAAACGTTACTCATTTGTTTCCGGGATTTTGAACATAAAAGTGTGACTGTGAGTGAATCGATGTCAGTGTTTGCAGGGCCGGAAAAAATAAGTATCTGTCTATTTTGTTATACATATTTTTATTGTATATTGTAATAAATGTTTATAATTTTGTATAACCACAAGTATTATTTTAATAAATAGGACACAAGAAAATGTATTCTACTTTCTTCTTCTTCTTAACACCTCCAATTTAGGGAGTTTTCGGAGTTTTGGGAATACAGTAGAAATATAGTAGTAGTAACCACCCAATAGATATACATGTATTAGGCAAAAGTGTAAAATTACTGTCTTGTTGTTAAGCAATGGATGGGATTGTACTTGAGACCTTTCCTATCGAAGAGCATTGTCCTACAAGTAGGCCACGGTGAGTAAAAAATATCACTAATCGTACGGTAAGTTGTAAATGAGTTGGTTACTGTGAACTTATATAGACACATACCTACAAGATAAGACATAATCTGAAGAACAATAATGTAATAATATAAATAAGACAACATTTGAAAAATCTCTACAAGAATAAGACAAAACTATACGATACAAAAACAGAGTACAGAGGACCACACCTTCGTCAGGAGGGAGATGATCAGCTATGCAAATTAAAATTCTAAGATGCTCTAGGCAGAAGATACGTTTAATCGTAGGCTTCATAACTGGGCACTACTATTTCAGAAAACACCTCCATAAAACGGGACCATTTCAGCAAGACCCTATCTGCAGGAAATGTCATATGCAAGAGGAAACGGCCAAGCATATCATTTACGAATGCGAGGCTCTTGCCCTCCCTAGATTAACTTCTTTAGGCATCATCCCTACTAGAGAGTTACACCTAGACTCCATTAAATGGATTATCGGACTTTATTAATAAAGTGGGTGACCCGAGCAACTGGAACTAGGAAACATTGGGTTTGGAGTTAATAGTACAAAATGCTGATAAAAGCAGAGGTGTCCAATGACATACAAACCCAACTCTAAGAAGAAGAAGAAGATGCAAATTAAACATTCCTTTCTGGCATGCAAGAAGGACATGTGTCTAAAAAGTTTCACGCAATTTCCGCTAAAAATCTCACAAGAAAAAAAGCTTATGGTGCTGATAAGATCATTTTAGGTGCTTTTGAGCATTTTTAAATCTCAGGTAGTTTATTTAAAAGATGTTTGCAAGTAATATAAGAATGCCTTCGGAAGATTCAAAAACTGATAGTATAAATAGTGAATAGACGAACCTGTGATCATCCACTCAAAGAAAGGAAGAATAAATTTTTTTCAATGGATTTGTTAATTTTCCATTAAAAATCCTGTAAATAAATCCAAAAAAATTCGGGAGAGCTAGAGTTATTATATATTATGTAAATTCTCTAACTGAGTAATAAATCAAACTTTATAAAATTGTCAAAAGTATTTAAATTTTATGCTTTTTATTTAATACATTTGTCGTGAAACACACAAGTGTGTAAACGATAAGAAATAATTTTTAAAAGATTTCCTTAAAGATGGCTCTTTTTTTAATTAGATCGTCAGAGAAAGTTGCTTGAGAAAATTATTTTAAAGTGGAAAAGCTTTAAAAAATACGTTAGAACAAATTGACGAAGTGTTAATAACCTGCTATGACTAAGATTTTCACACACTATTTCCATGATATACTAGTGGAATTTAATATAGAATTTATAGCATGTTGTATGACGTATATTTTATCCATAATGCAAATTTATGTTTCTTTTCTTACCACGGCAAATACATTTGCTATAGAAGATTGATAAATTATTATTTACGATCGTTTTATTTTGGTAAACTTATTTTCTTTAAATGTGATCACACAAACGAATACTTGTATATTTTTTGAAACAGTTTTTTCGTATTTAATTTTAAAATTCATAGCAATAGAACATAAAATTCTGTGTGTTAACATGTTAATTTTTTTGTGATTTTTCTAAATAAATATTTTTTGCGTACATATTTTATTATTCTATAATTTATTTTATTTTATTCATAAATTTTCCACAGCATTTTTTTTAATATTTCCTAATTCGACATTCTAGCAACTTCACATCATAAAATAAATGTAAACAACCTAATAATATGCATAGCTAGTAGAATTATCTCAGAATTCTTCAAAGACTATCATTTAAATTTTTTTTGCATTGTCTCAAAAATCTGTAATGTAATATTTAGCACAAGTGAAAACTCGTATTCACCAAGAGGCAAAGTTTTTTGAGCAAAAAATATCTGCGAAGTATTAAAATATAAACTCGCTACATTTAAATTTATGTTGATAGAGCATAAAAAATAAAAATTAATTTGAATACATCATACACCATGATCAAGTGTAAAAAAAAACGCGAGTTTGAAACGTGTATTGTTGTTTTCACCGAAAAAGCGCTCAGTCGCCAAATCGTGGCAACCCCGGCAGGAAAACCGCAGTGTATCAGTCAGTCAAGTGGAGAGAGAATAAAGCTGTCGGTGGGCGTGGGGCAATCATGGATTCGGCAGAGAAAGGCCCAGCGTAGCGTAAATCATTAGCGGGCCGGGGCGGACGGGAGAATCTCCAGCTGTCTGTTCCACCAAATCCTTTGCGCGCAGTTTATTGGCAGAGGTCTCTAATCCCGTTCGTTCGCCGCCCCGTAGAAACACAAGCCCCTGCGAATCGCTTCTCTGTCAATACCTGTAGGCGAACATTCCGTATCTCCTTTTGTGGGAAAGTGGCGTTCTCTCCAGAAATCTTGTTCTCTAGTCTAGAAGCGTATGGGGTTTTCTTCTCACTTACCACCAAATGATTAAAATCTTCCTGGAAATCAATTTTATTTATCGATTTTATATAAATTAAGAATTAAATAAATAAAAATAAACATATTGTTTTCATTTTCAATTGATTTTGTTAGCGCATATATTTCTTCTAACTAATATTTTTAATAAAAAAAAAAACATTTTTAGACTATAGAATTTCGAAATTTTAATTTCTGAAGATACATCCGCCTTTTTAAAAATAGAATTTTAGATAGAATTGTAATTCGATTTTATCAAAATCTAGAGGAAGAAATTAGCTTTACTTTTTAAATTAATAAGAGAGAATTTCATACATACCTAAATATATATAAAATATAATTTTTAATTACTTAAGTAATTAAAAATTATATTTTAACTTACAGAAAAGTTTATTTCCCCATAACGAAATATTTAATTATTCTAAATCAACCTATGCATAATGAAAAAAAAGTGTTCCTAAAACCTTTGAAATTCGTAAATAAGAAATTATAATATATTTTTTCAACATTCATTGTGAAAAAATGTCGTTTTCGGTATAAATTCTCCATGCAACAATTTTAAATAAAAAAAGTTAAATCAAGCTATTTCAAATATTTTCTTATTCAGAAAAGCGAAAAAATGAATAGAAAAAAAACCCACACATTTAGAATATATGAAATTTCTATTAATAAATCTGGATTAGTCAATAAAAGAATTAATTTACAGTGTGTTTTCATTACAGCGTGAAATTTCGATATATATATATATACAAACAACGAATATTTCGATACATTAAATTTATCTTTAAAGAAATTCGATTAAGTATATAGTGTGTTAAAAAGAAACTTTAAACTGTTCTTTTTGTTGTTGAAACTTTAAACTGTTCTTTTTCTGGATTAGTCAATAAAAGAATTAATTTACAGTGTGTTTTCATTACAGCGTGAAATTTCGATATATATATATATATACAAACAACGAATATTTCGATACATTAAATTTATCTTTAAAGAAATTCGATTAAGTATATAGTGTGTTAAAAAGAAACTTTAAACTGTTCTTTTTGTTGTTCTACAGTTTGCATGGTTATATAAAATAATTCCTTTTCTGATATTAAAAAATTTAAATTTTCAAATAAATTAATAAAATGAAAATAAAAATAATTGCAGCGCATTTTAACTGTAACTTAAAAACAAGAAAAATCATAAATATTTTTAATAAATATTTGTCATTGGAATTTGTTTGTTTAATATTGCTTAGATAAAAAATGATTTCGTGTTTTACTGAGTTAAAAAAATATTCATTGATTTTTTATTGTATATTTTTCTGAAAAAGCACTTACTTTTTTAAGTAATTTTTATATTTAAAATGTGTTTCTTACCTTAAATTTGTTTTAAAAATTTATACACTTTATTTTGTTTTTGCAATTTGTGATTACTGTTGCTCACAACATAATATGTTTAGAATAAAAGAAAATTAAGAATATTTCAAACAAAAACTGAATGTTAAGAGTGTTACCATAAAGATAATTCAAGAATAAAATTGAAATTAACTGATTTATTAAATATATCATTTAATAAATTTTTTTAAAAAAGCTTATCAGATGAAAAATAATTTTATTTGAAATGCACATTCACATTTTATTTAAATTTCTTAAAATACATTAAATAGATAAAATATTTCATCAGTTACATAATTGTTTTTGAATATCAATAGTTTAGCCAGAAGAGATACACAGATTAGCTACTATTTTTTTACTAGGTTAAAAATTCTTTTAGCTTAGTAAATAAAACAATATGATTAAATTACACATTTTCAAGTTCTATTCATTTAATTTCGGAGTAAATAATTGTTCTGAAATTAGTCTAATTTTATTTCTTTTTATTTCAGTCTGAAGTTATTTGCTTAAAAATGGCTATGAAAAGTATGTAGATGGAAAATATTTTTTAAATTATGTTATTTTTAAAAATTAAAGTTAATGCTTTTGTCTGCATAAGAAAATTTTATTTATTTCTTAGGTTTTTAGTTACATTTTAAAAAATATTAGTTGAATATGTGTAACTAATCCCTACTATAAATAAATTAATGAATAAAATTCTGTTTTGTACACCTCAATATACTAAAAATTACTTAATTTATGAAAAAACAGGAACATATTTTGTTGTAACAAATAAAAAAAGAATATACTTCGCAGTTTTTTCATCATGACTATAAAAGGAGCTATAAGCAAAAAATAAATAAGATCTGAAAATAAGAACGATACGCTTTAGTTATGAATGTTTTTATACTGAGGCATTATTAACTAAAAGTGGTTATGCTGATCATTTATTTATAAGCGTATAAAATTTATGTATAATTTTAATTAAATTTGCTTAAAAATATTTGAAATATAAACAATCATAATGATATGCCATTGATTAAATTCAAAGAATGCAAAACGGTAATACATAAAATGTTTTCCTCGATCTACTTAGATAAATGAAATTTAATTGTGAAAATTTTATTCGTAAATAATGTATTAATAGTACATACAAATTATTTTAGTTTTCAGGGTTAGAGTACAGTATAAAGCTAGTTTTGATTTAAAAAATAAAAGTTCACTAGTTTTTAATTCATTTAAAAAGTAATTTTGCGCACAAAAGAAAGAAATCGGGGTTATAAGGGAAACTTATTAAGCATTTTTCTCAATTTTTCGTTCTTTTATATATAAAAAAAATCTAGATTTATCGAAACTCTAGACAACAGAATGAGCATTCTAATTTTAAAAATATAGAATTATTCGCTTAAAATGTAATACTTGATTTATAGCTCAAAGAAACTGTAAATATACTTTTCCTGCAGAAATATTACCACGGCAGAGAAAACGAGTGCTGGAAATATAAGGAAGGAAACACGTTGATTGAAAAAAGAATACAAAAGAGAATAAAAAAAAAACGCAATAAAATACAGTTAATGTATTTTTTTCTTTTAAGGTATTTTACTTACTTTTGTTGTTAGAAACATTTTTGTTGCTGTGTATACATTTTACATAAGAAATTTAAAAGGAATATTATCAACATATAATATTAAGTATATGTTGATAATATTACTTTTAAATTTCTAAAATAATACTGAAAGAGGAAGGAATTTTAAATTTTTTAAAAAGAAATTATCATAGATTTTATAGTATATATAATCCATTTTACCAAAAGATACAAAACAAATTACCAATTTTGTTTTATTTTAAGATATTTATGCAGTATTTTAATTAAAGAAACAAATGTATCAAATTATGGGTTAAAGAATTTAAGATGAACGAAACGAGTTTTTTTTTTACAGAAATATTAAAAGATAGGTAATTTTTATTTAAATTTTATAGTTAAACATTTCCAGTCATTATCTTGATATTTTATAATTTTCCTATTGGATGACGAATGCTGGAAATTGTGTTCCATGAATATAAATTTTCTTTTAAACAAACGGACAATTTTATCCTCAATAAATAAATAAATAAATAACCTCTCTGCCATAGTATAAAATAAATGTGTAGTCATATTAATAATATAATTTCCAAATTAAAAAGTTAAGATAAATATATATATATATATATATATATATATATATATATATATATATATATATATATATATATATATATATATATATATATATATATATATATATATATATATATATATATATATATATATATATATATATATATATATATATATATATATATATATATATATATATATATATATATATATATATATATATATATATATATATATATATATATATATATATATATATATATATATATATATATATATATATATATATATATATATATATCTGTGTGTGTTAATAGTTATCCTAACTTTTTAATTTGGAAATTATATATATTACATATATATTCTATGATGAGGAGGAAAATTTTCTTTGATGAAATTAGTTCATGAAAGAAAAATGTTCATTAATTCAGAATTTTGTATAAGAGAAGATTTGAAGATTTGATGGTCTTACGTTTCTCCTTTTTTAATACAACATAAATCATCAGCATCTTAAGAATGTAATGATGTTTAAATCTTAAATAATTTACTTTTCAATTTTGAGAGAAATCGAATTAATTTTAAGTGTGTAATTTTTTTAAACAATATAACTTCTACATTTAGAAGAGTTTCATTCTTTCAGACTATAAAGACTATAAAATGTTTATCTAAACAATCTATTTTGAAAGAAGAATAAAAAGAATGTCAAAAAATTTGCTTAAGATGCAGAATTATTAATACGAGTCTAAAATATAATATCTACTTAATTAATGTACATATACATTTTCCTCGAAATAAGAGCCCGTTAACTAAGAGATAATGTTTTCTTAAAAGTCTCTTAAGTAGTGTTTATAAATAATGAGTCCTTAAGTAATAAAATTCAATATTGAAGAACAAAAACTAAATATCAGGTATATTATATTTTAATTTTAACTCCAAAATTTCACGATTAAAATTACTTTTTTTTATAATGGGAAAATGTTTGTAGAGCTGCGTAATTATTATTCTTGAGTAAGAGACCATGTATTAAATTATCATGAATATAAGTATGAAACATTAGAGATATTTCTTCTCTGTATTTCTCCAATAAAAAATAAAAATAACCTGCACGTTCTTATTATTTAAATTTCGTAATTAAAATTGAATTTAAAATTTCTTTCTTCAAAAATTGAAATGATTATTAAAATTCAACTTTTTTTCTTGGAATGAAATTTATTCTCTTGTAAAAGCAAAGTGAATTCCATCCAAGTAACTTAACTAATTTTCAAATTAACTTCAACCCAATCCTTCATAACGTCGTATTTTAAAAATTCGATGCATAACCCAGGAACAGGAATTCATAACAACCCTTTGTTTGAACTTTAATATAAAAACCGTCATTAAAAAATTCAAAATCATATTTAAAACTAAATTGTGTATTTTTCTGGATTTAATTTTTCAAAAGGCAAACTTTAAAAAAATTGTAAAGTTAATTCTCAAGATTTATTTAATTGATATTATTTCA
The DNA here is from genome assembly GCA_037975125.1 of Latrodectus hesperus. Classification (NCBI taxonomy): domain Eukaryota; kingdom Metazoa; phylum Arthropoda; class Arachnida; order Araneae; family Theridiidae; genus Latrodectus; species Latrodectus hesperus. The sequence goes on from CM075861.1 coordinate 26,097,150, forward strand.
TTAAGATGCTGTATTATTACTATCTTCAAAAAAGAGAATTGAGTTTTCCTTAGAGATAAATTGAATTTTGAAATCCAATAAATTTCTAATAGCCTATTTCAAATGAAAGGATTCTTTCAAAAATATTAAAGAATTCAGTGTTTAAAATGATAAAATGAATTAAGAAATGTCCTATATAGAATTTTAAATGAAACTTCAATATATTTAGAAGTTATTTTTTACACGGATACAATTTATTTATTTAAATAAAATTAGTCAATTATACTTCCAAATTATATTAATTTAATATTGTTTCAAATTCTCTGATAAATTTTAGCTTCATCGTTTGCGATCACTAAAATATACATGTCACCTTTAAGAGATTACATTAAACAAATATTATTCAACTGAATGAGTGACAATAAAACATAATAAAAATATACAATATAAAGTTCTGTAATGAAATTTTAATTCAAAAAATTTTATACAAAAATATGCTTAAAGAGCAATTTTTGAATAAGCAATTTTATTAACACGCGAAAAAAAATTATTTACATTAAAATTATAAATTATATAACACTTCTTGGTAATTTAATTGAAAATTACTAAGAAAAATATATAATATGATTTAAATTATTAAGTTGCAAATATTTAACAGAAAGACAGAGAGAATAAGAAAATTCATATATCCTTGTATCTCATTTCTAATTGTATTGTTAATCTAGATTTTTAATTATTTCCAAACATGAAAAAGAATGAAGGATCTATTAGTAAAATTTTTTTGTTTATTTTCATATGAAACCAAGGAAGTTTTATAACTGAAAAAATATATAAAGATTATAACCTTTGAACCATTAATATATTGCAAGACTCATAAAACTCGAGGATTTATACATTCTTCTATAGTATCTCCAATTATGCCGACCAACTCGTCTAGTGGTCAGCGTGCCTGCTTACGGATAAGGAGGTCCTGGGTTCGAGTCCCGGTTCGGGCATGGATGTACTTTCTCTCTCTATCTATCCTGTCTTTGTCCTTTCCTTGTATGAATGTGGAGTGAATGGTTGTCTACCCTATAAACGGGTCTCTATGGCATGTGTGTACTGAAGAAGTCGGACTCCACACCAAAATAGGGTTCAGTTGAAAAAGTGGAGCAGCGCACCCCTTGTTGCCAGCTAGCTGTCACACGACAATGAATGAATGAATCTCCAATTATATAATTAATCCAGATTTTAATAAGTCAAAAATTTCAAAGAAAGTAAACTAATCTGGATTAATAAGACCTTATAGTATGTTTAAAAAAAGAACGAAATAATCTATTAATAATTTAATCTCACGGTTAAGAATAAATAATCATTATGGATGCTAATCAGCTGTATTATTTATTTTTCGCATATATATTTATATATATTCCAAGTTACACCAAAAGCTTTTTTTATTTTCTTTGAGAAATTTGCTCGAAGTTCATTGTCTCCAGATTTTAAGATTTCGCAGTGACTTAAGCCAGTGTGCCTCTCAGGGAGGAAGAGAGCATCTCCCGAGGAAAGTCTCGAAAATCGTGGGAATGCAGCAGCAGATTTTGGCGCCGGGAAAAATTACATCTTCCCGTGCTAAGCCACGTTTTCCATCTCCTCCCGGGCGCCAGTGCAACCTCCGAAGAATATAAGATACGGGGGAGGGGAATCAAGCGGTGTGAAGAAGAAAAAAAGAACAACAACCTCGGCATAGGAAAAAAAGAGAATAATAATAATAAAAAAAAACAAGATAGTCTTTTGTCATACAACACATGGTTAATGGTAGACTATATTTCCCTAGCAAGCTTTTTCTGGTAGGGATAAAAGGGAAAAAAAATTAGGTTTCATCTATAGATGTGTTTTTGTTAGAGGGAAATGTATTTTCATACTGATATGCAGTACTCGGCTGTTGAAAAGATAAAGAAATAGATTAAAGGATTTATATGAAATAGAAACGCTTTGGAACTTTTAGCAAATTCTAAAATACCTATTTATTAATAGTTACTGATTGGCATCATATGAGTGAGAGTGGTTCACTTCAGAATCAAATTCACCTAGATGACAACTGAATAGTTAGCACTCTGGTCTTCAGCTCAACAGATCTTAGGTTCGACTCTCATCTCGAGCTTTATTCGTATAGTAGGTGGAAATCCACTTCAAATTGTAGATATTTGTCACATTAGTGAGAAAATAATCGTAGAGCAACCATTTAATGTAAGATTTTCAAAACATACTTCTTAATATTCTAGTCTCCGCCGACCGATGGCTGAGTGGTTAGCGCTCCTGACTGCTGAGCTGCGGGTCCCGGTTTCGAATCCCGGTTCGGGCATGGATGTTTTTTTCCTTCTCTATGTTTCTCTGTCCTTTCTTCTGTGATGATGTATGAATGTGGCCCGCCTATAAACGGGTTTGTGGTGGTATGACGCGGGTAACGCTACTCGCCTCCATGACTTGGTTCACAGGTGCCCGCTGGGTAACGATAAATGAGCCTTGAATATACGATAAATGGCCTTGTTGTGGCAAAGGGTTCGTCACCCAAGTGTACCCGCCATTAGAAAAAAAAAAGTTCTAGTCTCTTGTAAGGGATTTTGAAGGAAATTGCATGAACTTTGGCATCAGCCACATCACTAAATTGAATTTTAAATTATTTTGTTTTGTAAAGCTCTTCGGTTCTAACACTGACCATTTTGCAAATAGCTTAATTTATGAAGTTAAATAACTGTAAATTATATAAGTTATATTAATAAATTACTATACTATATAAATTAATTATACAGTACTATATATGTATATAAAGTAAGTTATTAATGATGAATGTACCTACTTCTTGCCTTTCTGTTTCAATCATTTTACATTTTCTTTAACGAATTTACATTTTACACCTGACCTATCTGACAAAATTCGATTCAAACTTTACTGAAAAAAAAATGTACCAAAATTCTGGACATCCCATTTAGTTATAAATTTAAAAAAAAATTAATTAGATTCAGTGAAAACAAAAATAAAATATTATTTAGATATTGTTTGGATATTGTTTGAATATTCCTGACTCCTAAACTGTGGGTCCCGGGTTCGAATCTTGGTTCGGGCATCGATGTTACTTTCTTTCTCTGTTCTCTCTGTGTTTCTCTGCCCTCTCTTCTGTGATGATGCATGAATATGGCCCACCCTATAAACGGGTTTGTGGTGGTATAGCGCGGGCAACGCTACTCACCTCCGTGACTTGGTTCACGGGTGCCCGCTGGGTAACGACAAATGAGTAGCAATTTCTGGCCTTGTTCTGGCCTACGGTTCGTCACCCAAGTGCCCGCCGTTGGAAAAAAATATTACTTGAATATGTGGCCTAGTTAAATAAGCAGAAACCAAAAGAATTTTTTAAAAAAGACTTCTAACTGAAGTTTAGTTTAAACGAGAAAACGAAGTTCTACTGTTTATCACATAAATGTGTATACATTATAAAATAACTTGAGTAACAGCATCTCGAAAAGAAATTTAAAAATATATATCATGTTTAGAAAGAGAGTTGTCTTTAGTTACAAAATTATTAAATATTGTTAATATTATTTTCCTCCACATTCCAATGTCTTTCCATCTGGTTAAGAATTGAGGAAGACCAAAACTCTTTCGCTGAAGATAGAAAATCAAGATTAATATCTAATGAGGTTTTTGAAATAAGATGATTAGTTTATTATCATATTTAATAATTTTATGAACATACGAAGCAATACTTTTTCAAATATCTAAAAACAGTGATTTTCATTATTTTTTTTAAAAACAATTATTTGAGAATATAGAAAAAGGAGCATCTGATTCCATAAATATGCTTCTCTAGTCGCGCTGTAATGCACAGATAACAATTTTAAATACAGTAAAACAGACATACTTCTTGAAGCGAAAAGAATTCCGGAGCGAAATATTACATCACTTAAATAGTTACATTGCAGCATAAGCAACTTTATAAATATCATCGTTAATTATGTTCCAATAAACAATGTGATTAAAATTTTGAAATGAAACAATTATTTTATTTAAAATTAAACGGTGACCGAAATCCTATAATAAGTTTTACTCTTTTCCGTGTGCCGACCGCCCTGTCAAGTGGTCAGAGTCCCTGATTGCGGATAGAGAGGTCTTGTGTTCGGGCACGGATGTACTTTCTCTCTCTATCTATCCTGTCTTTGTCCCTTCCTTGTATGAATGAGGTGTGAATGGTTGCCTACCCTATAAACGGGTCCCTATGGCATGTGTGTACTGAAGAAGTCGGACTCCACACCAAAAAAATGGTTCAGTTGAACAAGTGGAGCAGTGCATCCCATATTGCCAGCCTAGCTGGCACACGACAACAACAACAACTCTTTTCCGTGCAACCGTTATCATCTCAAACTCAGACAAAAATTCTGCGTATAAAAAATATTTTATTTACATAAATGAAATTGACGTGAACTGGTTAAATTATAAAAACCAAGCATTTCTTTTAAAATGTAATTAAACATGTCTTGTATTCAATTATACTTATATTTTTGTAATCATTGTATATTTAGTGGTTGCACTTATAAGACTTGTTTGATTATTAATTGTTTTTATTGAAAATATCTTTATATCCCTTGGGGGTGGAAGAGTGTTTTCTTAAGCTTTCTTTATATCTGAATTAATATCGCATTGATACAAATGAGCTTTTATGTAAACAAAAAAAGATGATTTATTTTAATAAATTTTTTATTTAAAATTTTAAAATGGTCTATAACAATCCAAAAAAAAAAACTATAAAAATCTCGAAAAAGACATCTATAAAAGATATAAATCTTTAGAATTTCGTCGTAAAGTTTATGTTGTTCGGCAGTGTTTCTGATACAAGTTGGAGGAAATTTTTTTCAGGTTAAATTCAACAAAAATAACTAAGAACTCAGCTTTCATTTTACACTCCTAAAATTCTAGATATAGTGTGCAAAAATCATAAAAAAATTTATTTAATTAACATTTTTTGTATGACTTAACGACATAACGTTTAGTTTTTGAATATTTGAAAATCGTTAGCTACCCACTTGTATTCAGACATCCAATATGATGTTTGTAATTGACACATTTGGGAATATTAATTAATTCATTCTTACTGTGTTTTGCATTTTAAACTAGTTGACACTATGCATTTGTATTTGTGTCTTGTAATTTATTATATTTACGATAGTAAAAAATTATCCGCATGATCATAGGGTATATGTTAAATATATAAAGAAATCTCGAAAAGACATCATTGTGTAATTCAAAGTAGGAGCATGAAATAACTAGAGAGGAGATTTTAAGAAATTTATAAAATCTTTTTTTTTTATGAATAATTAAATTATTCATAAAAGAGACATTTTCATGTGTTACTGATATTGTTAAAGCAACAAATATATTAAAAGTACTAAAAACACACTACAAATTTAATGTTTAACACTATAAAAAACTATTTTAGTTAATTACGACACATATTATTGCTGATTGATTTTACAATAAGTAGAATTCGTACTGATTTTACGGACATATATTATTTATACTATTATTTAGGATACTAATATTATTTATTGAGATAAGACTTTTTACTGTATAAATTTCTATGTAAATATTTGGCAGATTTCAAGTACTTAGAATATAATTTAGACCAAAATCTACCAAAAATTCTGAATTCGAATGGTGAAAAATTGGATTTTTGTAGGCTTTCCATGTTGTAAAGTTAGATGTAACTAAATTTTTAGCGAAAGTGAAGTTTAAGATTGTTTTTGCTTCATTCAATTTAATACCTATTTATTAGGAATAAGCACATGATATACGAATAATTTAATGAATAAATATGAGTACATTTTCATCACTCTTCTTTGTCATTTATTTCGGAGTTATATTTTTGTTTTATGCATATTTTTCTTAACTTACTCATGGGTTGTAAGACAAAAGCCAAGTTATTGTGATCCTTAATGAGATACAATACCCAATTTAATTCAATGCGACATTTCCCTAAAATTTAATTTGTTTTTCATGCTTTTTTCCTCAAGTGTGTTTTTTCTTCCAAAAATCAGGGTAATATCTAAATCTAATCTAAAAATATACGCCCAAATGCTTTTCATAAATAGCTACAAATTTTACTTAACAATACATATTTTAAAGAGAGATGATCATATTTTTAAATGACTGAATGTTAACGTAAAATCTATACATCTTTCACACACACACACATCTTTCAGTTTAGTAATATAATATTGATCCAAGTCCCTACATCTTGAAACTATTAAATCTGTTCTTTTCTCTATCTTAATTTGAATCTTTCGAATCTTTTTAATAGCAAAATAGTAAAGTATTTTATATATTTCAATAAAGAAAACAATTTTAAATGTATCCGAATGTTACTCATTACTTAAATAAATTACATGAATTTTTAATATTGATTTGACATTCTTTTGTTCATCTCTAAATAATTTAAAACATTCCACACATTCGAAAGGATTAAAAACTTCCTGAAATTTCCGATTAAAAAAAATTCATTTACATTTTAAAAAACAATTAAAGAAACATTCCAGCCTTAAATATAATAGCATATTTCTTTATTACGTTGCATTTTTAATCACTAAAATACAAAGATGAAAATGATAAAAATGAGGAAGTTGGATCATTAACATGATAAGAAGAATTTTGAGCTTTAATTCAAAATCCCTATAATTTTAATCAGCAAAGTAATTTTTTTCCAATTATGTTATACTCATATATAAACAATTCCAACCAGCAAAAACTTTTATAATATTTCATTTCGAAACTGTTGTAAATGATATAATATAACCGCGAAGAAATACAAAGTCAGTCTCATTTCGTCAATAAAGTTAGTCTTTCGCATGCAAATTTTACCCAATCGTTTGCTACCTTCTGATTGGTGGTTGTGTTCAAGCCGTCTAAAACCTCTATATATTCCATGTTCAGTTCTCTTAATTTAGTATGTGTATAATTTCTTTCTTTAGTAAATTTCTCCATTACATATTCTTTCTGCGATTACCTGGACTCTTGTTTGTTTAAGGAATTTCAACAGAAACTAAAAATATTTTATATAATCTGAGGTAAAAAAATATTTAATCACATTTTTCTAGAGCAAGTGTGCTTAAACTTATATAATTTGGGAAACCTTTCCATAGTATTTATCGATATAATAACATCATATATCTCTCAATAATGGTTGGGTATTTTTAGAAATATTGCGTTATATTTTAAAGTATTTTATTCAAGTAAAAAACTCTTGTAAGCACACTGGATGCAGGCAACGCAGATTTCCATAATATGCAAGGTGGCTTACGCTTTGCAAAAACACACAAATCCCCGCCATTCAATCATTTCTTTGGATGCACAAGAAAGGCTTCCACTTTATTGAACCCTAACAATATATATTTTATTTGAAAAGCACACACACAAATCTCAAGGAAACTTTGCATGTCCCCAAACGTGATTTTTCTGCATTATTTGGGGGCATAATAGGCAAATCACTTCACTATAAAACTTCGGATTCTGAATAATATTTTGTTGGGAGCATGAAAGACTAAATTCTAAAGGATGGCAAACAAATAGGGGTATTTGAATGGGATTTTTATGACTTTGGGTCGAGAACTACTCTAGTTAAATCAATAAAAAATACATTTTTGCTGATAAGTGGTAGAATTTGGTCGCAATTAAATATTAAACATCCAGAATATTATTAAAAAAATTAATATCCATAAAAAATGTTATTAAAAAAATAGGCATATCTTATTTAACTTATTCCAGAATAGGATTTGTATAAAATAATCTGGGATGTTTTCTATTCGTTTTGTAGGCAGACCAATGTTAAACTGTTCACCAAAAAACAAACTAAGACTAAATTTCCACGAAACTTGAATCTCAAAATACAATAATTTATACGAAGTTTTTCTTTAAATGTCACATTTCTAGGTCAATTTTTTTTATCTGTATTAAAATGAACATTTATGAAGAATAATCAAATTATGAAGAATGTTTATCAATTTACTTATGCAAATTCATCTGTAAAAGTTTACAATTTCTATTGATTTAAAAACAAAAAATCAAAATGTTTCTTCATTTATACACAATGTGGAGTCCACATTACGAATCAACTACCTGTTAATACTCAAGAGAGTAACCTTCTTGAGTGAAACCGCATAGAATGATATCATCTTCTTACAATGCTCCGATATGCAAACAACAGGGCTTTACATAAAGCAATTACTCGTGATGTCAACGTCTACAGAGTGGTGCGGACAGGAAATCCATGGAAACGCTGCACCCTATCCCTGCCTTTTGAAACGAACCGTAAATGACCAGGAGCTTAACCCTGACACTCTATCCTAGCCAGGAGCTATCCGGGATAGGTCGCCCATCCCTGTTCATTGGGAGTGACAGCCCCCTCCATTAATGACCCTCTTCCACCCCCACAAGCCGAAATGGAGAAGAGGGCGATGATTTCTTTCATTTTCATCAATCAACTGAGGCCAGGGATTGAAGGTATTTGGGGGCGAGGTTGGGCCTCCCCGAAGACTTCGAGCTCCGATACAGCACACTTCTCAGACTTCATGGAAAGTGAAAATAACCTAATCTTATTCCCGCTGATCATTTCATTGTTGCCATATGGTTTGAATAAATTACGCCTTTATTCATTTTTAATTAATATCAATATACTAAAACTTTATCGCATATTTATATGACTAAATTCGGGTGATTGTTCATTTTTTAAACTTAAATCTATATCGTAAACTGGATCAATTTTAATTCAATTTTTGATAAAATGAAATAAGATTTCTATAAGAACTCAAGCACTTTTACCCTTTTTAAGTTTACTTTTATTTATTTTTACAAATTAAATGGATTTTTCTGCTTGGAATATGAACCTAAATAAATGAGTGCATAACATTTTTCATATATTTAGGCTCGTAAAAGAATTTAGTTGAAAATTTCATTTATTTTCAATGACATTTAATAAAAAATATCTTATAGTACTGGTGAAATACTTAATTAATTATATATTCTAATTATTTAATATATACATTTAATAAACTATATATTAATTAGGCAAGATATTTTTTATTTCCAGATGATAATTTACACAATAATAACTGGAAAGTGTAACAGCGATTGTTTCGCTCATTGTTATTTGTGATAACAATTGTTTCGTTGGAAGATGACAAGCAGCAAAGGAAATTTTCATCGGCATTTTATTTTATAAATGCTTTTAATAAATTTTCAGTCCATATTTTAATTTTTGGAAAGCTAAAAGAGATTTTATATCTTTTCTATATTCAAAAGTGTTTCAAAACTCTCATTTCCAGACATTCACAGGCCGTGAAATTTAATTTTTGTCATATTTAGCTGAAACTTCATGTTTGGTACTTCATATTTAAATGCAGTACTTCATATTTAAATGTGACATAAAATCAATTTTACTCTCAAATATTTTCAAACGTACTTCTTTGGGGCCTATTCATTACGTATATTTATTTAACAAATATTTGATATAAGAAACAAATTTATTTATGATTATTCTATTTTATAACAAAACTCTATAATTTTTATATTCCTCATGTAAAATAGTCTCGGCTCAAAATTAGACCAGTAACTTACTAAGAATAATTTATTCAACAACAACAAATATTTTTCTACTCAGAAATTGCGTTAAAACATTTAAATGTTAAAAACAATACATTTTGGAAATATGCTAAATTTTATCAGTGCGATAATAGCACTGACTTTTTTTTAAGAGAAGTGGAAATTTCCAGTTTTCCTTATATCTACATAAAATTAATTTCACATAAATTTCAAATTCTTTCAAAATAAATTATATCTATGAAAATATGTTCTCAGCATAAAATTTTTATACTGTATCGCCATATTTGAATTATGCAGCAGAATTTTAAAATATGCTTCAATTTTCTTTTTTAAATTTCTCTTAAAGGAATACACTTAAAATTTCACAGACTCTCTATTTGGCAAAAAATAAATTTTTCCGTCTCCCTTTCTATATTGTTTGGATTTAAATCTGCGACAGAATACATTCTGCGTATTCAATCTTGAAAGTCATTATCCATTCCTAGTGTGCATCGTTTGCTTTCGCTGTGATTCTAAAAAGAACTAAACTCCTTCCTGACAGCACGCTCGAAGCACACAACAATCAAGAATTTTAAGCAAATTAAAGCGACAGTAATTGGATCACAGACGATTTTCCTCTGTAAAAATCATCCAGTCAGAAATTAAAAATCGTCTGCATTAAACAACAGCTTTTGACGCGTCTTTACGATTGCCATCGGAAAGAAGTAAAATATCAGACGAGAAGCTTTAATCCGTTAGCTTTTCGAAAAATTGAGAACGCGAGGCGCTTATTGGATCAAAGCCACGTATAGGAGGCAATTTGATATTCTAATCAGAAGTCTGTTTGTATCTTGTTAATACAGAAAGGAGAAAGGAATTAAGTTCACTCTAAATTGAATCTATACGAAGACAGAATTTTTCCGTTGTTGTTGCCAGATTGAGCGGGTTAATTACTGAATTTAACTTCGTTGATTCCCAGAAATCAGCGCGGCGCCATGATTCGACGTTAAATTTTCAACAGAGCTCTTCTTGTTGGAAAAAGAAACGAGGCTTTCACAAAAGGGGGCGTTTCCTAATTAAATTCAATTTTCGATGTTTATTTTAATTAAAATTTGTTTCGGTGAGATGAAAGGGTTAAAAGCGTAGGACTCAGATATTTTGAAATTCAAAGGGACGTTGCTGCAGAAAGTTGAGCAATTATCAATTTAAGCTTATTTAAAGTATGATTTTAAAAGGTAGAATTAAAATAACTTGATCGATTTCATAACGGGTCATATACAAATTAATAAGCTTTGGGATAGAAATTAATTAGACACGATACGTTTTTAGGCGCAATTAATCAAACCATTTTCGAAACTAAGTGCAAATCGAAATTACCGTTCCAATTAATAAATCAAAACAATATACTTAAGCAAATTAAGTCTAAAAATTGAATAATTTCAATGAAGTTTAGGACAATTACTTCAAGGGGGGGAGGAGATATTGTTTCGTTAATAATACATGGAAAGCTTTTCGTTCAGCTAATTTTCCAAATTACAAACCAGCTCAATGAGCAATACTGTCGCAATTTCGTTATTCAGTCTCAATATTTCAAAACCTATTATTCCCAAAATTAAATTCATAATTGTTGCAATTAATTATATTTTGCAAACAAAATCCTTATCGCAAAAATAAATTTATGGAAAATTTATGGAATTATCATTTCTCAGAGAAAACACTTAAATAATAATATATTAAAAACTTTTTGCATTTACATGCTCGCAAATAAATAAGACTATTATCCCCTCATATGTTTATTCATTTACCGACAGTTTAGCGTTTTTAAATTAAAATATGATAGTAGAAATTATATAAAATACTTTTCAGTTTTAAAGTAAACTGAATTCTTTCGCTCAAAATTTTAATACTGTTTAAAAAATAAACTTGATTGACTAAAAATTGTGTATCACCCATCATTTAACAAAGGATTGCAAATTTATTTCTCAATTCTAATAAGGATTTTCTTTTCAACAAAAATTACGTAGTATAAAAATGTATTTTTATTCCTTTTAATATTAAAAGTACAAAAAGTGGATCTATATTTTACGAAATTTCACTATTGTGTTGTTTAAAAATATATATAATTTTGTAAGTTTTACAAAAATTTAATTTATATATATAGATGCAGTTAAAGAGAGTTTTTCTGATCAATGAAAACGTCAACGCCACAATGAATCCTGTCTTGAAACTTAGATAAATTAAGATCTAAGTTACAGGACAGGCCTCATAATGAAAAACGATAAAATACGGTATACATATTCCGATCAAGAAGCTCAATTATTTTTAAAAAAGAAATGAAATAAAAACATACTTAAAAATATGTAACTAGCAGAAAACGTGTTTGTTTTGTGAAATTTTGGAATGTTCATTTAGTAAAAAATGGTTTATAATGAATCAATTTTTAATTATATACATATTAAAATGTACTTATTTCATAGATTAAGCTGTTTGTATTATACTTAAATAAAATAGTTTTATTAAAACAAAACAAAAAACTGACAAATTAGAAAATACCTATTTATTAGGTTAAAGTAATTTTAAAAATTTATAAATTCAATTAGAAAGATCTTGCTATTTTGATAAATTGAGTTAGTTGAATGTTAATCATAATTGTTTGTTTGTTAAAAATAAATTCATTACATTCTGTTGAATTAATATACTTAAAAACATTCTTTCTATTAATAACATTAAACATAATTTATTACTGAAGTTTAAAATAACAGTAATGATTTAATTTTAATTAACTTCAATAGATTTCCTTACATTTTTGCCTTATTTAAAATTCCTTGAAAAAAATAATCGTATTATTATAACTTAAAAGTCTCTAGTGCATTCAAAGTTAATCACAACTATTTCACATTGTATATTTTAAAACAAACAAAATCATAGAAATATGTATTTTACAATCTTTCGAGAATTCAAATAAATTTCATCTAAATGTCTTAATGTAGCTATCAAAACATTATTAATTGAAAAGTCGAATTCCCAGAATGAATTCCTTTTTCAATTTTTTTTTTTAAATTTTTCATTGAGAAGGTAGCTTGTAGGGGAAAAAATATGCATTTTCCTAAGCCCATTTGGAGATTTGAAGAGCGTGATTTTCTGAATCGACATTAAAGTGGAAATTTTCAAAGAAATCATCTTTTGTTTCTGCTTTTCTTTTATTTCAATTTCCTAATTTCTTCTTTTTCCACGAAAGAAATCCTTTCGTTTCTCCGGAGTCTTCTTCTATCGTTTTATTTTTTTTTTGTTTTATTCTTTTTTATCATTATTATTCCACCAGTAGCATTTCATCGCCCGTCATAGATGTTAGTAGAGCAGCCAACTCTTTCGCAGCCAAAACGAAAAGGCAAAGTGGATTATAGTATGCAAAATAGGAGATTATTATCACCTCTCTAGAGAATTGGCGCCGATTTCGGCGACAATTTGGCTCCCGGCTAAAGGGAAAAATCTCTGGAGGTTATTATGAGTATTTATATTCACTTTACGCCATTTGATTTCAAGTTTTCCCCTTTGCCTCATTTGAATAGTAATAAGAATGTAAGAAAAGCTTGAAAAGCAGAGAAAAAAGGGGAAAAAAACAGCTTGTTATTCGAAAGAAATTGCTTTCATTTTCTACTGTTTTTTTACCTGCTTTAGATCGCAGCCTTAATTTTTCTGACGATCACTTCTAAAAGTCTTTTTTATGTTATTTTTTTACTGGAAGTCAACTTGTTGCAAATGCTTCATTCTTATGCATTGTAGTAATTTGTTTGTTTATTTTAATTTTTTTTTCCCTTGAAAAGTTACTTTGATAGAGAACCAGCCTTGGAACTTAAAAGTCTCATTCTTCTTTTCCAAAATAGGATCATTTTAGTTATGCTTATATTTTAAATTTTTTTATAAATTCTTTTCTTTTAAATTTCCTAAAAACGAATTATAAAAATGCTGAGAATTATTTCTTTAAAAGAGTTTTTTTTTCGGCTCTATTTTTCCATGTTATCTATTAAAATTATATTTAAATTAGCAGATTTTATGCAATTATAATTGTAACTTCAAAGAAATCTCTTTTTTTATATTTTTTATCATGGCTTGTCATAAATATTGAAAAAAATATTTAATTAAAAAAAATATATCGTTTTACTCTTTTCTTATTCTTCTACACATTTAGGGTACAGGGAATAATTCCAAAGTTAATCTTTGATGCATAAGAATTAAATCAAAAAATTGTATTTTCATTTAATAATCATTTAAGCTTTCGCAAATAATGCATCAAAGCTATATAAGGACGATAATTTACAATAACAAAAATTAATTAATGAAATTAGTATAAATTAATTAATATAAATTAAATTTTTATAACATAAATTTAAAGTTTGAGGACGATTGTATAATGCTTGTGTGTGATTTTCACGATTAATATTTCTTATTGCGCAATTTAAAAAAAAATTTCCTTTACAAGTAGCTCCACACTCATTTTTGGCCTTTTTTCTTATATTTAATGTAGTACTTAAATCTTCTAATGTTAAATTCCATTTTTATATTTTACATTAATCAACAATTTTATTTAAATTTTTTACTTTTAAGCTTTATTTTAATCAGTAACTACAAATTTAAAGTCTTTACTAAAATATGCCAACTTGAAGCCGAACTGGCAGCCGAATGGTTCGGCCGCTTTTGATTTCGGTTCATCAGTTTTGGGGTTCGTATCTCACCATTGATGTTTGTAGTGGTTCGGAATCCACTTTAAACCGTAGGTCCCGGTCTAATTAGCCCTCGTGTGCAAAAAATGACCATTGAGCGACAAACAAATGCCAATTTGAATATATTATTATACATAAATTTTTGTGATGGTTTTAAAATTCAAAAGATTAATTCTTTCCTTTATTTTTAATTATTTAATTTATATTAATTCTTTTATTCCTCTTTGTTACTTATTCCTCTTTGTTAAATTACTTTTGTAAAAGTTTAATATTTCAAAATTAGTTTATAAACAGGAAGTTTGTTATTATTTAAAACTTTTTTGAAATTATTTGAATCTTGTTTTAAACCTTGATATTAAAGTTTAATTTTCAAAAAAATATCATTAAATTTTAGCTCAAATTTAAGATTTATTATCATGAAATCTACATATATAAGTGAGCATCTTTTAAGAAAATTCTTATACATTTTAAATACTGTTCCAAGTCTTCAGATCAAGAAATAAGTCACCAAATTGAAATAACAACCATTAAAAATATCTCCAAAATTCTTCCATTGCGTGTGTAAGTTTTTTACCACGGCCAAAAATTTTACACAATTTCAAACTGCTTGACTCCAATGTAAAATTTGTTATATAAATAACAATTATATATTACTTTTTTCTTTCATTTGTATTTTATATGTTGTCGCCAAAAGTATTGGTTTGGAAAGATTTGCCCCGATGAAATGGAATAGCACCAAAATTTCTTGATATATTGTTTTGTTTATTTGAATTTTTCTAGAAATATATGATGTATGAAAAAAGTATTTAAGAGAGCTCTGGACTTTTTTTAAGTTGTGTTTATTTCAAAAACATTTGGAAAAATGTCGATTTTTTGTGAAATCCTACAAAACCGATGGATTTGGCGACAACTTGCAGTATTTCGCATTTATAATTCGTATTCACTTTTTAAATTTAAATTTATTATTTCTTTGTCTATTAAAATAGATTTCATTTATATACGATGTTATTATTATAAATTTCTATATTCGAAATCCAAGTCAGATAAATTTAGTCTTTCATAAAAACTTTCAAAAGCTAAATTAAAAAATGCTGTTAAATTTTATATTATGTATAGATAAGTTAAATAAAAAATATTTTTGACTTTTTAAAAACAAATGCGAAATTGAGAGGAATTATTTGGTTACCTTAAATGCAAAAAAATATATCTAATTATATTTTATGCATAAATTTATTATATGTATGAAATAAATTAAGACCTTAGTATAAGATTGCTTTAATTTATGTTGCTCGTTTTTATTGATACTCGTTTCCATTATTTTTCACTTATGTCATTTTAATAATTTCTAAATGATTTTAACGCTTTAAAAGTATGACTTCAAATTTCAACTGAATTCTGTTTCATCAAATATTTCATATCATTGTTTTAGATTTCGATTATAAGATCTTAAACTTTAACAGTACTCTATTTCTTCGTATCATTTTCTCTTTATTCTTATTATAAATCATTCTGAAAAATTATTTTTACTTAAATTCTGCCAAGAAAACTTTTTTCGTGAAGTGAAATTTATTATGACGTAGGTAAATACCCTAAATCATTAATTTATTATTATTTTTATTATCCAAATATTTTAATGAAAATAGCAAATTTTCTTCAAAAATTTCATTACAAGGATCAAATTTACTATACGGTCACCCATGGCGCCCAATTTGGCAAACATTTTTACTGGAAACCCGGCAAACTAGTATTTTGGCAACCCTATTTGTCATGAATTTCTCATGAATATTTACCGATTTAAATTCATTAATATACAATTTAATCAAAAAATTTTATGTATAATTTAACATATCAACTTCATTATTTTACCATTGATGTTTGAAATCTATAAATCAGCTATTTTCGTTAATTTTGTAAAATTAGTTGAGCATATTTTGTAGATAACAACAATGTATAAAATATTTGTCACTATTTCAGCCATTTTTTTTCCCGCCGTTTTTCCTGATCGGAAATTCGTCATAGGCCCTTGGCTACTTTTTGAAATTTTCGCCAAGGGTGACCGTACGGTAAAATTTTACCCATTACAGAATCAATATTATTTCGGTATCTACGTATTAAAGACTAAGTGTTTAGATATAAATAAATATGCAAGTTTTTTAAATTTTGATTATATTTTTTTAACAAATTTCCCTACAAGAATTTATAAACGATCACTTTAATACAAGAGCCCTCAATTTTAAGAAGGGTCAAAAAATATCCCCGGAGTGCCATTGGTGGACAGCCGACAGGACAAACCCTGCTCATGTTTTAGTGTATCTAAATTTTAGCAATGGTGAAATTCTGTGATTCCCTCACCTTTTTTTAGACTTTTTAAATATTTCCAGATTCATTTGGATTGTCTAGTTCTGCCAGATAATCCCGAGATTTGCAAGAACAACATAAACGAGGCCGTATTGGATATATTGTCGTTAAATTTGTCTAAATCAAAATTAAATTGCGTTATAAATTTATAATATCTTTTTAGATTGATATTTCTCTATTTATTCTATAAAATTGTAATTCCTCATGGGACTTTGTTTTGTCGATGTAAATGCTCGCTCACCTGTTGAATTTGACGAACTTTCGACAGCAGACGGAGCTCCTGCGTTATCGACTGAAAACCCATATGACGGAAGATAGTGAGGAAAAAGTGGAAATAAGGGCAGTGCCGGATCCTTCAAAGACAGGGGTGACCCACACCACAGACTGGAATAGTATGTCGGCAAACTGTCGGTTAGAAGAGGAAATGACGGTCGAAGTGACGCTGCCGTCAAAGTTGGCACACCCACTGCTGGTATACCTGGTAAAAAAGAAACAATTTGTAAATTAAAAGATAATAGCTTGTATTAGGTTCTAGGTAAAATAGGTAAATGTAGGTAAAAAAAAATTAATTAAACTGTTATATGCTATAAACAGTTTACCGTCTGTTGTCTAGGAAATTTTCAGGTATCTACTATTGATGATCATAATTTTATTTAAAATTAATATGTCTGTATTTAAAATAGAAAATTTACTACAATTATTTATTTTTGGCACAGGAGCTTTATAATCCAGGGTTCCAAATTCTGAATTTTTTTGACGTCATTGTGACGTAATGCCGCGCGAATATGTTATAATTGTGACGTAATAAAATCGTTTTTGAAAAACTTTACATATCAATATATTAAATTTAAGCCTGATAAATAAAGAGCGTGAAAATATATTATTGAAATAATAAGATTTAAAAAAATTATGAAAAATTAGAACAGAAAGTGAAACATTAGAAAATACAAATATTTTCCTTATTTGTATTCGTTTCCGAAATTACTTCGGAAACGAATGCGAATAAGGAAAATATGGGAACTTCAAAAAAGTAAATATCAGTTTTAAGAAAATCAGAATACGAATTCTAACGAAAATTCCGAACACGAATAATAATGAAAAATAAAGCAACATTCGGAAAAGAAAAATTATAGTAAATTATTAAGTACATTATATATAAATTAAAAATTTACAATACAATTATATATAAATTATTAAGTACAAACTAAACTGTTAAATAGAATATCTTTAAGAAATTAAATACAGAAACAATAATTTTAAAAATGTATGTACAAATAATATAGTATTTTATAGTAATAATATAAATTATAAGAATGCCATACATAAACTAAAGAAAGAATGCGTCGACACAATTTTAAACAGTAACTTTAAATTCAATTTAAATTTTTAAAGTAATGAAAAAGAGCAATACAACCTGGAATTTAAGTATCCAAAATGTCAAGTAAATTGTAAAACACACTAAAAAAATCTTACGAAGTTAACTCGCAAAAATTTCTAGTAAAATGCTGAAATGGAACAAAATGTTCTAAATTTCGTCGCGATGACGTAAGCACTAGGGTTGTTAAAATTGAATTTTCATCTTAATTCTTATTGGTCTTCATCTGTATGACGTAATAATAATCAAGTTACCAGATACAAATGAATATCCACCAAAAAATCCCCAATCTCAGAATTTGGCGTATGAATTATATGGCACCTGTGCCTAAATTTTTAAAATTTTTATTAATTGATTAAATTCTAAATTAATAATTTCAATATTTTTAAGCAATATCTTTTAAATATTAAAACTTATGCCTTGCTTACGCCAGCTTTTAAAATTTAAATTTTATACAATTTTTTTTATTCTTATTTTCCTCAATTTTAAAGCAACCACCGCTAAAATGTTCACCAATCGATACTAAATCAGAATGAATTATTACAAAAGCTTAAAACTAGAATAACGACAGAATGTAAATCAATAAAATACAACAAAAGCTCTGATAAAAGCTATATTTTACATCCATTTTTGATCACAGAAGTTTTTTTAGCTTTTACAAGAAATAATTTATAGTTGATTTTTATTCATACAAGAGCGAATCACATTATTTTTACTGGCGTCATTTGATGTCATATTTCATACAAAAGTTTTGCAGGCTTGAAAAGTATGCTTAAGGTCACATCGGAAAGTACTTCAACTTAGTCTGTCTTTCGCTTTATGATCATATTCCTTGTTAGTACATTAAGACAAACTGGACCGTTTCCTATAATTTCAAGTACACACTAAATAATGCTGATGGCTATTCCATTGTAATTTCCATTATCTAGATTGGATTCGAACCTATGAACTGTTAAAATGAAGGCCAGCAGGATGACCATTTAGAAAAAGCTCAATTCTTTTGAAGAGGAAGTAGTTATTTGAGTTTTGTCAACGTACGTATTTGACATATAATACTTTGTCCACTGTTCCAACATTCCAAAATAAAAACGAGAGTATAACAGCGGATTTATACTATAAAATGATACAGAATCTGAAAAAGATAATCTAAAACCATTGATATCTTAAATTTTGAAATAACATCGCACTATCCCATAAAAGCATTAGATCTCATGCCCCACAAAACATATATTTTTTCAAAGGAACTTAAATAAGCCTCTCCCACCCAAATTAAGTCTTGTGATTTAGCGTCACTGAAATTTCTCATTTCCACAAATAGAACAACCTTTTCAGCCTTTATTTTTGTCTTGATAACGAACTTAAACTGGTTATATTAAATAGGTTAAGAAATGTGTGCTGATGGATATTTCAATTTTAATCAACCAATCATAATTAAA
Organism: Latrodectus hesperus; assembly: GCA_037975125.1. Lineage (NCBI taxonomy): Eukaryota > Metazoa > Arthropoda > Arachnida > Araneae > Theridiidae > Latrodectus > Latrodectus hesperus. The sequence continues at coordinate 26,116,619 of CM075861.1, forward strand.
TAAATGTTAAAATTTATTTAATATTTCACAAAAAGTTTAATTTTTTATTTAAAAGACTTCATTACATTTCTATAGCTTAACATTTTGATATTTACATCTGTCATACATACTTATCTAAAATTAAATATTTTATAAACTATTAAAATCAAGCATAAATGAAATTGTTCCGAAGAATTCAATTGATGATAATAACCGCTGAAAATATATTATATTTTGTAAAAACATAACAGGAATTAAATTGCCAAAAAAAAAAGTTTGCAAAAATTACAAGATTGAAAAAGTATGTTGATTAAACTGAATTTAATCACGTTTAATAAAACAACTTACTTACAACCTGCTTGAAGTGTTTTATTTTTTAGTACATTTCACTCACATTTATCAATTTCACAATCGCCAAAACTTCCGAAATCAAGAGAACTACATTACTTAATTAATTAAATAATAATCTTTAATTAAGTAAACAATATTTGGAAATAAAAGAAAGATATTAACGATTTCTTATAAGAAATCTCTCGAAATAAAGGAAAACTGATGCCAATTTATTGAAGCGAAATAATATTTGTTCAAACTCACAAACCTAAATTCTTTTATCGTGTGTCAACCCAGCATATCCGCTCCATCTAATATCGTCTGCTGTTTCCGATTCCCGTTCTTCCCTAAATCGCCCGGAGACAACTTTTTTGGCGAGCCATGATCGGCAAAACCGAAAAGTTTTCTGTATTTTAACATCACCCTGCCAAATATCGTTTCTGACCAAAACAAACAAGAAAAAGAAAAAAAGATTGTAATCCGTGCCGGTTTTATGATTTCTTAAAGTTTTCCTTTACTTCTTCGGGTTATGGGAAGAAAGAAATATATCTTTTCTATGTTTGTTGCCCTTTGGCATGTATTTTCAGATTCCAAGAAGTGTCGGTCTTCTCATTTTATTGGCAATCGCTTCGATTATATGCGATGAAAAGTGGTCTGATGTTACCAGAGTGTTGTTAATGTCAGCACAAAACCCCATGTTAGTTACTTTTGGCATTATAGTATGCACATTCTTTTAAATTCAAATTTTAAATATTAATTGGCATTATTTTCTCTGTTGCACTTTCCTCTTTAAAATGAATTTATAGTATCTATATTTCAATTTGCAGTTTATCTATATAATTTATTGAAAAGTCGGAATATTTATTATACATACATACATACATATATATATATATATATATATATATATATATATATATATATATATATATATATATATATTATTATTATTATTATTATCTCTTTTGAACTGCTGATAATCGCATTTGCAAAATATATTTTTCTACTATAAATAACAAGCCAACCGATCCCTGAGTGGTTAGCGCTCCTGACTCCTGAGCTGTGGATCATGGGTTCGAATCACGGTTCGGGCATGGATGTTTCATTCTTTGTTCTCTCTGTGTTTCTCTATCCTTTCTTCCGTGATGATGTATGAATGTGGTCCACCCTATAAACGGGTTTGTGGTGGTATGACGCGGGTAACGCTACTCGCTTCCGTGACTTGGTTCACAGGTGCCCGCTGGGTAACGACAAATGAGTAGCAGTTTCTGGACTTGTTGTGGCATAGGGTTCAACCCTCAAGTGCCCGCCGTTGGAAAAAAACTATAAAAAACAATTAAAAGATAAAAGGATTTTTAAATGTATTATTTGTATGTTATCTTTGTTTTTATCTTATAAAAACACACACATACTTGATATACTCGTATTTATTATATTCTATCTCTCACTACGAAATGAATTGTATTTAAGATTCAATCTACATATTAATTTATGTATATTAACTATAACTAAATTAAAATATAAATTTATAACTTAGACATAATTTATTATATACCCATAAAATTTATAATATTATATCATACCTTTCATTTGATAGGTGTAAAAAATAATTTACACTTCTTTAAAATATTTATATAATTTATATATAAATTAAAATATTCATTAAATTATTAAATTTTAATTCTTTCCAAGGTTAAATTTTGTTGTTTTCAAAAATAATTTTTAAGAAAAATATATAAATTTATATATTATGTTTTTATTATCTTCTCTTCATTAATTTTTCTCTCTCACATGAAGTAAGCAATATTTAATCACATAATCCAATTTTGGATGTAGTTCAGGCTTTAATTCAGAAATATATACTCTTTATATACTTTTGAATCAAAGTTTAATAAAAAAATCCTTTTTGTGTCATTCTAAATTATGTTAGATTTAATTAGAATAATTTTTTAATTAAGCTGATTGATTTTCAATTAAGTACTGATAAACATTATTCGATATTTTTTAATTTATTTAGTCGAACGTGCATTGTTTTTTTTTCAGACTTATATAGCACGACTGAACAAATTAATTCATAATAATGAATTTTAATTTCTATAGTCTTGAAAAAAATTCCATCTGAATTGTATGGGTTAGCAGAATTAAGTTCTATACTTGAAATCAAAGACATATCAAAGCGCAAAAATGTAAAAAAAACTCTAGATATCTAACAAGAAAATTTTATTTATATATAGCTATATTATTTAAAATTATATTTATCTCATATTCATCGTAAAGTCAAGAAAAATAGTATTAGTAATTAAAATGCACCAAACTTCCTTCACTTTTTACAATCAAAAGTATTAGCAACTGTGCATAACACACACACACACACACACCACACACTTATATATATATATATATATATATATATATATATATATATATATATATATATATATATATATATATATATATATATATATATATATATATATATATATATATATATATATATATATATATATATATATATAATGTAATATTGCTTTAAAAAACACAAACGTTTAATCAATTCCTGCAGATTTGGTTAAGATGGCTTATTGGCGACGGTCTGGACTCGAAGTCCAAAAAACCTACTCAAACATATCTCTTCTATCATGATAGTTATGAGCTGTAATGTCAGATTTTTATGCCAAATAAACGGCATTATGCTGTGATATAGTAAATGTAGGCTATTCCCTTGCTTATGCCAACAATAAAAATTTTCCTTTATTTAAATTTGCTAATAAATTATGTTTGGAAAATTAAGACATTCTTACTAAATTAGCACTTAATTTGGATTTTTCCTCACAACTCTACCATGAATGGTACTTGTTGCTTCCTTTGGGGTTGAAGATGGAATGGTACACCGACTCAATCCACTCTGGCTCTCGAGGTTTAAATGCAACAGAGTGACAGATAAAAAAAAAAAGGAAAGGATCCTGGATTTTGCTTATTTTTACGACCTCCACTTCCGACAGAGGGACGGCCAATTGGCAGTTTTGAGAAGCCCTGAAGATTTTTAGCTGACCAGAATACATAGTCTCCACTTGGTTGGGTCGTGTTTTTTATTTATTATTTATTTTTTTATCTCTTCTTTAACAGAAGAAGCGTTGGATGACTGTCACTCTCTCCACCGCAGAAGGAGAGATTTTCAAACAGCCCCGTAATAAGCTTGTTAGGCTGGGCCTGACGCGAAGCTTAGGCCTACATAACACCAGATGTAGTCTCGAGATACGGGATTAGGGCTGGTCTGCCTAGCTTGAAATATTTGTCACATAAAAGTTTCCTTCTCTAAAAGCAAGATTTTTTTCTTTATGTCACCAAAATAATTTTTTGCATCACATTTAGTAGCATGATAGATTTATTTGCATCATAAAGAATCATATATATTTCAATTTTAAAACTATATACATCACCAAAAACGATTTTCCAAATAGAGATTTTCGATTTTTTTCAAAACAGTTTGTATTTAGTTAATATTTGTATCAGACAATATTTATTTAATTAATAGAAAAATATAAGCCATAAGTTTGGAAAGAAAATAGTGATCGAATAATAATTTTTGATAAAGGAAACTATACAAAACATGAGATGTATAATGTTAAGATTTTCAAAGCAATTTTGAAGTAAGGAAATAATGCATCAGAATGCAAACAGTCTTTTATGAAAATGAGTGCGGTTACATAAATGTAGGAGAATTTTCGAATCAAATAAGTAAATCATGTTACTCATTTTTGTCGCCAATTTAACCATTTATTATGTATTCATTTGTTTTAAACTTATTATTTTTATACATACATAATGCTTGAAATTTTCTGACCATTTCATCTACTTTTTATTCTTTATTTTAATACTCCTTACGGATGGTATCTTTTTTTTTCAAGGTAAAATATAATGTTTGCCTATCTCTCAGGATTAATATTTAAAATTAATCCACAATAGACTGTGCTACTCTGCTCAAATTAATTCTGTTATTTCAAATTTGTATTCCGAACTGTGATACAGTGGTCTACTGCGTAGATCACTGTAGGCTTGAAAGCCCCACCTTTGTAAAGCATTCGTCTCTCAAACAATGTGTCGTGCGTTCTGGAGAGCCTCTTAAGGCTCAAGCCCCCAGATTACAGTTCCTAGCGGGCACCTGGCACTCCGTCCGACATTCTAGACTGAAGTAGAGGCACAGCCTGATAGCCAATAGGAATAGAACAGGGCCTTTTCTTCTCGTTGTCTGTCTGTCTGTAATTCTCAAATTAATTACCGAAACGTTTTTGGACTACCAAGATACTAACCCATGCTTTTTCGGCTTAAAAAAGTACCTAAAATCTACTTTCGTCAGTCGAAAAACAAACATTTTGATATACAAATGCTTGATTCGGCCTATTCTCACTTACTCATCTGAAACGTGGACATTGATTGAGAAGGACAAAGAAACCATCTCCATTTTCGAAAGAAAAACTTTAAGAAGCATCTATGGTGGAATAAAATGTGAGAATACATGGCGAAGAAGAACTAATTCTGAGCTCTATAAACTATATAAAGAACCAGATATTGTTAAATTTATCTCAATACAGAGATTAAAATGGGCAGGACATTTGAGCCGGATGAACGACAATCGGGTGACGAAAAAATTTTCTTGGCTCGCCCCATGGGCACCAGAAGAAGAGGACGACCGAAACTCCGATGGCGTGACTGCCTTGAAAACGACCTAAAAACACTAAAAGTGACAAACTGGGTGACCTTATCCAAAAATAGGGGGTCCTGGTATGCACTTCTGAGGAAGGCAAAGGCCCACCCTGGGCTGTCAGGCCAATGAAGAAGAAGAAGATACTAACGATTTTTCAGTTCCAATGTTGTTGTTGTCTTGTGCCAACTAAGCTAGCATTATGAAGTGAGCGGCTCTACTTTTTCAATTGAACCATTTTTTGGTGTGAAGTCCGACTTCCTCAGTACACACATACCATAGATACCCGTTTATAGGGTAGGTAACCATTATCAGCCCATTCATACAAGGAAAGGACAAAGACAGGATAGACAGAGAGAGAAAATACATCCATGCCTGAACTAGGATTCAAACCCAGGACCTCCTTATCCACAGTCAGGCACTCTGACCACTAGACAAGGTAGGCGGATTTCTGTTCTAATGCTTAGTCAAATGTGTATCCAATTTCTTATCTTCTTTATTTGACGCCCAACCTGTCTAGTGGTCAGTGTGCCTGACTGAGGTCCTGGGTTCGAATCCCGGTTCGGGCATGGATGTACTTTCTCTCTCTATCCGTCCTGTCTTTGTCCTTTCCTTGTATGAATGTTGAGTGTCAATGGTTGCCCACCTTATTAAACGGGTACCTATGGCATGTGTGTACTGAAGAAGTTGGACTCCACAACTAAATAGGGTTCAGTTGGAAAAGTGGAGCAGCGCACCCCATGTTGCCAGCCTGGCTGGCACACGACAACAACAACAACAACATCTTCTTAATTTATGTATGGTTTTTTGATAAAAATAAAACATGCACGTTTAATATTGCTTTGAAATTAATCAACGCATGTTGTCTGGCTGGTAGTTATTGTTGTACCAGCATGCTTCCCTATTTCTAGTCCTAAATTGCAATCTACCAGATGCTGTGACTAACATACTAATATTTTTCTTCGAATTTATTAAATCATTATCAGTATTTTTTAATGAGACTATTACGACTAATTGCACTGTCCTAGAAAAAACAACGTTATAGTTCAGGTAGAGTAAATTTCTAAAAATAATTCTAATGTGAAATTCCAATGAAAACATTTGTTGACTATATTAAAATTGGCTGAAACATAACCATTTCTCAAAACTTAATAGCATTACAAACGTATCAATAACATTCCTATTTTCGAATTTACGTTGTAATAAAATGATTCAATGTGTTGTTAACGATTGTCTAGAATATATTTGGAGACATATCTCTTTTGATCATACAAATCTCGTAATTTTGCACCAAGTACGCAGCTTGGTATTTCAGATGTCTGGAATATTCATTTTTTAAAAAAACTTGTGCACTACTCAAATGAAATGGTATAATATCACAATTAATTTTTATAGAAGGCGCAATACAAGCAAAAGCTGTTAGACTAAATATTAATTAATTGAACTGTCTTGCTGAAAGTTGAAGAGTTTCTATATCATATAAAATATTACTGGTACATCAAGAGTTAATCTCAACAACCAATTCTCAAAGTGATGGGCTGTAGATCTAGGAAGGTCAATTTGTAGCAATATCACTTTTTTGATTTTAGGATTTAATTTATATTATTATTTTTTTAATTTATACCGAATACATTTCTTGTACGATTTTATTTAATAGTTAAATTCAAAATACAATCACAGTTACAGTGAGTGATCGGTTAACGAACAATTCAGACTGCAAACAAATCGGACAACGAACACTTTCACGAAAGATTTTTTGTGTTCGAACTACTAACAGATATTCAGATAACGGATTTAAACTAATTCTAATGAACACTTATTGGCTCTTGAAGCATAATGTGCAGGTTACCAAACCCAATGGACCAAAAAGTGTTTTTCATCTCTCTTGAATTAAGCTGCTTGTTTATTAAACTTCAAAGTTCTATATTAGGGGAAAAAATTTTCCAACAAAATATTTATAATCAAAATAGATTATCAATTTCGGCTTTGATTTCCTTCGAAACTGAAATCTGACTACAGATTGAGACAGACTGCTTTTGATTTCATTCAAAACCGAAACTGACTACTGATTGAGACAGACTGCTTTTGATTTCATTCAAAACCAAAACTGACTACTGATTGAGACAGACTGCTTTCGATTTCATTCAAAACCGAAACTGACTACTGATTGAGACAGACTGCTTTTGATTTCCTTCGAAACCGAAACTGACTACTGATTGAGACAGACTACTTTTGATTTCATTCAAAACCGAAACTGACTACTGATTGAGATAGACTGCTTTTGATTTCATTCAAAACCAAAACTGACTACTGATTGAGACAGACTGCTTTCGATTTCATTCGAAACCGAAACTGACTGTTGATTGAGACAGACTGCTTTTGATTTCATTTAAAACCGAATTCGGACCAATGCCGACATTTGCCATAAAAGAGCTTTTGAAGAAGTGGGAAGATGGTAGTGCAGTGGTCTTAGAATGGACACCCAAACCAAGCTGATGTCAGTAAGATTAGAGATCTTTACAACAATAATGCTATTAATCACTTCAGGAGAGAAAAGCAATTGACATTGGACATTTTCTTTAATGACTTATAAACAAAAAAATGGAAAAGGACTGATTATTATGCAAGACTATACGTGTGTATTATTTTATGATAAACTTGTTAAGAAGTTTAGCACCCTCTTTATAATTTAATTTTTAAGATCATCAAGAATGAAGTAATCGATTTCACAAAAAATGTTATGGTCAATCGATGATCGGTTTACGAGCAAATCGGATTACGATCATAGTTTTGTAACGGATTATGTTCGTTAACCAATTCCTCTATTGTATGCAAAAAATAAATTGATCACGCAGTTCGATCCAATAGGTATATAAAAATATTCTGAACATGTGAACCGTGTGAACTATAAAATATATTTAATTTATTTAAATATTGTTGAGTAAATAGTTAATCATATTTTAGAATTACAGCTAATCCTGAGGAAGAGAAATTCCGATCCAGCAACTTTTAGAATTACGCCAAGCTGGTCACCGCTTTATATTTTAAAGGAATATACCTCTAATCATAGAAAGTAGCAGAACTGAATCTCATATTCTGGCATAACTATAAGTTACTAAGTTGAATGAAATAAATATAATAACATGTACGACTAATCCTGCCGACCGATTGACTGAGTGGTTAGCGTTCCTGACTCCTGAGCTGTTGGTCCCGGGTTCGAATCCCGGTTCGGGCATGGATGTACTTTTTCTCTCTATCTATCCTGTCTTTGTCCTTTCCTTGTATGAATGAGGTGTGAATGGTTGTCTTCCCTATAAACGGGTACCTATGGCATGTGTGTTGAGCAAAGTCGTACTTTCACCTTTATGGTGCTCTGATTAAAAACGAAAGACGCTCCAAATTGACTTAAATTCGCATAGCATAGCGAGCTTGGCTTTCCAAGTGTCATTAGTAAACAATAACAAACAACGACTAATACTTCTATTTTTCAGCAAATGTTTTCTTTACTACAATTTAAATAGATAAAAATAGTATATCATATATATCAGATAAATGAAGTATAACGTCTGTCTAAACACTTAGAATTTGTGATTTTTCTGTATATACCACAAATCCTTACTATTTTAAAGTTCATTTTTTTTAGTCTTTATTATAATATTTTTGGACAAAAATTCATTTTTTATAATTTTTGTAATAAAAAGATACCTAAAATACCTTTAGAATTGCATTTTATACTGATTAGGGATTACTAGACATGGTTTTTAGAATGATACTTTGAATGATGATGATGATTTGAAAAATTATTTTTTAGTTGAGTTATTTTAAAATTAAATCGCTTACTTGATAGTCAAGATGTGTGTGATCAATATGTTTTAATATTGAAATAAATAATAATTGTAAAAATAGTGTGTATATTAATAAGTTAATTTTTAATGCCTAAATTACATTTTGGAAATATATTGTTATGTTAATGGTAACAAAAAAAGAAATTTTACAGTGTGGGGACATGAAAATTTTACACCTTATCTAAATAATACGATTATAATTATTATTTATTGCAAAAATATTTCATGAAAATAATATAATAACTGTCATTACTAATATCTTATGATTATGTAACTGACACATCAAACTAGAGACTGTAATAACTGCTAATGTCTATTAAATATTTTTTTCCAATGGTGGGCACAAGAGGGTTGAACCCTATGCCACAACAAGGCCAGAGGCTGCTACTCATGTGTCGTTACCCAGCGGGCACCTGCGAACCAAGTCACGGAGGCGAGTAGCGTTACCCGCGCCATACCACCACAAACGTATTTATAGGGTGGGCCACATTCATACAACACCACAGAAGAAAGGACAGAGAAGCACAGAGAGAACAGAGAAAGAAACATCCATGCCCGAACCGGGATTCGAACCCGGGACCAACACAGCTCAAGAGTCAGGAACGCTAACCACTCAACCAATCGGTCGGCTATCTATTAAATATTGATTAACCAATTTTGCTTTCATTGTTGTTTAATGAAATTTCCCAATATTGATAAAAATGCAATAATATTAAAACTGAGTTTAAAACTTAAAAGTTTTGATTACAAAGTTTTTACATAATTTTTCTTTATTACTTACTTATAATAAATTTTTTTATCCAAACTAAGTTCAAACAATATTAGTTAACATTTTTAAAAAATAGTATTTTCAATATTCATAAGTATAATACGTTTGCAATATCAGATAAGATTGCTTAATCTTGGTCAATATTGTTACTTGGATTATCAAGATTTCTTGCACTGATGATAAATTGTGTTTTCCCCATCATCTTGGCGTTAATTTATTTGAAGAAAAGAAGCAATTAATCTACTTTAATATTCAGTGCAGAGTCGAATAGAATATTATTTATGGGCTGGCATAAGCGAAGCGAAGTTTTCGAAATTTGCTAAAAGCCCTGAAGTACAATTGTAGATCCGTGTAATCTGGTGTCGACTAAGGCGGGAATCAGCAGCATTACAACTCTCGATCCGATCGGAAGATCAATTCGTTGTATCGAACGCTACTCTTTTCGGCTCCACAAGAAGGGGGGGGAGGAAATATTAAAAAAAAAAGAAAAAAGAAATCGAGGAACCCAATGTGTTTAGCCAACGGCGTCGTGACACGTGTCAACTTTTGTGGGAAAGGAAAACCATCCGCTGCGGTACAGTAAGAGGATTGATTGGGTATACTTTTTCACAGCCCTGTGGATTACCCGTGCACCACCCCCTTCATCATTGCCCCCTTATTTTGCTTCCCCTCTTTTTCTTTTGGTTCACTGCAACCGTAATTAGATACGGATCACGGGGACAGCAACTTTCTTTTTTCGTTTGGGTGTTTTTAAAAAGAATGGCTGGACATGGGGTTCCACATTCTCTTAATCCTATCCGGCGAATACGAAGATTCTTCTAAATTTGTGAATTCTTTTCTTCTCTCTTTTTTTCCTACTTATTTTTATTGTATACTTTTCTATACTTAATTGTAGAAGAAAGAGAATGGTACAAGCTAGCTAAACTTCTTTATCTATAAAAACTGCGTCTCACGCGATTTATTTGCAAAAAATAAGAGATAAAAAAAGCAGCCACTAAATTAAGAAATAAACCTGTTAACAAAGTGTAATAAATAAAACCGAATAATAAATGTTGACTTGTTTTCAATGTATTGAACAAGATTAATTTGTTTTACATCATTAATTGAAAGCATTGTCTTTTTTTTTTAATCGAATGTGATTTATACATATCAAAATAAAATTCATACAATGAAACTTTGATCACTTAAATATTTGATATAAAAATTTTTAAATTAATTAAAATTTTCCACAATGTTTTCAGAAACTGAATTTTTATTTAAAAATATTATTCTTCGTAAGTTTTAAACTAATTTCAAAAATTGTTGTTTAAACCATAAAGCTGTAATTTTTTAAATTGGAAAAAAAATGTCCCGATTTATGAAAATTGTGTTTCGCAAAACATACAAAAATAATCAAAAACGCATGTATTTATTTATTTATGCTTTACAAATATTTTGAATCATATTATTGTATTAGTGAATTTACAAATGTTTCGAATTCTACTTTAATGAATTAAATAATTTCGTTAAAGTAAGAACAAAATTTTAGGAGAAAAGTAATTATTGCTTATTATTTATTCTATAAATTTCACCATGTTTTTATTTTAGTGTATATATATATATATATATATATATATATATATATATATATATATATATATATATATATATATATATATATATATTTATATATATATTAATATAAAGAAAAGACATATATGAATATAAAGTAATAAATACAATGCTAAAAATATAATGTTGTAACTACAATGCATAATAGGAAATCTAGCCAGCGCAAAAGCAGCTAAAGAAAGATTTGCCTATATAAATAAGATAAAACATGAAGAAAAGTAAAATCAGAAATATAAAATTGGAAAGATACTAAAGTATATGAAGCAAAAGACAAGAAGGCATAGGGACCATGTCTTCATCAGGAGGGAGATGGTCAGCTATGCAAAAATGAACACTCTTTTCTGACATGCTCGAAGGACAAATGTCTAAAAATCTTCGAGCAATTCCCCCGAAGAGTGTTCGTATTAAAAGAACTTAGTTAAAAATTAGACTAAATATATATGTAGAAAAGATAAATATATATGCAGAAAAATAAAAATACTCACTATAGATGAAAATACTCACAATAGTAGAAAAATACATACAGTAAAAAAATACTCACAATAGTAGAAAAATACATACAGTAAAAAAATACATACAGTAGAAAATACAAAATACAAATGCCAGTAAATCAGATTGAATTTATATATGAGAATAGTAGGAAGTTGCCAAAAGTAAATTTGAAATTAGAATGAAGAAATATTGCCAGAAGTAATTAAATTCAAAAAGTTAAAATGGTTTAAAAAGTTAAAGTGTATTAAAGGGGATTTAAGTTTTAGTTATGTATAAAATAAAGTGTATATATGTAGGTATTTTCAGGATTCTTGTAAGAACTTCAATGCTTGTGTGACCCTTCTGTAGTTATAAAAACTACGTATTACTTCAATCTTACAAGCGATTCCCTACTTCCTACATATTTTAAAATAAAATTTATTTTTCTACTATTGTGAGTATTTTTTTACTGTATGTATTTTTCTACTATTGTGAGTATTTTCATCTATAGTGAGTATTTTTATTTTTCTGCATATATATTTATCTTTTCTACATATATATTTAGTCTAATTTTTAACTAAGTTCTTTTAATACGAACACTCTTCGGGGGAATTGCTCGAAGATTTTTAGACATTTGTCCTTCGAGCATGTCAGAAAAGAGTGTTCATTTTTGCATAGCTGACCATCTCCCTCCTGATGAAGACATGGTCCCTATGCCTTCTTGTCTTTTGCTTCATATACTTTAGTATCTTTCCAATTTTATATTTCTGATTTTACTTTTCTTCATGTTTTATCTTATTTATATAGGTAAATCTTTCTTTAGCTGCTTTTGCGTTGGCTAGATTTCCTATTATGCATTGTAGTTACAACATTATATTTTTAGCATTGTATTTATTACTTTATATTCATATATGTCTTTTCATTATATATATATATATATATAACAGATAAGTATGAAATTAGACGAAATTTTATGCGGCTAATTTTTGTAGTTTACAAAAAAACTGAAATAGCTTCTTTTATTTAATTTAAATATCTAACCTTATTTCATGAAATGCGAAATATTTTCATTTTTTAATGAAATCTCATAAGCATTTAGGTGGAACGAACTACTAAGAAAAATAATTAACTAGAAATTTCTTGCAAAATGGTTAATTATTTAATTATATTTTGATTTAATTAGTTGAAGACATTTTTTTAACTTTTAGATGAACGCTTACATTTTGTTCAATGTTAATGGTTTGGTTTTTATAACTAAATTATTTTTTGATTATGATTAATTTTAAATTGCAAAGTGTATCATTCTTCGTTAATTACCTTATAATTTAAAAAAATTAGATTTATTGTGAAATCACTTGGAAAATTGTGTATAAATTACCGCGTAAGTTTTAGATGCAAATCACTTACAATATAAATTACATCTATACATATACATGCATGCATACATATATATAAAAAAAGGAATTTTTCAAAATAATGGTGGGCACTGTGAGACTAACCCTTCGCCTTAACATGCCCGAAAACTGCTATTCATTTGCCGTTACCCAGTGAGCAACTGTGAAACAACTGTGAAACAATTTGCGGGGGCGTAGCATTACTCACACGCCATACCACCACAAACCCGTTTACAGGGTGGAACACATTCATGTTGTTGTTGTTGTTACTAATGACACTTGGACATGCCAAGCTCGCTATGCCTTGGCAATGCGAATTTAAGTCAATTGGGAGCGTCTTTCGTTTTAATCAGAGCACCATGAAGGTGAAAGTACGACTTTACTCTACACACATGCCATAGGGACCCGTTTATAGGGTAAGCAACCATTCACGCCTCATTCATACAAGGAAAGGACAAAGACAGGATAGAGAGAGAGAAAGTACATCCATGCCCGAACCGGGATTCGAACCCAGGACCTCCTTATCCGCAGTCTCAGGCACGTTGACCACTAGACAAGTTGGTCGGCATAATTCATTAATAGATTTATTGAAGTATCTAATAGGACAAATAGCGATTTTTTTTTGTTAAGAAAAAATACTGGTATAGAATATTTTTTTATTTTAGTAAAATAAAAAACATTTTTTTTAAATTTCGAAATTAGCAAGAAAAGAAATATTTTTTTCTTTTGATTGTAACAGGCTATGAGATCATCGCTCTAAAAGGTCCTGTTTATGACCCCCCCATTATTAAATATGTTTAAATGAATGTTCTTGCGTGGTTTTCCGCGGTTGAGTATTTAGGAATGTTTCCTATTTCTTATTTTAAGGGAGGTGAGCATCTATGAAAAATCCTTCCGGGAGGAATAAGACTGTAGACATTTTCAAAAAGCCTTAACCGTGACCTTCAGTCAATGGTATTAACGTAATGTTGTATGCAAAGATGTTTTGAGGTTTAAGATAAATAAACATTGGCATAGTGCGTTGTAAATTTACCTGTTGTCTTTAAGCCATATGTTGTAAATAGGTCACCAAAATTTCGAATGAAAATGAAAACAAGTTATCGTTTTATATTGCTATTTTGTCAAAATTTAAGGTTTCATACTCTTCAATATCACTTTTAAAAAAAGTGGCGGAGTGGTTAGCGTTCCTAACTTTGAAAGCAGCAGGTGCCGGGTTTGAATCCTGGTGCGGGCATGAATGTTTCTTTCTCTGTGGGTTACTTTATCCCATCACTTTCGGGGGAGAGCTCCAGTGGCTCAGTAGCTTCACGCCGCTTCCCGTAAGCTCAGCAAAGTGAAGCATCATTTGCCGCGGGCAGTGGTTGGGAGGGTGACCACGGTGTACTCTCCTTCACTGGGTTGCTGGAACTCCGTGGGTTGGGGACGTGTCCACGTTCATCTGTCACGCCCAAAGTCCTTCCGCTGGTGTGGCGTGGATGTGGAGAGGAGGGTGTCAGCTCAGGTGTGGCCTCGTCACCTGACCGTGGTTCAAAATGACGAGGCACCTTAAAAAAGAGCAAAGTCGTACTTTCACCTTCGTGGTGCTCTGATCCAAACGAAAGACGCTCTCTATTGACGTAATTCTCACTGCCAAAGGCATAGCGAGCTTGGCCTGTCCAAGTGTCATAGGAAAACAACAACAACAACTTTCGGGGCGATGAGGGCACACTCACTGGGTGCCCCCACTGTATAAGATGCCGACGAGCTCCAGTGGCTCAGTAGCTTCACGCCGCTTCCCGTTCACATCAGCAAAGTGAAGCATCATTTGCCGCGGGCAGTGATTGGGAGGGTGACCACGTACCTTCCCTCATTGGGTTGCTGGAGCTCCGTGGATTGGGGATGAGTCCACGGTAATATGTGACGTCTAAAGTCCTTCCGCTGATGTGGCGTCGATGTGGAGATTAGGGTACCAGCTCAGGTGTGATATCCCCACCTGACCATGGTTCAAAATGACGAGGCGCTTGGTGATGGGTGAGTATTCCAATCCTGTTAACCTAAAAGGTACAGTTTGGGGCTCACCTACATCCCTGTTAGGGGGCGTTGTTATAGCACTGAATAGGTATAACCTAAGGCCAGCCGGGCATTTGAAAAGAAAAATTATTATTTAGTAAGCAGTTATAAATTAGTTAAAATTAACTGCTAATTTCGTTCGAAAAATAGAAATTTCGAATAAAATGAACATGAATGAAAATGAACACCAGAACTAAATACATCATAATTTTTTGTTACGTGACAGAACGTGAGATATCTCTTGATAATTATTTTATTTCATACATTTCATTTTATTGAAAAATAGAACCACAAGATCATGAAAATACATGTTAACTTACAATTTTGAAATGCTAAAAATAACTGTAACTGTATCACTCAACAGTTGGAGTACCAATGCAGATAGAAAATATTGTAATTTCGTAACACTTTCAATATTTTTATGATATTTCGTTTCTTAATATTGAATTAAAAAAGGAAAATATGTCTTAATTAAATCTTTTTACACTTTACATATTTTTACATTTAATATATATTGTTATATTTAAAAATAACACTTTCAATATTTTTATGATATTTCGTTTCTTAATATTGAATTTAAAAAAAGGTAAATATGTCTTAATTAAATCTTTTTACACTTTACATATTTTTATATTTAATATATATTGTTATATTTAAAAATAACACTTTCAATATTTTTATGACACTTCGATTTTCAATATTGAATTAAAAAAGGGAAAAATGTCTTAGTTAAATTTATTTTTGCTTATATCAAGCATATTAAGTTATTTTTTATACATTTATTTTATTCAAAACTCAATGACAATTAAATAGCATTATTTATTGGTAAAAGTTTTAGCAATTGATTTAAATCCAGCATCGAGAATACCACATAAATTTAAATATAACCACAAAATTACATTGAACCAGTCCAATCTAAAAGATTAGTTGAAATACATAATATCAAGAAAATTGATATACTTTCCGTATAGTGTCGAAAATTCGAAAATAAATTTATTTATATGTATAGCGCAAGCATATAAAAATTAATATTTAGTTTTTTTAGAGGAGAAAACAAAAATAATTGAAGAAAAAATATAATTTATTTTAATCACAAAATAGAAGAGAAGGAGATTTTTTTAAAGAGTTCAGAAACCAATCCACTTCAATAGATAAAAGCAATCAATGTAGGGTTTCCTGCTTTTTAACACGCAATCCCCTCAAGTCTGGCCACGAAATTGAATGTCCATCAGCTGCTAAACCAGGCCCAAAGTCTCCGCCTATAACCCGTCAACAGCCAATCAGCGACGAGAAGACCTTCCCTTGGGAGCGCCCACTCATCGCTGTGGCCGGTGATTCAAGTCGCCGTTTAGAATGTGGATTTTGATCTTTTGGAGATGTTTTGAGATTGGTAGAATGAAAAAACATAGACAACAAACAATTTTTTTCTTTTAATTTTTGAGAAAATAATTTTTGTAGAAATTCTTTTACATAATACAGCAAGATCCGCGGTTTCGTTTCGTATAATACAAGCGCTATAAAGTTTTAGCCGTTATTAATAATTTATTTTATTATTAAGCCTTTAACAATACAATTTCAGCTATTAATTCCTACGTTACAATCAATGTGTTTGAAATTAAAAACTGACTTCTTATATTTTAAATATATTTAAAAAATTTATTTTGGTATCAATGATTAAAGAATATTTATAATGAATGAATGTATCAAGATTAAAAACATCAAACTAGATTAAAAACAATATTTTTTATAAAACTAGCTTTAACCTTTTTTTATTAAATATATATACTGCATAATATGAATTGCTATTTAATATCAAGATTAAAAACATAAAACTAGATTAACAACAATATTTTTCATTAAACGATTTTTAACTTTTTTTATTAAACATTATACTGCATGGTATGAATTGCTGTTTTATATAAACTGATTCACCATCATTCTCTGAAAACTATCTAAATTTATCTTAAAATTTATTTTGCTTTACGTGAATATTTTTTGTCTGAATTACAACAACAAATCTTTAACATGTGTCAATAAAAAGTAATAATTAATACATCGACATAATATTATATCATTTTCAGTATTGCACACTTTTAATTAAATTTATATTTAATAAAAAAGTTATTACAAAAGTAAATCTTTAACATGCGTCAATAAAAGTGTGATAATAAATATAATAAAACAATATTATATTATATTTATTATTGCACACTTTTATTTTACTTAAAATTATATTTAATAAAAAAGTAAATTTTTTCATTAAAATGACAAAAAATAAAATAGATAAAATTAATACTATTAAAAAATTATTTAAATTATAAAATTTTAAGCCCTATATCATATTTTATTTAAGAAATATTTTCTCAACAATTCGGTGTGAGAGAAATTTCTAAAACTTTTATAATAATGCGTTACTACTCGCATTTAAGAAAAATGTTTACTTTTGCTTTGGTAATCGATTAAATTAAATAAAATTTTATTTAATCGATTATCGATTATATTAATTATCGATTAAATTAAATAAAAAAAAGCATCAGAAGAGCTTACAATATGGAATAATTAACTATAAAATTACCCATAACAAGTTTTTATGGAATAATATTTGAATAAGTTTTTCCCCTCATATAACTTGGAATTTTTTCTTTTCATATTAAGCAATTTTTATATTAATACAAGTTTCAGACAAAGCAAAATGAGTGCAAAATATTTCCTTTAATTACTACTCCTATTTTAAGAATTTTAAAATGATTAATAATTATTAATATCAAATATATAATGGTTATTAACAATAATTAATAATAATAATTATTAATTTTACATCAAATCAAGTTGATTTGTGTGTTTGTAAATAACTTTAATATCTTTCAGATCAGTTGTTTTGAATTTGTCAAATGTATTGGATGAAAAGCTTCAGTCGTTCCCAAAGTATCGTCTGAGTTTGAAATGGGTAGGATTAAGATCGGAAAAACGTAATGGCCACGGTGTTTCGGTATATTTATAATTCTGAAAATTCAGATGCGTTATATTTTGACCTCTATGTAAAAATACATAATTGTTATTGTTGGAAAACAATGTGCATTTAAGCAAAGTATAAATCAACAATCATACCAATAATTACGTTACTTAAATAATTATGTAGTCGCCCACCCTGTCTATTGGTCAGGTGCCTGACTGCGGATAGGGAGGTCCTGGATTTGAATCCCAGTTCGGGCATGGATGTACTTTCTCTGTATATCCTGTCTTTGTATGAATGGGTTGGGAATGGTTGCTTACCCTATAAACGGACACCTATATATATGGTAAGTGTGTACTGAGGAAGTCGGACTTCACTCCAAAATATGGTTCAGTTGGAAAAGTGGAGCAGCGCACCCCTGGCTGGCACAAGACAATAACAACAAATAATCATATAGATAATAATTCAGACGATTTTTCATTCCCTGAATATTCTTCTTTTTAGCCAGACGATAAGTTTCTCAAAACAATATATCAGACGATATTAGGAAAAAAAAATTATACTGAACTCCTTTTTGAGAAAGCTTCGATATTAGAAGAATGTAAATAATTCAATCGCTGCATATCTATAGTTAATAATTAATGTATTTAAATAAATTAATCAAATAAAAGTGATAAGAAATTTTCGCCAAATCAAATTCGAAACGAGTATAGTCAGACAGTCTGTGTTCTGAAAGAATATGTTTATTACCATTAAGTGACATTGCTTTAAAAGGAAGTTTAAAAATAAAAATATCCAACCATTAAGGTCCTATAATTATTCTAGAGTTTGAAGGCACTGTCTATAGCTCTTATTTCCAGTTATAAATGCGGAACATTGTTTTGACCTTCCGTTTGTTATCGTCAAACTCGCCTGCATTATCGTTCACTCAGCGGAAACAAAACGCGTAGGCACGCTGCAATTGTTACGTCACTTCGTCTTCCCCATCTCTCCCCCCAAACCCCTTTTCACGTCACTCTGAAGAAGAAAAGAAGATGAAAAACATACGGATGACTTATTCGATGAAAAGCAACCCTTGCAGGATTCTTAATAAGATTTTTCATTAATTAATCACGAAGGAGGTCTTCCTTTTTTATTATCCTTTTTTGTTTGTTTTCCCGTCTTTTCTTAAGATCACCCCCTCTCACTCCTTTCTTCCCCTTAATGTTATGGGCTTTGATTAAGTTTCTGGTTAATTAAGTTGCACCCTGATCACAAGGGATTGAATTTTTGGAGGGGGGGGGGAATGATAAAGGAAATGAAAAGAGGAATTATAAAGAAAAAAAGAGGAGTGTTAATCCGAGATGGTTTGGTTTTGGTAACGAATTTTTATTCTTCCGGAATCGGATAAAAATGGGAAAATGATCCCCGGAAAGAAATGAAGATGATTTTGATTGGAGAACTGACAAAAAAAATGAGCAAGAGTTGATTACACCCTCTTTGATTTGCGATTAAACCTTGGAAGTTAATTACGGTAAATTTAATATTCCTTTCTGTTTTTCATCAAATGAGAAGTTTTTTAGTGATTATTTGGCGATTAAAATTGGCGAGAATGAAACTGATACTTTTTAATGTAACTAGCAAAGTTAAATATTTTTATAATTTTTGTTCTTTTGATTCAAATTATTCTATAAATGCTGAAAAAGGCAGAGATATGTATATGTATAAAAATTTATTGATAATATATTTCTGCTGTACGTATTAAAACTCAATTAATAGGTATGTGTAATTATTATTAACGTTATACAAAAATCTTATAAAAATATGTTATTATTAGAAAAAAATTTGCGTAAATTATCCATTTACCAAAAATTCTCAAAATAAATAGTTTTTTAAATTCAATATATTTTAAAATTTGAATTACTACAGAGATTGATTAGAAAAACTAAAATACATGACATATACCAGATAAAACGTATTTCGCGTGAAATTTTTAAAAAATTAATCTAAAAATTTGCAAAATAAACGGGGATTAATTAAAAATGTTTCCAATTAACTGCAATAATAACTTGGATTTAAATTTGACGAAATGTATATTAAAGATATGCAAAAAAATAAGAAGAAACCATGGCTTGTAAGATGCTGTTTCCATCTCAGAAAAAAACAGTAAAAAACTAGTTTTTCTTTTTCCGGATAAAAATTTTAGATAGCGTTACTTTGGTTAGAATATGTTAAAAGTATGGGCATGGAAAGATTTTCAGTACAGACAACAACCAATCTACAGTGTTTTTAATCAGGAATCAAGCGAATGGTAAAACAACTGAGTTTGTTGATGAGGAGTCAAAACTAATCAGCAAACATCGTATCAAAATTTTGCAGAAAATATTTCGACATTGGTCAAAATTCTAAAATTATTCAGAAATATTTCAACATTTTACCAACTCTCAATGTTAGCAATATAGTGCAAAAATACACAAGAGTAGTGCAAATCCTATTTTCCAAATTTCATTACAGTAAAATAATGATCTTTATATTCACTTTACTGCTGACCGATGGCTGAGTGGTTAGCGCTCCTGACTCCCCTGAGCTGTGGGTCCTGGGTTCGAATCCCGATTCGGGCATGGATATTACTTTCTTTCTCTGTTCTTTCTGTGTTTCTCTGTCCTTTCTTCCGTGATGATGTATGAATGTGGCCCACCCTATAAACAGGTTTGTGGTGGTATGGCGCGGACAACGCTACTCGCCTCCGTGACTTGGTGCCCGCTGGGTAACGACAAATGAATAGCAGTTTCTGGCCTTGTTATGGCATAGGGTTCAACCCTCAAGTGCTCGCCGTTGGAAAAAAAAATTCATTTTACTTAAATCCATTCGATATTTATAAGTGATGTATTTTTATAAGCAAGAATGGATACTTTAAGTGAAGTAAAAACTTTGACATCTTGTAAAAATCATTAATAGAAACAGGGTACAGACTAGCTTTAAATAGGAATGTGTACCAGCATATTTATTTGTAGCTAGGCCGGAGTTGGGATGTACCGGGATATAAGGGTAAAAATACCTGTCAGTCCCTTTAATGAGCACTGCGGTTAAGTCGGGATTCGAACTCACTATGACAATCTAACCTACCAGGACACCGTGGACATTTTCAATAAAGTGAGAGACAACTGTAGAAAACTTTGTAAAGCTGTAAATAATTTCTTAAACCTAAAGTGAGCAAGTTCCGATGATGGTAACAAAAAATGCAATTTTTATTTATTTATTTTTTTCTTTAATTTAAAAATAAATATTAATGTTTCTAGAGCTATGATACATCAAGTGCGTGAATAAGTTAGCATAAGTGTATATAAGTAAACTAATGAAAACACCTGTTATTTTGACTTTAGATTATTTTGTTTAATTTGTAAGATAAAGTAATGTATTTTGTATGAAAAACTCACTCAGTCAATTCCAACCTAGAGTTGAAGTTAATTAAATATTAATTTTAAACATTAATTTAAAACAAAAATAACTGCTGTAGTTATTTAGACAATAATAATTTTTTGATGATAATTTAATAATTTTTTGATGAATTGAGATGTCACAAAATCAGTAAAACGTTTTCTAGTCATTTTCCTCTCGATAACTATTTGATTTCTATAAAATTTATATATAAATTAAAACAAACTCTCTTAAAATTAATACTAAACAACAGTTTATCTTGCCGCCCAACTTATCTAGTGGTCAGCGTGCCTGACTGCGGATAGGGAGGTCCTGGGTTCGAATCCCGGTTCGGGCATGGATATACTTTCTCTCTCTATTCATCCTGTATTTGTCCTTTCCTTGTATGAATGTGGAGTGAAGGGTTGCCTACCCTATAAACGGGTCCCTCTGGCATGTGTGTACTGAGGAAGTCGGACTCCACACCAAAATAGGGTTCAGTTGGAAAAGTTGAGCAGCGCACCTTATATTGCCAGCCTGGCTGGCACTCGACAACAACAACAGTTTATCTTAACGTGAGAAACCATGCTGAAAAATCTTTTTTTTTAATTTAAAATCAATAGTAGAATACTATTTTCAGTTACAGAAAGAACTCCCAATTATCCGAGATCGGATTATTATCCGAGATTGAGATCCGAGACAGATTATCCGAGGTAAGATTGGATCAGGTTATTAACGTTGTATGATTATAAATAAAACTTAACTCCCTAATAAAAAGGTGTTTCAATGTAAAGAGTAATAGAGCTTTTTGATGACATTGTAAATAAGTAAATTTGGAAGAATTTGTATTATTCCCGAAGTAACACACACAAGTAGGTTTTCTTATCAACTTATTTCTTTAAATAAATATTTCTATTGGTTCATTTAGTTTTTACATAATTTTGTAGATTATGAATGCAATGGGATATAATGCGTGATAATCGCATTCCCGATTATCAATTTCGTTGATAATCGGGTGCTTGCTGTATTTGACATCAATATGTATTTTTTTATTATTTAATAGTTTGATGTATTGAAAGTTTTCACTTAAAATGCGAAACAAAAAATATTGGTACACAACAGAGAAGAAAGGAAAATATTCTTCTCGCGAAAAAAAGACAAGCAAACTCATAACAAATACCTAGAATTTCTCAAATTTATTACATTTTCCAATATTTCTTCTAAAATATACTTTGACCAATACATAAGTAAATAAAATATTAATGAAACTGCAACAAAAAAATCGTAATTCTTCTTTAATAAGTTTTAGTGTTGTTGTTGTTGCTATTCTCAGATGATCAAGCAATGCTAGACCGTCTCCATAAAACCCATTATTTCCAACAAGTCCAAAAATAATGTAGGATGTCAGTAGGCCAAAGTTTAAGAATGTCACTTTGGTCAAAATCCAAGCAGTCCAGAATAAGGGCAGGGGAGGCCTGCACGGCTCCGCACCAGTGGCCATCCGGGTAGTTCTTCTGTCCCTGATGAAAAACGAGAGCTTTAATATGTCCACTAATGAAGCGAGATAGAACTGTTTGTTGCTTTCTGGTACCCTTGGTTCGAAATGCCCCACCAGGGCTTCTAGTGAAGTACCAGGAGTGGTTCAGAGGAACACGCCATCTCATGTTCATCTGTACTTTAATAATTGAGGAGATCTCTGTATAAGTGAGAGCACTTTCCTCACACTCGCCATCAGTAGAAGCCTTCCTCAATAAGTTTTAGTAATGCATTCGAATTCACACAAACTAATCTCATGTTTGCGCATTGCTTAAAAGCAGCAGCAATGCTTCTTAACTGATGCCACACGAAAGTATTTAATATTTACTGATTCAATTTCTTTATGAGAACAAAGCGTTATAAATTTATCTTTCCCGTTTTGACTACTAACCATTTCAAAATGAATAATATGATATAGATAAACGTACATATTACATACAAACAAAGGCGTAACATTTTGTTTTCAAGTGAATTTAATAAAATTTTAATTTTTTTAAAAATATATTTTAAAAAAATATATTCCAATAAAATATATAAAGAGAACATACTTTTAAAATCTTTATCTTAATTTTAAGTTCTTAAAATACTTGAAAATATATTAATTTTGATAGACAGTATTTAATACTGGATCCTCTTTTTAGATATTGTTAATTGTAATTGAGTAAATAATTATTTTTATTTTTAGGTATAGAAAGGGAAATGAAAGAAATAAAGGGAAATTTTTTGGGAGAAATGCTTTTGAATTATAAATTATAATGTATAAATTTATAAATGAACTTAAGTAAAATTATTTTACTACCATATTCTTGTATTTAATTCAATATGGTAAGCAAAAACAATTTAAAAAATGTGAAATCAATTTCAATAAATCGATTTAAAATGTTCAATCAATCAATTTAATCAATATAAAATGTTGCATCTGAAACAATATGTAAATTATTTGATTGTAACAAAATTTTTCTATCAAGAGACCATGAATTCTCCAATAAACAAAAAATTAAATGGCCGAAATTAATAAAACAAAAATTATAGAAATTTGTCACAATTAAAATTTTTGTTACAATTGAATAAGGAATTATTTATAACTTTTTTTGTTATAAATAATTTGCATACGCAAATGTAAATTTACAGATTTACCTGAACATTGTTTATTTTGCTGAGATCGTGTAAAATGACAGCTGTAAAGCAAATGTGATCTACAAGTTTTTTATTAATGTGGACACTATGCAAACACTTATGAATATATCTGAAAGCTTTAGACATTGAAGAATACTTACTTTCTATGCTTGTTATTGTTAGCATTTTCCTACAGACAAAAACATGCTCGAAATAGTATTTTTAGAAAATAGAGAATCGTAAAGAAAAGTAATAAATTTTAAATTCCAATTCTATAAAAAGAAGCATTTAAATTATAAACATTTATACAATAAACAATTCAGAAATATTCTCCTTTCAATTAATCCATCGTAAATTCTCCCGTAAATATTCTCCCGAGATTGCGCGGGGCCATTAAAGAGATTGCAAATCAAAATGCTGGGCTATTCAGTCTTTAATGTCTTCTCCATTAGGTTCCGCATTATGGAATTTCCATCAGTTGGAACGATTGCTTTTAACGCCCACCCTTGACCGCATCCCCTTTCCTCAGTATCCCTTACTTCCCTCTTTTATGGTTGAATTAGGTGCTCTTCGGCCAATTTTATCGTCCACAATCAGAAATTAGGCTTCTTTTGTAGCTATAACAATGAAAACATTGACCATTCAGTTGGAAATTTGGCATCTTTATCAGTTTAGAACAGAAACTAGGCACCAATTGATAAAATACATATTTCATTGTTCTAAAAGATATTAAAGATTGGTTTTTAGTATAGTTTGTAGTTATTTCAACTATTCTTTTAAAAGAAAATAGTGGTTGACAAAATTTATATTTTTATACACATGTTTCACAAGAAGATGATAGCAACCGTTTATGCCTCAAATTCTGCACGGGACAAACGTGAACTCTCTTCATTATTTTGTTATTATCTAAATTTTCTAAGAGGTTTTGGATAGAAACACATCAGTATTTTCTTTTAAAAAAATCAGAAAATGAAGTAAATTCATTCTTTAGAATTTTTCCTTTAGGATAGAATCACCTATACGTTTATAGTTAGTAATCTTCTATAATACACTCCCTCGCGTTGAATAGATTGACAATGATATCTCGAATATATAATCCCAAAATATTTAATCTAAAGTTTGACTATAATTTCACGTAATAATTTTTTAACAGCATAGTAGGTACCCATCTTGTCAAGTGTGTCTTTATAATCAAAAATATATCCTCCCTCTACTGCTGTTTAAAAATGAATCGAACTCAAATCAAATAAAATCGAAAAATGAACTCAAATGATTCACTTCGATATATAGAATCTTATAGAAAACCAAATCATATAATTCTAACCAATCTTCATACATTATTGTAAAATTCAATCTTAAAATATATTAGTTGGTGAAAAAAAATGGTGTTCAATGCATGAAATTATATTTCGAACACAATATCATACTTCTTAAACTATTTAGTAGGGACAGAATTCAACGCTTAGAAATTTTTGATTAAAATAGAATGGCTTGCTAAAACCTTCTAGAAGAGAAATTAATTAATATTTGAAATATCGTTAAAAGTTTATCTGAAAAATTATAATAACTTAATTATATTGTTTATTTTTGAAACAAATTATATTTTAAAAGATATAAGTTTACGCGTGCTTTAAAAAAATCGTTTCCATTCTTCAGTTGCATTGAAATATGTATAATAAATTTACTATTTCGATACAAATTTTAGAGAATAACAAAAATTCTCTCGCTTTAGATATACAAATGCAACAGCGGTTTTCTGTTACTAAGCGAACCTTCCTCATAAAAAATTATATCTTTAATCAAAAAAGTTTCTTAAATTAGAAATTTTTGTCTATACTGCTGTGGGTAAATATGTAACTCAATCAATGTTTTACGCTATTGAATTTTCATCTTAGCCAAGCATATGGAACTTCCCAAACGCTTTCATTTTACATAGTTATTTTACGTTTAGGAATAAGTTTGTTTTTGCTTTCTCATCCGAGGTGTCCGAGTTTGAACACTGTAAGAACATTTAGATATGAATAGATATTGAACTTTTCATCGTCCTCTGTATGAACTATCCTTGAGTGAATTATTGTTTCTTAAATTAGAAATTTTTGTCTATACTGCTGTGGGTAAATATGTAACTCAATCAATGTTTTACGCTATTGAATTTTCATCTTAGCCAAGCATATGGAACTTCCCAAACGCTTTCATTTTACATAGTTATTTTACGTTTAGGAATAAGTTTGTTTTTGCTTTCTTATCCGAGGTGTCCGAGTTTGAACATTGTAAGAACATTTAGATATGAATAGATATTGAACTTTTCATCGTCCTCTGTATGAATTATCCTTGAGTGAATTATTGTTTCTTAAAGTAGAAATTTTTGTCTATACTGCGATGGGTAAATATGTAATTCAATCAATGTTTTACGCTATCGAATTTTCATCTTAGCCAAGCATATGGAACTTCCCAAACGCTTTCATTTCACAGTTATTTTATGTTTAGGAATAAGTTTGTTTTTGCTTTCTTATCCGAGGTGTCCGAGTTTGAACACTGTAAGAACATTTAGATATGAATAGATATTGAACTTTTCATCGTCCTCTGTATAAATTATCCTTGAGTGAATTATTGATGCAAAAAATAATACATTAAGTTATTTCTCTAGTTACATCCCAGCGTTTTTTAAATGAGAATGAATAACAAATTAGCAAATAAGTTATTGATACAGCCGATTTACAAACAATTACACTAATTTACTTCGCAAAACATAGAAACATATGATATTTCCCTTAAAGAGCGCATTTTCACTGCTAAGCGAATTTATATCCTCCTCTCTACTTCAGACTTCAACTGAAAACCAAAATGATTCTTATTAATTGAGAAGTTATTTTTTCCGTTCTCAATTGTGGCATCATCATAATGGCCAAACAATGTATCGTTTATCACTAAAACAACACCATAAAGGATAAATAAATTCGCTTCCGCAACTTATATCTTCCTTATTGGTGTGAAAAAAATAATCCTTCAATAACTGTCACTAAAGTCCAAGATATTATGAACTTTATTGGTTTAGGACTGATCTCTGTCTCTCTCTTTCATCAAGCTCTGATAAACAAGAACAGTCTATTAAGAATTCTTTAACTACTTATTAGATAATAAGAACGTTTAGCGAATGATTAAATTGCCTCTAATAAATAATAGTAACGGCCTTTAAAATATAATGTTGTACAGTTTTAGGATAAAATGGTAATATATATGTACGTAAGAGACACTAAATGATGCCCAATATAAATATGTATTTTTTGGCAGTATTTTACATTAATGCTAATTTGGAAATTTACAAATATAATCGAGGAAATAAATCTGAAATACAATTTAAAAAATATTGCAGAAAATATCTGTAGACACAAATGGGAAAGGTGACTTAAATCAATATCTACACGGTAATTTGATCTGAGAGTCGAAGGGATGGCTATTTATTAGACTAGATGGATAACTTCTTATCAGATTAGATGGATTACTATTCTTTAACTACTTGTTACCTAATTAGAATGTTTGACCAAAGGAACTACTGAGAACCAAATGCATATATAAAGGATTACATTTTAGATTAGATAGATTATACTTGTCATCAAAACTAAGCAATAATTAAAATATTTTGCAAAAAAAAAAAAAAAAACTTCTGAGAATAAAAAAGATAGCTACTTACTAGATTAGATAGATGATGCTTATTAATTAGATGGATTACTCTTTTTTTTTAACTATTTGTTACATAAATAGAATGTTTGACTAAAAGAACTAGGGAGAACCAATTGGATACATGAATGACTAGGTTAGATATATTATTCTATTCATTTACTACTTTTATGCGATAATTAAAATACTTTATCAAAAATCTTCTTAAAACCAAAAAGATAGCTATTTATAAGATTAGACAGATGATGCTTATTAAATAGTTGGATTACTCTTTTTTTAAACTATTTGTTACATAATTAGAATGTTTGACTAAATAAACTAGGGAGAACCAATTGGATACATAAATGACTAGATTAGATATATTATTCTATTCATTTACTACTCTTATGCGATAATTAAAATACTTTACCAAAAATCTTCTGAAAACCAAAAAGATAGCTATTTATAACATTAGACAGATGATACTTATTAATTAGAGATGGATTACCACTCTTTAACTACTCGTTAGATAATTAGAATGTTTGATCAAATAAATTTATAAAGATAATTATATAATTCCCAGATTGATATTATTACATAAAATTCATCATTTAATTTATGCAATATGAAAAACGAAATGTTTTTAGGACTATATTAATTTTTAAGAATAAACATATATAAAAAATGAACATTAAATCTCTGCGTTAAATGTATGATTGTTTTATTAAAAAATCTGGAGTTTATACTTAAATCTAAATATATATCTAAAAATATTTTAAATACTAAATTGTCAGGAATTTGTTAAGGAAAATATATAATAAAAAGACAACATAAAGAAAAGAGAAAATTGAACAAGTAAATATATTTCGTTGTTTTATGAATGATAAATTAAAAAAGAAAGTGTAACTGTTTTTACATATGCATGAACTTAAATATTGATGGTTTGCATAAAAGTAAAACACGTTGTTTCATTCAAATG
The DNA here is from genome assembly GCA_037975125.1 of Latrodectus hesperus. Classification (NCBI taxonomy): domain Eukaryota; kingdom Metazoa; phylum Arthropoda; class Arachnida; order Araneae; family Theridiidae; genus Latrodectus; species Latrodectus hesperus. The sequence goes on from CM075861.1 coordinate 26,145,406, forward strand.
AAATTGCAACTAGATCACGTGATCCAATAACAGAACTCATAGTCAATTTTAGATTTTAATTATGCCCATAAAGCACTTTAAAAAAATGGAATATAAGCTTTCTCTGAAAATGTTAATCCCTAATAATTCTTTTTTAATTTCTTCAATATTTAAAACTTGAATATTTCGTACAAATTCATGTAAAAACAGAAAATGAAATAATGCAAAATATTTAAATTGACAGAAAATTTATAAAAATTGTATGAAACAATTCGTAAATTTTTCAAAATTGAGTATTGAATATTTAATAAATGCTACTGTTGCAAATGTATTTCAAAACTATCAAGTTCAGCTATCTAAAAAGAGAGGAATATAATTTCGATAAAAAAAATTAATTTTATTATACTTTTTTTAATAAATTTAAAATTTTCATTTCCAAATCTGGAGTTTTTATTCAAATAAATTGTAATTTATTATAATTTAAAAAGTAACGTTTCACGATGACTTTATAAGATTTTTGAAACCACATTTTCACGAAAAATTCGCATAAATGTATTATGCGTTTTATTTCCTAGTTCATATCTGAATCAATGCAATAAATTAAAAAAAAAATTAGAATTATAAAAAATGCTCAATTAAATAAAATCGAATATTTTAAATAAAATTCACGATTCATTTGAATTTTTGATAAAAAAAATTATTTTAAATAAAATTCATCGCTCTAAAAATGCACTTCTGGCTTTAGTTCCATATTTAAATTATATTAACTTAATAAACATAGTCGATATAACTATCAAGCAATTCAAAAGACTAAACAACTAAAATAAATAAGGGATTCTATTTTACGTTATATAGATTTCGAATATATAGTAAAAACATCGTATTGAAATTTATACAATATCATTTATTTTTGTCTTATTTTTGTATGAACGATTTTATAAAGTTCTGTAGGTATGAAATCAAGCTTTGCACTAATGAGTACCAAAAGTTTAATTAATTAACATTTTTCGGTTATATTATGCATTTTGGCATTCCATAATATTAATTAGAATTTATTTTGAATTAACATATAAAGTTGATACATATATTTATCCCTCTCTATCTCATTTAAACATAAACTTTAAAATGATAATTAAAGTTACTTTCTAGAATGGATTGATTTTTGGTTTTGTTGGTTGGAAAATCTCTTAATCAAACTATTATAAAACTGGTAATAGTCTTAGATAAAAATATAATAGAATACAACACAAATTAAGGTAACGAAAATACAACATAAAATGAACTTAAGGTCATTTTTTTAACCCTTTGACCTCATTCGACGTATCAGAACGTCATGCATTCATTTGACCAAAGTCGCACATGACGTTCTGATACGTCGTTGAAAATGAGACAATATTTAACAAGTTCATTCTTGTTTATTTCAAAGTAGCAATGATAGTGGTGATGATAGTGAGATAAAACCAAGATGCAAAAGACGTAGAAGATACTTATCAAGCAGTGATAGTGAATCTTCTCCTGAGAAATCAGATCAATGGATATGGGAAGAAAAAGACAATGTACCTAATGTAAAACGGTTTCGTGAAGTGCCTGGAATAAATCCTTTGTGTCTGCGAAGGCTAGGTGCTCATCCTAAACCTTTGGATGTTTTGAATGAAGTCCTAAATGAAGATTTTTGGAATAGCATAGTGGAAGAGACAAATATATGCCAGACAAGTGATAGAAAAAGGTTTTGGAAAAAAAAGAAACAAAAGGTGGGAGCCAATAAATTCTAATAATTGCATAAAATTTGCTGTTTTTACAAATTAAAAAAGGCCCATATGTATTTCCTAAAAAACGCATGTTTTTTAGCATTAATTTATTTTCCGCAATTGTTCGAAATACATTTGATTTTTTTAATTCACAAAAATAGAAAATATTTGTTTTCAAAATTAAATTTTAAAATACATTTTTTTTGCTAAGTTTTTGCATTCATTTTTGCATTTATAATAAAATTCTCATGAGCTAAAGTTCTCTTATCATTATTTTATAATCTTTAATTATTTCAGTGCGAAAGTCGCTGAAATAATTAAAGATTATGAAACAACTACGACTTTTTATTAATTACGAATGATAACGCTGATACGATAGTTGCATTAATATTCTAACAAAATAATTTTTATAAAATATCAATCAACTATTTACCTTGAATCAGTTTTACTTTATTGGAGACCATAGAAAATCTTGGTTTGTGAATCCACTTATTTATAAGAAAAAATCACTAATTTCCATAAAACTGCATAAGAAAATTCAAGTAACTGTCGAAAACTTTTAGAGACTCCAAAAAACTATCTTTTTAATTTATTATATTAAGATATGTAATATTGCAAGGAATGTTTAAGTCATTTAACATAAAGATCTTATGAGAATATTTTTCATTCTGGTAGTAATATTTATTTATTTAATAAATAAACTAAAATTAAATATATTCATAAATTTAATAAACATTTTTTATAAATTACCTTTTTATTACTTCATTTTTATTATTTTTATATGGAAATCTGTAACGATACTTTTTAGCCAAGTTAATATAATTTGTTTGTTTATCAATATATCGCACAATTTAATTAATATTTTTTAAAATATCAATTATTAAGTGAATTATAGGTTACTTTAAGTTATAATTGTTTTTTTAATTACGATGAGGAAGTAATTATTGCTTCATAATTAACAAAATAAATGTTTTTTTATTCGCTATAATTTCTAATAAGTAACATTTGCATAAATTTTTCATTTCTTTATTAAATAAATATTTGTTTCAACAAAAGTTATGTTATTTATTCATGCTCAATGTATAATATATTCTACACGATATTCCGTTTAAAAATTTTCAAAATAAATTAAATTTTATTACAAATTTCACAAAAAAAAAAAAAAATTGTGAGGTTTCTGTAATATCGGTTCTAATGTAACCTATTCAACTAATTGAGAAAGTACAATTTTCAACATAAGTAATAATATAAAAGTAAAATTTGTTTTTAAAATAGATAGATATCAAATATATTTGCAGTTCCTTAAAAATTACGTTTGAAAAAATAATGCTTATATTATAAACAGGATCTAATATATTTCAATATGATTGATAAAATTTATCAAAAAGAGCTGCAATACTTTATAAATACAAATCTTGATTAAACCTCAAATAAATTAGTAAAATTTTTAATTTAAATATTGTATTAAAGACATTTTATTACTTTATTAAAAATATAATATTATATAGATTTTACTAATTGCAAATACAAGGAAATACATAACAGAACAGTACATTTACTACCAAAAATATTTAAGTTTATAAAAGTACTACTTATACCCGTCCATATATATGGAGTAAAAGTATTATAAGAGACTTTATAAATAATGAGATTAAATAAAAAATGAAGTACTCAAAGGCATTAAAAACGGGAATATGATAGTGCTTAAAATAATCAGATATAATAATATTTAAATAAGCTTTATGAGGTAAAAATTAATTAATTTTTTCATATAAACTATATAAAAAAGGAAAATTGTTGTATTGACCTATTGAAAATAAAAAATTAAGTAAAAAAAAAATCTCTTAGTAAAGACATTTTTCACCAAAAATATTCTTTTTAAAAAAAAATAAATAATAAATAAATTTTTGCTAAAATACTTCTCCCGTTAACCTTATTTTTTCTTTTCTCAAACTTTAAAAAAATTTCAGAGAAATTTTTGTTGTAATTAATTACAAAAATGGCATTTTATTCATTCCTGTTTCTGAAAATTATCGTTAAAGATAATTTAAATTCTTTTCATAACTTATTTAAGAATCTATAAAGATTGTTTAAAACATTTTTTTACATTTATTTTTATTGAAAAATCCCATTTTGTTTCTACGACACATTAAATTCTGTGATTCTCATCTAATATATTTTGTACTAAGCATACTTTCTTCGGTAATTTTCATATGTAGATTTTGAAATATTAATACAACATTATTTGTAGCATTTACATAAAAATAATTAATATTTAATAAATGCTATTTAAAGACAAAATGGTGTGATTATTGCACCTGTTATGTTAATCCTTCAATATATTTTTGCTGAATAAAACTTAAGCTCTGTTTTAAGATTGATTTTATATTTGAATAATGAAATATATAATACAATAATAATATAACAATAAATAATTTTTATTTTTAGTAAATAAATTAAATAATTTTTATTTATTAAAAACAAAAATTTTCTACATATACGTATTGTTTTAAAGAAAATTTCATACAATTAATATACAGAACATTATAGCACTGAAATTAACTGTTATAAAAACAACCCAAAATTAACAATTATCTGTGAACTAGTTTAAAACTCAAGCAGTTATTTTCCTATTTAAAAATATATATGTTAACACATATACTCAACTTTATTAATGAAGAATTTATATATATTAACGCATGTTCTTATCTATATCATAATAAAATTCGAAAATATTTTTACTTTAAGTAGACAATGCGCGTATATTTTTTTTAAACACGTGAAAATAATTTCTTATTGTAACTTCAATATATTATTTGAAAATTCAAGAATAAATTACAATAAATCCCAGTATATTTATTCAATGTACTTTGATTTATTTTAGGAATCATTTACTTTTTAATCATTATTTTACAATTATCAATGTTAATAATCTAAAAATAAATATTTAGCAAAAGGAAGAAAAAGATTAAAAGAATTTTAAATATTCTTTTAAAAAATTTCTATAAATATATCATTAAATTTTTCTTATCTTAGCTGGCTTCGGCTCCCTACAAATAAAGTTTTAAAAAGTGTTTGGGATAATTTTGTAAATTTTTTGAAGTTGTTTAGTTCGAGAAAAAGTTTTGGAACCTGATAGTGTCTGACAATATTTAAGTTGTAATTTTGGGTGTCACAGATAAGACAATGACAAAGTGCATTTTTTTAAAACAAAATGTTCTCTCACCCTCTCTGGGCCTCTTTGGGGTGACCACCCTGAACGCGCTGCCCATCTCGCTGAAGTTCAGTGTCTTTCCTTCCTTGATCGCCGGCGATTCGGCCGCGGCGTCCGTCATTTCTGCGGCCGCATCCCTCCACCGACTCCCACCGCACGCCAAAAAACAGGACCTGGGATCAGAACCGGGAAGAGCGGACGGAGCACCCTTCCGCGCTGGGGAGGACTCGACGGCAGAATAAAAATCACGTGCTTACTCCCGGAGGTTCGGGGGGTAGAACTTCTGAAAGAGAAGGGAGGAGGAAAAGGAGCACGCGTAAAAGTGGCGCGCACGGGACGAGATGATCGCTCAATAAATAAATAAATAATTGCGCTGCTGAGGGAGGACGCGGAAGGGGGGGAGACTGAGAAACCGAGGGGGGGAAAGTGCATAAAAATGAAAAAGATGAAGTTAAACAAAAAACATTCAGGGATGGACGATTATTATAATGAAGAGGCTGAACGTCCAATAACTCAGGGGGGGGGGTTCAAGCTGGCGACGGAGCAGGGAGCGCGTGCCGCCTTTTTCAGCGGTCGCTGCGGCCTGGAGTGGACGGCGGGAAGCGATTGGGGGGTTCAGAGGGAGGGAGACGCAGCGGGACACGCCCTCTTTCTCAGATGAGATTTTTAGTTCGGGGATGAAGTGGAAAAAATGATCTCTTACGCTAGAGAGATTTTTTTCGTTTTTCACAATCCCTCGCGTCTCCTCACATCTCATACATTGTTTCTTAAAGCTTCGAAATGAACAAGAAAGCGTGGAAAAATAAAAAAAGAGAGAATTCAGTTGTGGAAACAGAGTTTTATTAGTACAAGTTATTGATATCAACCTTAAAAGGAATTTAGAAACGTTTCTGGGAAATGATGGCTATTTGTAAGAAACTTTCTGATTAAAAAACTGAAATGGGACCTCGATGATAAGTTATACACATGGAATGTCAAGTCTAAAATTTTCCAAAAACAGTCTATTTAAGTGGTCAGTTACTACTACAGTAAATCTATTAGAAAAATAATGTGATATGTACCAAATATTTTCATTTTTTTGTAATTTTATGTGTGATTAATGTTATTTTTTTATTTCTATAATGTTTGACAATTATGGAACAATATCTGTACAATTTATTTTAATTCTGTTAAATCACCATGACATAATTTTTTATACAAGAAATTTTATAAAAAAATATTTTTATATAAAATTCTTTTATAAAAAATTAGCGTAAGACATTAAATACATATTTTTGTTTTCAATATATACATTGTTTAAAAAATTTCATGGTTTTAATGAAACCATAGAAGTAATTTCACTAATAAATAATATGAAAAAAATATGCACCGTCAGAAGCAAAAATAATACAGAAAATGGGGAAAAAATCTCATTTGTAAATCAAAGTATTTAAATTAATATATATGGCAGAAAAATTTTATAAAGGCAAAAAACAAGATTCCGCAAATGATGCTTAGGTTATTATCTCATTTGTAAAATGTAAATTGCTTATAATTTTTTTTATTATATGAAGATAATTTAAATATATCGTAACTGTACAACGTGAACATCAAGAATACAAAAATAGAAAAATTATCCGATTTTTTTGAATTCAGATAATTATGACGGAATTTACTAGATTTTGCTAGACTGGTAGAAGTGCCATCTCAAGCTACAGAAACGATTAAAAGAAACAGAGCATGTTATACGTCAATCCCCGGTCACAGTTATTCATATTCTACCATATAATAATTGATAAAAGGAATCAGGTTATTGTTAATACCTAATCGAATTGTTTTATAGTTTCAAATATAGTTTTTATTGTTAATATGACTCAAGCTAATCAGTTAGAAAAATATAGAATAACATTTTTGAATTTTAGATATTCCATTGCTAGAAGAAATCAGACTGCAATACATTGATATTGGACGAAATCATTGTTCATCAGATTGAACCTCTGAACTTGTGCCATAAAAGTGTGAAGTACTACCAATACCCTACCGGACCATATTCATATTATATTTTATTCATATTATATTCATTTATAAACCAACCATATTCATATTATATTTTTTTGTCGAAGTATAATCCATTATATTTTAAAGACCCTTAAATAAACCGATTTACCGCTGAATGAAAAATACCTTATATTAGGTTGGTGCGTATGAAATGTCGGATTCTTAAGTGATTGTATAAAACTGCATATCTTTCTTCAAAATCTGTTTATTCAATCTAAGTATGCTCCATTCGCTTCAATACACTTCTCCCAACGAGATTTTAAAGCGTAGATGCCTGTCTTAAAAAAATTTTGGTCTTTAGAATTAATAAACTCTGATATCGAGTTTTTTAGACTGTCTTCATTTTCATAGTGTTTGCCCCTTAAAAACAGCTCTAAATGCTTGAAAAAATGAAAATCGGTCGGCGAGAGATCCGGTGAATAGGGTGGATGCTGCAATGATGAGCATACGTTTAACCGATCCAGCTTATTTCGCTCTGTCAGTGCGTGCGGTACCCACTTGTCCATCTTCTTAACCTTGCCAATCTCAGAAAGGTGTCTCAATATCGTTGTATGGTCAACTTTCATCCTGATAGTAAGTTCCCTCGTGGATACGGCTGGATCCGCTTCCACTAGAGCCTTCAGGTCATCATTCTTCACAGACGTTTTGGGTCTTCCGCGCGGCTCATTTTGCAGTGAAAAATCGCCAGTCCGAAATTTTTCGAACCAACGCTGCACTTTCCGATCGTTAACCGTATTCTCCCCAAACGCTTGGTTTATGTTGCGTGCAGCTTTTGCAGCACTATTACCAAGTTTGTACTCATATAAGAAAATGACGCGAATGTCGGCAGAATTCATATCGGCAATAAACTCAAAAGAAATAAAAAAGGGAAGACCTTCGAGAAAACCTATTTTGCTGAAATGAGTCTCTGGCAATGGACAATACGAGTATGAATGAGGTTATGCCAAATACAAAAGTATAACGAAAACAGGGAGGAAAACGTCCGCATGTAAAGAGAATCCGACATTTCATACGCACCAACCTAATATGTAGGCTTTGTTAATTTTAATACATCTGCTTCAATAATGAAATTAGAATTTTAGAATTTGTTTCTAGGTTTTCTAAGCTTTGTTCTCGGGAAATTGCGTTTCAGAGACATTAAATTTCGAGCACTTGCATTTTGTATTTTCACATTTTATTAGAGGTTTACTAAAAGTTATTAGCTATATATCTGAAATAAAATTCTAAGGAGATTTTAAAAGTGAACGTGATTTCTGATTAATATCTCACAAGATTTAAAAATATACTAAAAGCTGGTCTTAAAATTGAATAATAGCAGTGTTTCAAAAGTGCATGCTTTAAAAAATGTAAAAATCACAGGTGGACGTGATTTGACGAATTGTGTAATTAATTTTATTACCAATAGCCAATTGAAGACTAGTATATGGAGAATTTAGGTTGCGCATCGAACGGAAATTAAAAAAGATCGTATTTGAATTCACTGGAGAGAACTTTATTCTGCATTCAGAATATTTATTAAAAATCTCTTTGAAACACACTTTTTGGTGCGACGAAGATTTGTATGACTTTAAAAGGATTTCATTTCAGGTATCAGAATTTGTTTGGTTGTTGAATCTTTACAAACGTTAGCACCCAAAGTGGTCTTCTTCTTCTTCATCTTCTTAGAGTTGGGTTTGTATGTCATTGGGCACCTCTGCTTTTATCAGCATTTTGTACTATTAACTCCAAACCCAATGTTTCCTAGTTCCAGTTGCTCGGGTCACCCACTTTATTAACAAAGTCCAATATAACCCTTTAATGGAGTCTAGGTGTAACTCTCTAGTATGGATGATACCTAAAGAAGTTAATCTAGGAAGGGCAAGGGCCTCGCGCATTCGTAAATGATATGCTTGGCCATTTCCTCTTGCGTATGACATTCCCTGCAGATAGGGTCTTGCTGAAACAGTCCCATTTTATGGAGGTGTTTTCTGAAATAGTAGTGCCTAGTTATGAAGCCTACGATTAAACGTATCTTCTGCCAAGAGCATCTTAGAATTTCAGAGGCAATCCTCGCTGATGATCCGCAGATCATACTTTTAGCGTGGGTTTGATCAGGAGTGTTGATCCAAGCTTCATACATCTTCTGTTTTTCCCATCTAAGAAACCCAAAGTGGTACTCGAACTGAAATTGAAATTGAAATGAAAGCAAGATTATTAACCATTCAACTGGAAGCTGGCTATGGATCGTAGCGCATGTTGAGCAGACGCATTAGCCAGCAGCGTCATCGTAATTATGTGGTAATCCACAGCACGGATAAGAGAAGATGATAATGAGGCAGATAACGGCAAGGATAAGAGAAGGCAAACACTGCCTCCGCAGTGGTTCATGATGCTCCACAGACCTCAAAAACATAAGAGAATCGAACAATCAGGAGATCAGAAACATCTGAATCACACTGTTGCTGTATCAATATAACAATATCTATTAGTTGGCATGTATTTATATAAGGGTCAAAACATACCATTCATAGGTGACTTGGCAACTCTCGACTCAGATCTCAAAGTTTTATGAGTAATTATTTTCAACAGTAAACATCACCTACAGTTTATATACCACAAGAAAAGCTCACACCAAGTAGTCCAGTGATTGTTGTTAGCTATGGTAACAAAAGCTCTTTTTTCAGGTAGAATTTTAGTGTTATGATTCGGCGATATTTAGGGCAATACTTTGCGTGATTCTCGAGGATTTCAATAAGCCAAAGAGTGTGTTTTTTGCCGCCCAACTTGTATAGTGGTCAAAGTACCTACTGCGGATAGGGAGGTACTAAGTTCAAGTCCCGGTTCGGGCATGGATGTACTTTCTCTCTCTATCTATCCTGTCTTTGTCCTATCCTTGTATGAATGGATTGTGAATGGTTGCCTACCCTATAAACGGGTACCTATTACGTGTGTGTACTGAAGAAGTCGGACTCCACACCAAAATATGGTTCAGTTGGAAAAGTGGACCAGCGCATACCATAATGCCAGCCTAGCTGGCACACGACAACAACAACAACAGTGTTTTTCTTTTAGCTTCTGATATCGAAAACTGAACTTATCTTGTTTTCATGACAATAGACAGGCATAGACAAATTGGTGGGTACAATTTTGTGGTGGTGGTGGGACTAATCCCCATCTGGTCTAGTGGAACTAGACCAGATCTATGAGATCATAGATAGCCAAAAAGTCCAAAAGCAGATGTGGACTTTTCACAGCCTCTTCACGAGAAAACCCCAAGCTCTTCAAGATGTGTTGCGGGCAAAACGGAGCATTGTCGCACTTGGGGCATGATGGGTATTTTCTTTCACCGTCCTCAAAGATCATACACTTCAAGTGGCCAGTAGAAAGTCGAGACAGTGTCGTCTGATGTACTTTTGGAGGCCTTAAATGTTGTGGCAGCTCCATCCTGGAGCATTGGAAATACCTAGGGTGAGCAGTTTTTGTAGTGGACAGACAGAAAATTTGTCTAATATCGGCAAGAGGGGCAAAGTTTAATTTGATACCGCATAGGGGGTAGCCTAACAGCTGAAAACTGTTGATGATGATGCTTATATACCCTCAGTTCTTTCTTGCTAACGCAAGTCAATAGCAACAAGAAAGAGCCATAATATAATGTCATTTTTTTGTTCCGATTTGAATTTTTTCATATATGCAAATACTTTGCACATTCCAAGTTTTATGGTTGCAGTTATCTGGGTGCATGTGCTAATCTATTAGCAGATCATTTTGTAAAGTGCTTCGAATAATTATCGAAACCTAACTTTATTTGAAATAAAACTTCCCGACGATTTTGCACTTTTTTCTCTTCTGTTCACAGATTTCAGCATTTTATTTCTCATAAATTTAAATGTAAAACATCAAAATAAATCCAAACTTACCGAAATCAATCTAACCTTTAATAAATTTCAAAATGTGCAAGTAACTATGGTATTGAAAAAGGAAATACTCTGATTTAATTCTAGCGGAGCCGTCTTAAATATTTTCAGCATTCCTTTTTCCAAGTCTTTTAGCCTAAATCAATTGAATTATGTTTGTTGTTCTGTCCAAAGCCTTAATAAATATAAGAGATGTTTTTTTTATACTCAATCCAATATCGCTTTTGGGACTCCGCAGCCAAACGTCGCCAAGTGAGTGGAAAACAAAACCACTCCAATGATAAATCATCAATATAATCAGAGCCTCCTCTAAACACTTTCGCGAATCTGAGCCCTTTTCACCATAATTAACGATCAGACAACACAGGAAGTCCGTAAAATAGGAAAAAAAGGAGTAAAGAAGACAGGAAGAAAGAGGGGGAAAATTAACGGTGATCTATAATTTTCAATCAATGAGTTAAGATTTCTCGCAACGGGAAAAAAGCCCCAACTACCGCGCAAAAACACATTTTTTTTTATTTTTTTAGAAAAATCAGGATGAAGGGAAGCAGTTGTCAGGATGACGGCGACATATAGCCGGTGAATCCGGACGTTTGGGAATAAATAAACGGACAAACGAAATCGTAGCAGAAAAAGCTTTGTTTCTTGCTCTTACTCATTTTGCTCGTCGTTTTAAATGCCTGTAATTAGTCGTCGGCCCTGGGCCATCAATTAGGCGACCCGCCGCTGTGGCAGTGGTCTTTCAGCTGCACTCGCAAAATCAGGTCTCCGCTTTTGGATCAGTATTTCTGCTCACAATTTGCCAACAACGATGCTCAAAAATTGTTTTTTAAAAATGCCTGAACTTTAATCCTTGCATATTTAAAAATGTAAAGGTGTATTGCATATTAAAGTAAAAGAATCATTTTTATTATTTCTGTTAAATATCTAGATAAATGTTGTTGAGATAGCAATATAGATTCTTGAGGTAAAATCGCTTTCAAATCTGGAAGTTAGAGAATTATAAACTAGGTTTAAAACTGAACTGTCTTAATGAATTCATTGTTGTTGTCGTGTGCCAGCTAGGCTGTCTATATGGGGTGCGCTGCTCCACTTTTCCAACTGAACCATATTTGGTGTGGAGTCCAATTTCTCCAATACACACATGCCATAGGAACCCATTTATATGGTAAGCAACCATCCACACCTCATTCATATAAGGAAAGGACAAAGACAGGATGATAGAGAGGGATTCGAACCCAGTACCTCTTTATCCGCACTCAGGCACACTGACCACTACACAAGGTAGGCGGCAAATTTTTTGTTAACACAATTATAATTGGTATGGATTATATAAGCTACTAGACTAACCATCAATTTTGGGATTTTTACTCTATTTGTTAAAGACTTATCGTAATACGCTTATGGCTGCCTATTTCTGTCGATCGAAGCCACTAAACACAACCACCTGCCTTGCAATTTTGTATCACTGGTAAGTGACCTGTCACCTTCTTTTCTGTATCATGCTAATGAAGGGATAGTAGACTGCACAGAATTTTCAACTCGCTTAAGCTCTCTCAACACGACAATCATCTCCGGTGTTGGGGTAGGGATCGAACCCATTACATGCCACTTCCCGTTAAGCTCAGCAAAGTGAAGCATCATTTGCCGCGGGCAGTGGTTGGGAGGGTGACCACGGTGTACTCTCCCTCACTGGGTTGCTGGAGCTCCGTGGATTTGGGAAGTGTCCACGTTAATAATGTGACGTCCAAAGTCCTTCCGCTGATGTGACGTGGATGTGGAGAGGAAGATGCCAGATCAGGTGTGACCTCGTCACCTAACTAGACAAGTGTTGCGACAATGAATTCATTATAAAAATGGAGATACTTCATCAAATTTTCTAGATCAACATTCGATTTTATAAATCTTTAATTATTAACACGTGTTCCTAACGCATAGTGAAATATCAGGTTGCGATCTCATCATTTAACCGTGGTTCTAATTACGAATGTGGACTGTTGGTTGCATTTAACATCTTCGTTTCGAAGAAATTGGAACCCGGAAAGGTATATAATTATGTACGCGCCAGATGTTGATATCCGCACTTGACGGTTTAAAAATTACGAGATCATTGATTATGTTTAATGACTGTTTTTCAAGTCAATGAACTTAATCAATTAATGAATTTACTAAGAAATAGTACCCAGAGAGGTACATAATTGTGTACCTGCCGGATGGTCATATCCGCATTTGATGGTTTAAAAATTTCGAGATCATTGACTATGTTTAGTGACTGTTTTATAAGTCACTAAACGTTAGTCAATGATTTACTAAGAAATAGCACCCGAAAAGATAGATTGTGAACATATCAGATGATGACAACCGCATTTGATGGTTTAAAAATTACGAGATCATTGACTATGTTTAGTGACTGTTTTATAAGTCATTAAACTTAATCAATGATTTACTAAGAAATAGCAGCCGAAAAGATACATAATTGTGAACATGCCAGATGATGACATCCTCATTTGATGGTTTAAAAATTAACACGCCAAAGGAAGCGTGTTATCTCTAAGCCACGATGAACTTTTTAATGAACGCTTTACAGACTGTCCAACAACCAAAAGTACTTGGTATTTGTTACATCTTTCCATTGTGGGAGCACTTTTCACTGGTACTGTAGGGTATTCCTGTGTTGCGAGAAAGGAAATTCGAAAACTTTCAAGCACTTCCTTCGACAGACATGAATGTAGAAACTTAACTGCCTTCTCTCATTATTCACAAAGCTCCTTTAACAATGGCTGGTATCGAACTCCGGACACGACAACGAGGAACTAAATTTTTTTTATTTCCTATTATTCAAAACATTTCTAAATTTTGGTAAGCGTTTTTAGATGTATTCATGTATAAATCGATTTATTTTGATATTACTTTAATTGATGTGTTCATTTTAATTATCAGGTCATGGTAAAAAAAATTAGTAAAAGAGGATCAATTGTGAAAGAAAAAAAAAAAAAAAAAAAAAACAGATTCACTCTTGACTCTGGAAAGACCATTGTCCCGATAGGAGCTATAAGTATTTATCTCATTAGTCATTATTGTCTCCCCGCTTATGTGGTGTGGTTGTTTGAAAAAAATATATGCATCTATCCTTGATCGTAATTATTAATTGTCATGTCTCTTCGTGAGGAACCATGGCCTGGTGATGGAACTCCCCTTTTCAGAGCGAAAGGGACTCGCGTTCGAATCCAGCCACTGTTGAAAAATGGGAGATGGATGTTGAGCTTCTGATTTCTGAATGCATGTCTGTCGGGATGGGTGCTTGGGAGTTTTTCGGGTTTCCTCCCTTGCAACATTTGGCCCGGTATCGTTGAAAAGTGTTGTGCTGGCCACAAATTGATTTTTCTTGTGGTTGGCTACTCAGTCCCCCCATCACACTATATGTGATGGGGCGTTGGATAGTTTTATGTGGAGAACGCATGGTGAAGTGAAGTAACGAGATAGCCAGGAACCGGTTTTTGCTCCTGCAGGTAAGGAAAAGAAGTCGAGGCTTTTTGGAGAAGACCAGTACTGGATGCGTCGATTTTCCAGTAGGGTGGACCCAGACGAGGAGCTGTGCGAGACGAATTCATCGGTTAAACTGTGAGAGGAGATTGTTCGAAATTGAACTAAGATGTATGGTATTTTCCACTGACGCTGCGAAAGTTCTGTTAGTTTCTAGAAACTGAACACAAGGTGATATCGTTCATCCGAATGACATGATGAAAAGAGGATCCAGTTGAATGAGTCACCACAGGGTTCTTGGTTGTCGGTCCAGCATTACGCCTGTCCTAGTTCCACGTGGTTACCCATGAGCCTCCCGATAACTTCATTTTGAAGTTTCATTTGCGAAATGTAGTTAAGCATTTTAAGCTACCTTTAATTCTATTTCAAGTAGATAATGCTCTGCTTTTTATAACAAGTGTAGCAAAAATGTATTTAATCATAGTGAGGTTGACCTGCATTCAACTTGGCCATGTTATTTATGTTATTCGAGTCCGTGGTAGGCTATTGGTTAGAGCATTGGTCTTCCATCTAGAAGGGTGGGGTTCGATTCCCAATGCCGCCAAAGACCCACCGAGCACATGCGATATATGTGCTCGTTAAATCCTTGAAATCGAAAGTCCTGTGTTCGGTCATTGAGCAGTTACTATGTGTGCAATGGTCTGAAGAAAATTTCCTCTTCCTTCAGATCAATCTCAAAATTGAGAGAGTGGATCCTCTGGTGGTGCCATCTATCGGAGGATTTGAAGAGCAAAGTCGTACTTTCACCTTCGTGGTGCTCTGATTAAACGAAAGACGCATGCATCTGAATTAAATTCACATAGCTTGTCCTTCATACTAGACATATTTGACATTCATCGGCTTGTCCAAGTGGCATTAGTAACACCAACATTTATGTTATTCCAAGTTAATCTTTGTAATAAACTTTATTAATTAATATGAACCTGGGATTTTATTAATTGTCTGTTACTAATATTATTTAACTAATAAACTCTAAGCCGCCCAACTTGTCTAGTGGTCAGCGTGTCTAACTGCGGATAGGGAGGTCCTGGGTTCGAATCCCGGTTCGGGCATGGATGTACTTTCTCTCTCTATCTATCCTGTCTTTGTCCTTTCCTTGTATGAATGAGGTGTGAATGGTTGCCTACCCTATAAACGGGTCCCTATGGCATGTGTGTACTGAGGAAGTTGGACTCCACACCAAAATATAATTCAGTTGAAAAAGTGGAGCAGCGCACCTCATATTGCCAGCCTGGCTGGCACACGACAACAACAACAATAAACTCCATAATAAGTAAAAATTATAAAATATAATAAGACACTTAGTACAGTGCTTCGAGAAGTACACTTACGTGGCGGATGCCTTACTATATCATAGGTCGTTAAACCGTCCCCAACGCGGTATAAAAAAATCAATAATAGTCAGAGCTACTATAACCTAGTGGTGCGACGGTTGTCCTCGTTAATGACGGAAATGCTAATTTATTTTGATTCAGCTCAATTGAGTGCTTATGGTGTTTCGATATCCACTTTAACTCATGTATTTCGCTTAAACCAACCCCCACCCCCCGAGTGGAAAAAGTGATCATAGAATGATAAAACCAATCGTCCATCGCTCTGTCGTCCTGCGCGTTCTAAAAGTATTGAAATAATGCTTTGGTTTCGTTTGCTTGTCTCTCAATGGTCTTTTCTTTTTTTTTTTTTTTTTTGCTGATGAATATTAACTAGACTAACACCTGCAGTTCAATATGGATTTCGAAATATTGCAAAATATGGTACAGACATTATCATATTACAAAGTATTACAACCTTATTCAAATCCGAAGGAAGAATCAAACTTATGAATTGTTGAGTCGAAGATCAGATTCATAATTATTCAGGTGGCTACTCGTCATTTGGAGATGCAATAAAAGCTAACTATATGAAATATTTTTAAAATGAATTAAAATTTTGAATTAATTATTACTTAACTTTTTTATTTAGCATTTTTAAGTAATTTGTATATTTTGTCTCTTTATCGATACTTTTTGTTTGCATAGCTTAATTGAATCCTATATGTCTTAAAATGTAGGGCTTTTTAATCTTTAATCTTGAAGCTTTTTAAATATCTCCTATACCAGAATCGAACACACATGCTAGTGAATTCAAAACTAGAGCGCTAACTATTCATTTATCAATATAACAATTTCTAGGGAAATGTTTGACACTGTAGAATGGAAACCTAATGACTTCAGGATGTTATACGGTATTTTCTTAGATACCTGGCCGTATATCCGTATCACAAGGAAGAAAACTTGGAAATACCCCAAGCACCCATCCCGACAGGCATTTGGCAAAGATTTTAAATATTCAAGAAATTTATTCAATTTAAGCACTTTTAAAATACCTTTCTTGTCTCTTACTAAGATTATATATATATATATATATATATATATATATATATATATATATATATATATATATATATATATATATATATATATATATATATATATATATATATATATATATATTACCTCACCGACTGATAATTAAGGGATAACGTTCCTGTTTCCTGAGCTGTGAGTCCCAGGTTCGAGTCCCGGTTCGAGCATGGATATTACTTTCTCTATGTGTTTCTCTGTATTTTCTTCCGTGATGATGTATGAATGTGGCCCACCCTATAAACGGGTTTGTGGTGGTATGGCGCGGGTAACGCTACTCGGGTAACTTCCGTGACATGATTCACAGGTGCCCGCTGGATAACGACAAATGAGTAGCAGTTTCCGGTCTTGTTCTGGCGAAGGGTTAGACACACAAGTGTCCGCCGTTATTTAAAAAATTTCTCGCAGGTGAAAAGGTATGAAAACTTGTACTTTTTCACATTCTGATTTTTCTCAATAATAAAAGAAAAATTCAATAATAATTCAAATAAAAAAAATGTCATGTCTGGAATTGAAGGCGAGAAATGTCGTGAGTCAATCTCCGCTCTTGAGCAAGAGCCATTCTCAGTTCTCAATCTGCAGTTTTAATCAATCCACACCGACAGTCCGGAGCCACAGAAATCTTTCGGACTGCGGGGGCGTGCGGTTCTCATCTCCATCCGGCCCGCTTCTTCCACAGCGAATCAGTAGAGGTTAAATAATTTACGACAACAAAAAAAAGAAAGAAAGAGAGAGAGAGAGACAAGTCCCTTAATCACTTCCACAGAAATTATTGCTACACCCCTGTGATGGTCAGAAGACGTGTGTGTATGTATGTGTGTGTGTGTCATATCCCGGTTTCTAACACGGAGCGAGCAATTACCGGAGAAGCGACGGGGTTTCTCGATGGATTTACGAGGCCTTGAGTTATGAAGTGAGGAGAACAAATATTGTTCAATGTTGTGATGTTTCTTTTGTGCCGATGATGAGGATTCGTCATCGCCGGCAATTGTTTTTAAAGTCCGCGGCAATTAGTCCAATTGCCGGCGATTGCGCAACCACGACGGAACACTGTCGGATTGGAATAAAAAAAAAGAATTAATTCAAATTGCATAACTGTCTCAATGCGTATGAGGATATCGATACTGTAATTTGCTGCAACAGTAGGTGGGACAATTTTACTCTCTAATAAATTCATTGATTTTTAAGTGTTCCCACTTTAATTCTGATCAATATTTCAAATTCATAATTTCGGAAGCGTCTATCCAGTTATTGAACAGCATTTAGCTAATTCATTGTTTTATTTTTGTATATTATGTCAAGTTTTATTGTGATCTATTTCCAGATGTCCACATCAGTCGACACACACACTCACAGATACTACAAAACAAAATGAACAGTTTCATAATTTTGAACCATCCGACCGATGAGCTGAGTGGTTAGCGCTCCTGACTCCTGGGGTTAGGGTTCGAATCCCGGTTCGGGCATGGATGTTACTTTATTTCTCTGTTCTCTCTGTGTTTCTCTGTCCTTTCTTCTGTGATGATGTATGAATGTGGCCCACCCTATAAACGGGTTTGTGGTGGTATGTGCAATGTTTTTCCGAGGCTTTTTCAATCTCGATATGTCGTTTCAGGTGTAGGAGAGCATCGTCCACTGACCAAATTGATTTTGGTGAAGAAGACCATGACTCTCTAAGAAGAAATGCAACCTTGTAGTCACAATTTTCTCCAGTAATTTTCCCATCGTTGGTAAGAGGGTGAATGGCTTATGTGATTTTACTTGCAGTTTGTCTTTTCCTTCCTCATAGGACGAGAATGATTAAGCCAATTTTGAAGCACTTTGGGAAGTGGCACAGATTCCAGCATTTTATAATTAGGGTTCTGAGAAGTGGATCCTCTGGTGCTGCCATCTATCGGAGGATTTGAAGAGCAAAAGTCGTACTTTCACCTTCATGGTGCTCTGATTAAAACGAAAATACGCTCCCAATTGACTTAAATTCGCATAACCAAGACATAGCGAGCTTGGCTTTTCCACGTGTCATTAGTAACAACACACAACACAATATTGGTCTTATATCAACTGTGGTGATTAGTTCAGCTTTTCCATTACCGGAAAGGCAGTGTTTTCAGGTGCTTGCTATTCCCAGTATCTGATTATCTTTGTTTATATGTGGTTCTTGTACCACAATGACTTGCACATTCAGACTGCTGGCAATCTATTTGCAATAAGTCAGTTGGGACACTTGACCTCATAAGGTTTATTTGAATTATCTTTGTTGCGTGCATGCTGCTGCGCTCTTGTTCGAAGATTAAATGTTTGTGGGGCATTTTTTAGTTGTTGCATATTTAGTTGTTGCAGGTTGGGTAAATGCTGTTTGGCATATTTAGTAGTTCTTCGAATTAAGCAGAGACCTGTAGATAGGACAAATTGCAGAGTAAGCTTCATGATTTGATTCAATTCCTCAAATTTAACGACTCGTATATCTCATGTACAAGGTGGGTCTTTAGCGGCATTGGATATCCAGCCTTTCCAGACAGAAGGCCGATGCCCTATCCACAAGGCTACCACGGCCTCTTTAATGCACATATAATATTAAAATGTGTTGTTGTTGTTGTCGTGTGCCAGCTAGGTTGGCAATATAGGGTGCGCTGCTCCACTTTTTCAACTGAACCCTATTTTGGTGTGGAGTCCGACTTCCTCAGTACACACATGCCATAGGGACCTGTTTATAGGGTAGGCAACCATTCACACCTCATTCATACAAGGAAGGGACAAATACAGGATAGATAGAAAGATAGTACATCCAAGCCCGAACTGGGATTCGAACCCAGGACCTCCCTATCCGTAGTCAGGCACTCTGACCACTTGACAGCGCGGGTGGCATTGAAATGTGTAATACATATATAAGTAGAACAGTCTAATTCTTTCGATAGATGGCACCACCAGAGGATCCACTCTCTCAATTTTAGAATTGATCTGGAGGGCGAGGAAATTTTCTCCAGACCATTACACCCATGGTAGCTGCTCAACGAGCGAAGCACAGGAATGTACTTTTCTAAATGATAATAATTATTACTTATTTTGAAGCTTTCCTTGTCGTCTTTTTTTAAACTGAAAAGTAAGCATTTCATGATGAAATCGATACCTACATTTTTTTTAAATTTCATTCCTCTTCAAATATCTTTTTTCAACTGGAATGATTGCGAAATAATATGAGCCAGTTTTAATTTTAGTTTATTATGGGTTCAAGATATTTTTTCCCATGAATAAAGAAAAGGCATTTTCCGTAATTAAGAAAACATAAGTAATGAGGTATTTATTGACTTAATCAATGACCTTTATTCTGAAAGAATTAATTAAAAGTAATTAATCATTTCTTGTTAAAACCATTGTAATTTTTTACTGAAAAAATTTAAAGAAAAGTTTACTAATTCATCTCATTGCTTGACAACTTTCTCAAAGTGACAAAGATATCTAGAATGATATCAAGAACACAGATATATTGTTAGTTGAATTTAGATTCGTTTGTCTACGGTTACTTTTGTGAATACTCTTGCATTCGGTTCCTCAATTCGTGGGTTCGAATCCCACCTTTGGTTAAGATGTTGTTTATGGTTCGAAATCCATTGAAAATTGTAAGTACCTGTCTAATTAGCCCTCATCCGCAAAAATGACTGTTGAGCGACAAAGAAACCAAACCTGTGGTCACTTCTCAAACACAAAGGTTATTTTCATTGAGACAAATTTCACATACCTTACTAAATTATTACGAACAAGACCGAACTGGGAATCGAACTTAAAAATAATCGATCTGAAATGTCCATCCGTTAACCATTTAGTTGCCAGCTAACTGACTATGAATTAAATTATAACTTGAAAGATCTTGATTGGGGTAGACTGTCAATCAAGATTTTAGAGCATTTTTTTGGTAGTCTCTCTTAATCACATGACGTAATGCCTATAACTGCGTATATTATAACACATTAAGTAAGTAATCTAATTATTGAAAGCTGAAATCAAGATGAAATCATATTTAATGAATATGACATAAACTTATGACCAGCGTTGAAGAAACAACATATTGACAAAAATTACAATAAAATAATGCTGTATTGTAACTTCCCCTTTTAGCCTGGCAGAATCTCAAAACCTTATTTCTCGCGAGGTTGAACCTCAATCTTTAAGATCTTGTTTTGATCTCTCAGAGGGAATGCCAAGAGTCATCTTCCACTTTGATCTGGATTTCACTGCAAACAAGTAAACTCACATCGGAGATCATCTTAGACAATCAGCACTAGAAACTATTAATTGCATCCCCTGGGATGCAGTGAAAATGTATACCGATGGTAATAGTACAAAAGACCGTACTGGGAGCGGAGTCTTTATTAGAACCCCTCAGTCTAAAATTGCACTAAAGCAACGCATCCCTGACACTTGTTGAGTCTTCAGATGTGAGTTGATGGCGATTGAGGTGGGACTTGCTGCTATCATTTCCAGCAACTGTGATTTTGGGGAACTTTGGATTTTGTCGGACAGCCGCAGTGCACTGCAACATTGGATTCCATCCCATGTAAATATTAGTGCCAATGAGACCTCAGATTGACTGGCCAAAGAGGGCAGTGAGGAGGATACGCCCACTGGTTCATCACTTACATATCAGGAACTTTACTCTTATGAAAAATCTAGTCTTAATTCAATCTGGCAAATTCCACCAACACACCAATGGTACTTTGGAACAACTCCTGGAACTCTTCTGGAAATAAAATGTGGCCGAAAATCTCAAATTGCCTTGGCCAGATTCTCACGTGGACATCTAAAATATTTATCATTTGAACGTGGTACAAAAATATATCCCACTTATAAAAAATGCTGTGACCATCCAGCCTAACCGAAACATATTCTGGATTGCGTCGGACTTTCCCTGGAGAATTTATCCTCAGATCCCCTGCTAGTCATTGACATTCTAACTGTCAACAATTTATTGGAGTTGATCTGACAAATGTCAGATCTTTAAAGAGGATAAGGCAACAACAACATTGTTGCCTTATCAATGTAGTCTAATTGAACTTTTGACATAGACCAAACAAAAGTCTATGTCAAAAGTTCAATACCGCATAGTTTAACCACCAAAATATATGAAGATTAATACTTTTTGAAAGTCTCATCACTATAGGGGGTCAAATTTAGATGTTGTAAATGAGAAAACCTGGAAAACTTTCACGCACTCATCCTGACAGATATGCATTCAGAAAACAGAAACGGAAAATCAATCCAAGAAAATATTCTAGAGGATTTGCTTGGAAGAAGTACACTGATGATCAACACTCCAAAGAAACTCTGGTAATTGAGTAGACGAATCCTTAGCCAATGTTTTGGTCTTTATTTCAACAGTTCATGAGTTTAATTCCTACATTAGACATAAATTTTAATTCCTTGGAAATTGTTTAAAATCGTTCCTTGCTAAATTAACCTTAATCTACATAATGTAATCTTAGAACAATTGATTAAACTATATCGATTAGAGACGTGAAACGCTGATGTACAATAGTGCAAAGGTAGAATATTTCCCAAAATGTATAAATTTAATTTTACAGAAGTAATATTTTTTGGATTAAAACATTTTAAGCTTCATTTCCCATACATCTCCTTTGTTACGTAAAATGAAGTGAATGAAACATATCTAGACTATTCACTAATACATCCGCTTAAGTGAAATTAAATCACAGTTGCAGTGAATGGAAGCAAACCAGTTACAATTCAAAAATTTTACAAGCTAAAAAGGATGCTTTTTTTTCAAAGAGCTCTATGTTTTTATTTCTCAAATTATTCTTTCTCTTTACTAGAAGGTTGTAGTTTAGGGAGAAGACAGTGCTATAAACGGGTCCCATAGGGAGGTTGTTGTTGTTGTCATGTGCCAGCTAGGCTGGCAATATGGGGTGCGCTGCTCCACTTTTCCAACTGAACCCTATTTTGGTGTGGAGTCCGACTTCCTCAGTACACACAGGCCATAGGGACCCGTTTATAGGGTAGGCAACCATTCACAACCCATTCATACAAGGAAAGGACAAAGACAGGATGGATAGAGAGAGAAAGTACATCCATGCCCGAACCGGGATTCGAACCCAGGTCCTCCTTATCAACACCCTCTAGATACAAGGCCTGAGCGCAAGAGTTATGAGTCATCAAGAGAAGACCTGTTGAAATCTCCGCCGTAGCTTTAACATCGGCAAAAGATAAACAAAATTTTCATGTGTAAAACCATCAAATGTCTAGTTTTTTTGTGTGTGTGTGTGTTTTAAGTAAAATATCACATTAAATTTAACAAACCAATTTTTTTTTTTTTTTTTTTTTTACATTTAGAAAATATGATTACATCTGTTAAAGTAATAAACTGAAATTATTAGTTCATTTTTTAAAGGTAGAAGAATTTTACTTAATATATATATATATGTATATATATATATATATATATATATATATATATATATATATATATATATATATATATATATATATTTAGAAAAATAGTAAATCTTATAAAAAAAGAGTTTAAAGTTGTTAACTTTTTTATTTGTCATTAAAGTAGTTATATGAAATTTAATACTAGAATTTTAATATCATAAATATATCAAACAGTAATTTCCTCTATTTTAAAACAAGAAGTACATTACACTAAAATTGAAACGTAAATTTAAGTTTAAAATGTTTATAAATTCAAAAAAATATGCACATTTTTATATTGATTATCCATCGTAATACAATTAGACACAATTGAAAAATATTCACGAGGAATATAAATTTAGTTTTATAAATAGAATTGCATGTATATAGGAAATACAATTTTTATATTAATAAAAATATGTTGTAATATGAGTTTACTAAATTTTTTCTTCTCATTAATGTGTAGGATTTTTAAAATCAAAATTTTATAACTGTAAGTAATTACAGAAAAATATTAGAATTAACAAACTTAAATTACTTTTATTTGCAGAAAATAATTTTAGATTTGTTAAAGTAGCATTTAATTAACTTAACGTATTATATCATTAAGTAGAGATAGAAGAGTTTTACTGTATTCGGAAGAATTTATGAAAAAATAGTAAGACATATAAAGAGAGATTGTTTATCCTGTAAATTATTTGTTATGAAAATATTTCTATGAAATTTAACATTAGAATCTTAATGGCATAACTAAATCAAATTGCATATTCTTGATTTTAAAACAGTAAGTAAATAAAACACACCCTTAAGTAAAAAGCATTTATTTTTAAAATTTGAAAAAATATACAGGCATACATATATATATATATACAGATTATTCATTATTATACAACTGGATGCAATTCAAGAATATACATGAGGAGCACACACACAATTTTATAAATAAAGATGAAATTATATATATAATCTGAACATACATTTATTCTTCAACCCATAAATCTTGAGCATGATTTGCTTAAAAATATATTTTATGTTATGATTACAACAAACAGTGATGTAAACTTATGAAAATCAGTAATAAAAATTTAATTAGACATATTCATTGAAATGTTATTTTTCTAATGTTTTTAGTTTACATTTTCTCGGAGATTTTTTTTTTTTTTTTTTTTTTTTTGCTATATCATTTTTATTTTTACAATAATTTTTAAGAAGTATGTTAGAAGTCACCCAAACTATTCTTCTTACTATATCTTCAGGTGTATGGCCAGAGAAACAAGTATCTACATCATTGTTTCTCTTTCATGTTTCTCTTTCAATATCATCCTTCTTAAAGTGCAACTCGCAAACCTGAAACAAAATTTGATGACTTGATTTAATAATTTTTTCTATTTTTTCTAACTTAGTCATATCAGCAATAAATATGTCTAAATTCTGTTTCGAGTAAATATTAATTTCTTAATCCCATCATTTCTATACCACAATTTTTCAAGAGCAGGCTAATATAAGAATTGTGCACAAGAAGTAAATTAAATAACTAATTTTTAATTAATCTTTAGATAATTTATAAAGCAAATAACATACTTGAAAATGATTTCATTTCCAAACAAAGCTAAATAATTATTTTACTTTTTATATTTTTCTCTTTATTTAAAATTAAGATGTTAAAGATTAAAACCTATATGTGTAAAGACAGAAAGAAATATATTTATTTAAATTTTTTATCACTACATATTTATATATACAATATTTTCAGGAAAAATCAAAATAGTACAGTGATTTATAAATTGAAAAATTTAAATTCATCACATAAACTAATTAATATTTAATTTATATCTTTGTAAATTCTTCTATTATATAAATGAAGAATACTTCTGTTTTTAGACTAAATAGAATTGTTAGCAGTTCAAATTTACAAATTGAAATTGTTTCCCACTTTCAATTAACAAATTTGAAACATTTAATTGTACCATAGGAGAGAACGAATATAGTAAATATCCATGTAATATACAATATAGTAAATATATTATTTCTTATTCTAAAAATATTTCCTACTAACAAATCTAACATTAAAAAAATGTTAAGTTTTAAATTGGCGAATCAGCACAGAGCTATAAATAAAATTAAAACATGCAATTTCAACATTAGATTTTTCATTAAAAATATGTGTTATAGTAATAATAGTTGTTTCCACAATAATTTGATATTAATGTGAATTAATATTCATATGATATATATATATATATATATATATATATATATATATATATATATATATATATATATATATATATATATATATATATATATACACACACACACACACATTTTACGTATATACCATGTTATTAAACATTTATGTATTATAAATTGATTTTTTACAATTCCCCTCACACGTTTATACAAGCATTTTTTTCCTTAACAAAATAATTTTATAAAATCAGCAACATATCGTTCTTTCCCTTAAATTTTAAAATATTCATGAAACATTTAATTTTAACATTCAATTATTTCTAATATCATACGAGTAAATCATGCATACTAAATAAAAATTTTAAATAAATATATGAAATTTACCCTTGATGAAATCCTTCCTTGGAATAGATAGAATCCATTTCTTTAAAAGTTCTTTATCCATTGGAAATCTGAAAACATTTCCTTTACAATAAGGAACGCAGCACCTAGATGGCATGATTCAGCAGTTTTTGTGGAAAATGCACTATCCAGGAAAAATAATCAGAAGAAATCAATTGAAAAGTAAGCTTATAAAGAAAATATTTAAAAATAATTAAAACGCCACCACGTTGTACACACGTTTCACGTTGAAAATGCAAAAACTCCCTCACTGCAGTCGAGAGAAACAGGTCTTCTCTTCGAAACGTCACATCCACTTCCTGTTCGAGCGCTCAGGCCTTGTATTCTAGGGGGTGTTGTCCTTATCCGCAGTCTGGTACACTGACCACTAGACAAGTTGGGCGGCTATGTCAGGGAGGTAAATAGATAGATAGCTGTGCAGGCGAGCCTCGGACGGGTTAGGAATACTCGTCTATCACCAAGTTTCTCGTAATTTTGAGCCACGGTTAGGTGACAAGGTGACACCTGATCTGGCATCTTCCTCTCCACATCAGCAAAAGGACTTTCGACGTCACAGATTAACGTGGACACGTCCCAAACCCACGGAGCTACAGCAACCCATTGAGGAAGAGTACACCGTGATCACCCTCCCAACCACTGCCCGGGGCAAACGATAACTTCACTTTGCTGATCTTAATGGGAAGTGGCGTGTAATGGGTTCGATCCCTACCTCAACACAGAAGATGATTGTCGTGTTGAGAGGGCTTAAGCGAGTTGAAAATTCTGTGCAGTCTACTATCCCTTCATTAGCATGGTACAGAAAAGAAGGTGACAGCTCACTTACCAGTGATACAAAATTGCAAGGCAGGTGGTTGTGTTTAGTGGCTTCGGCCCACAGAAATAGGCAGGCATAAGCGTATTACGATAACAGTCTTTAACAGATAGAGTAAAAATCCAAAAATTGATGGTTAGTCTAGTAGCTTATATAATCCATACCAATTATAATTGTGTGAACAAAAAATTTGCCGCCTACCCTGTGTAGTGGTCAGAGTGCCTGACTGCGGATAAGGAAGTCCTGGGTTCGAATCCCAATTCGGGCATGGATGTATTTCCTCTCTCTGTCTATCCTGTCTTTGTCCTTTCCTTGTATGAATGAGGTGTGAATGGTTGCCTACCCTATAAACGGGTACCTATGGCATGTGTGTACTGAGGAAGTCGGACTCTACACCAAAATAGGGTTCAGATGGAAAAGTGAAGCAGCGCACCCCATATTGTCAGCCTGGCTGGCACAAGACAACAGCAAAAATCTTTCTCTCTTGTCCTGAAATTAAGTTATTCTATAGGTTTCACGATGTAATTTTGAATGATGCTCGTGTTTAAAAAAGTACATTATTTTTCAATAAATACACATTATAATTATGAAATAAATATTAATTGAAATATTTTCTCACACAACAAATCAAATCCATGCTTTCATTATCAACATTTATTATGTTAATTAATAGATGAAACACTGCATTTATCATCAAAGATTTTAATAATCTGGTTATTAAAACAAACTGCATTTGTAACTGCAAAACTTCAATTAATAAAGACGAACAATTTCTTTAACATTCTATTTAAATTAATATTTTAATATATTAGATACAAAATAATACATAATTAAGGCAGAAAATTAAACATTTTAGTTGATGAAAACCTTTTTGTTATACACTTAAAAGTTAGATAAAATTAATTTTTCGAATAAAATTAAAACATTTCCAAGGCTTGGTAAATGATATTAACTAATTATATTACTTTTTGTAATCCATAGCTGAATAAATTAGATTCTTCAGAATTTTAATAAGTACACAACTAACAAACTTAATTAATTAAGTTTATTTATTATTCCCTTATAATTTATTTACTTGTTAATTCCGGTTTTCTGAATACAGAGGTGTGGAAATATGACGTCACATAATGCTAATTCGGTATTGGACAAAGTTTAATCAAACTTTTATGAAAATAAATTATTTAAATCTATATTAGTTTTTGAGGGACAGAGAGAAATTACATATTTTCTAAATTAAACTAGTTCTGTTCCTACTTCATTAAGTGCGCTACTAAAATATTGACCGTTTTATTAAACTGATTAAAAGCAAGAACTTCGTAGTTTTTTTCAAGTAAAAAAAAAAACAGCTACATTTTGTTTTCTTTTTTAATTAGAAAAAAATTGTTTTTCTTTCATAAGTCATGTCAAATAATTTTACTTTTTCAGACACCACTTTTTTATGTGCCATGTTAAAAATTGTATTACATTAAAGTAATAAGTCAACTAAGATTTAATAAATTCTTTAGGCCTAGAGCTTTAATTCCCAATATGCTGGCCGTTAATTTTTTGAACGAAATGTACTGATTAAATTTAGTTTTTTTCCCACCTTTGGCGCTATTTATTAATTTAAAGATTTTTTTATTCAGATTTTTTTCTCGGCATTGTAACTTTAAAATTAATTAGTTCTTTCCAGCTTAACAAAAAATATGTGAGAACAGAGTAAAAAAAAAAAAGTTCTTGATATTCAATCTTTTCCACCGACAACACAGTCTAGGATTTCAAACTACAAACTGTTTTTTTCATTATTATGAGTTATAAAATTGATCGTCTAGACATAAATCTTCGAAAGTAAAATTAAATTTTGTTGCGGAAATTTTAATTCACCGCGCTTTTAATTTATAGAGGTACTTTTCTTTAGTAGATCACTTTTATGATTTTTTTTCCCTTGCATGGTACCCGGAATATTATTAATTTTTCTGTGAAACAATTTAATCAGTAAACCTTCGTACTTTGTTGCCGGAAATTTTAATACAGCTTAATATTTTGCCATTTCTGCAATATTCTTATAAAAAGAGAAAAAGGAGAGTAAATTTTTATTAAGTATTTTTTCTCTTTTTATTTGTATTCAGTAAAAACTCCAAAGTTGAAGTTTGTCTGGAGGCAATAAATGATGAAAAAAGATTTCTTTTTCATAAAAAAATAACAATAAAAAACATTTCATTCTATTTTAAGCATCTTAAATAATTACTTTCAATGAATTTCCTGTTTGGAACTCATATTCATTAAAATTTAAGTTCAGTTATAATCTTCTGTGGGTAAAATTAATGAAAATAACTGTTTCAAAATAAATTAAAATTTGAATCTGTTAACTGACATGATATAATATATGTAAATTACATATATCAAGAAAAAATCTATAGAAAAGGGAGGAAATATACTTTATAAATAAAAAATTTGAATATAGTTTTATTAAGTATACATAGTAAATTAAAATATAGTTTTATGAAAAATTTTAATAGCTTCTATAAAAAATTTATAATATATTTTTTGCCAAATATGTATACATATATATATATATATATATATATATATATATATATATATATATATATATATGTGTATGTATGTGTGTGTGTGTGTGTGTGTGTGTATTTGGGATTTATATAATATTTTCTTAATATAATTTTTATTTCTTTACATGAATATATTATCAAATCCGAGATTATAAGAAAGAAAATAATACCCCAGCAAACTGAAAGATTCAAGATAAGATTACTTTTAATTACATTAATATTTTAGTATATTTATAAGTTAAGTGACTAAATAATCAATGATGAAATTATCTATATTCCTTATTTTAAAAAAAATGCTCCTCATTATTAAAAATTTAACAGAATCGTTTTATAATCGTTCGAAATTGAGCCATAAATATGTTATCAAGTCTGACATTATGAGAAAAAAGATATTAGCAGCCTACTGAAATACTCAGTATAAGATTATTTTTAATTACATTAATATTTTAATATTTAAGTTAAGCGATGAAATTATCTATATTCCTTATTTTAAAAAAATGCTCCTTATTATTAAAAATTTAACAGAATCGTTTTATAATCGTTCGAAATTGAGCATAAATATATTATCAAGTCTGACATTATGAGAAAAAAGATATTAGCAGCCTACTGAAATACTCAATATAAGATTATTTTTAATTACATTAATATTTTAATATTTAAGTTAAGTGATGAAATTATCTATATATATTCAATTATGAAATTATCTATATTCCTTATTATAAAAAATGTTCCTTATTATAATAAATTTACGCAGAATCGTTTTTAAAATCATTCGAAATTGAGTCGCATTGTTTGACGAAAAAGAAAGAAAAAAGTATTTCACTTCTTCTTTCTCGTCGAACGATTTTGCTGAATTTAAAATATTCCTTCAAACAATTCTGCTCAATTTAATCGATTATACATTTATCATTAGTAACGAAATCAAACTCTTATAGAATTCGATGTCAGAGCATTAATAAATACAAAGATAAGAAATATATTCCTTCACAATATAAATATTGAATGTCTGAATCCTTGTCAAATGTTGCAAAACAAAAAGCTAAGTGCATGGCTCTCAAATGCTGTACTTGAACGGTTGCAGATTGGGGGGCTGGTTCGTTGAATCCTATTTTCATTTTATTTATCGGTTTGGTGTTTGTAGATATTAATGGAGAAAACTCGTGAAACTAGAAAAGAATTTGTATTTCTCTGAAAAGTACTAAAAAAACTTAGAAACTAATACTCAGAAAAGAATAAGTTCGCATCTGAATGATAATTTCTAACTGGCGTCATGTTCCAACATGACAATGCCAGGTCCTATGCTGATTACTGAACTCAAGAACTTCTGCAAATTCCCAAGCTGGAAATCTAGAACTAAACTAAACTCCATGGCACGACATGCCCATGTTGGCCAAGGCCTACAGTGCCCATAACTGTTTTCATGACCGAGGGCCCTGGGGTGCGAAGCATATGTCCCGATTAGGTGGTCAGCCTAACGCGAAACCCCAAGTGTTTAGTTCTCAAGCATGCTTGGTACTCAGTTAATCGACCCACTGAAGGGATGAAAGGCTGAGTCAACCTTTCCCAACCCGAGGATCGAACCTCGGACCTGTGTCATGGGAGAGTGAAACGCTGCCACTAAGCCACCGGGCTTCTAGAAATCTAGAGTTAACCCTATATATTTCAGATTTGGTATCTAATAAACATTACTTTTATCCGAATTTGAATTAAATTTTGAATATGATACTTCCTTTCATATTCAAAGTTCAAGATTCGTAATTAGTGAAATAAGAACAGCTTCCAAAAATTGGCTTAATATACAAAACTGATTTTTAATAAATCGTGTTAAGTGATTTGGTTCTATCATTTTTATGTAAATGCCTAAATAGATTTGGTGATTACGGGGAAAATATTTGATGATCACCAAGATTATGATGTGATTGACAAAAATATGGTATTTATTATTTTTTTAACAATAAAGTGATTATTTCTTTCATTACAGTTGCGGACCTGATTACACCATTTTATTACGATTTTCATTGGTTTAAAATATCCATCATATACCGTTTCATCTACGGCACATTTATTGAGACAACGTCACAAATCCTACTTAACGACGAATTTACTGCCTGCCTTCAAATTTAATTCTTCGAGTGGCAGCAAACAAGGCGAAGTTCACCATAGAATGTTTGAGAATATTGTCGAACTTAATTTTGTTAGTAAAATTATTTCTTATGTAAGGACCAAAGCATTGGTTTGAAAAGCCGTTTTTCATTGATTCAAGTCATTAACACGTTGACAATGGAACAGTAGAAAAAGCAAAATTAAAAAGACAAGTCAAAACATCCATTTTATGGTTAGTTTAAATCAGCAAGGACGATTTAAACTTTTAAAAATTTCATATATTAATAGAATTCTAAATTAATAATTGCAACATTTGTAAACAATCTCTTTTGAATCTTATATTAGCCTTGCTTACGCAAACATTAAATTTTTTATGTTTTATATCTATTATTAATGAAGGTTTTTTACAACACCTATACATTAATTTTTAGACATACGTACGTTTACCTAAAAGTTAAAAGAATAACATACATTATTTACACAGGTATTTGACATTCACAAAGTTATTTCCTTTGCTTGAGGCATATCTAAAATTCCTTATTAAAACCCCGACATAATTTAATTGGTTTGTATTTTATATGAAATTTATATGATAATTTTCATAGCGTTTTCTTATTTATAGTACTTAAATTCAATAGGTTTAACAAAACTGATATAGGTTGGAACAAATAATTGAGCTTTTTAAGTAAGAAAAATGTTATCTTTTGTCTTCTCAAAAGCTTTGATTCAAATTCAATACTTACTTTTCTTCATATATGTTTCAATGTTCAAGCAAACTGTTTTTTTTTTTTTAAATTTTGAGTACATTTTACATTTAATTTGATTTTAAGGAACATATATTTGTGCATTTCTACTCCAATGATGAAACTTTAGTATAACTAGTGAAATGAAACAATGGTTATTAAAGAAGGCTTTTTTTCTATAGGAGACAAATTTTTAGTAAATTCTAACTTGCTTATATTACAAAAGCTAAATTATTACTGTAATATTAATTATTTATATTATTAAAAAATTTCATTTTGATTTCATAATTGCCTCATTTTATTTCAGATATTTATCTACTATTGTTTTTATGTTCTTCTCATCATTATGAAGAAAGAAAAAAAAAAAAAAAATAGAATTCTTTTTCCCTACAGTAATCTATCGAATAATCACGCCAGTTAAATTCAATCGACCCCCCACCTAACAAATTGGATAAATGAGAAGTTGGGGGAGGTCGGGGCACGACATTAAAAAATGACAGGGGGGAGAGAGAAAATGAGCGTTGTCATTTCCTGCAGTCTGTTAATTGGTGGGCAAGATTCTTGGACCATGATTCAATATGTCTGGTTGGCGCCCGTTTCATCAGACGATCTCTCTCTTCCATTTAATAAGAATTCATTTCTCCTTCCTTTAATCAAGGCGCTCTCATCTCGCTCATTCTTTTTTTTATCGTTTGCTTTTATTCTTTTCATTTGTATGATGTTCGGTGGCCACAGTTTAGAAGCAAACGACTCCCGATGACAATAGAATCGCGATTTGCGACTTTTGAAAGAACTTTTATGTCGTAAAGAAACGATATATTAAATTGCTTTTTTTCTCGTTCTTTTTCCATTTTTTTCATAATTTCTCTTTTTTTCTTATTTTATAAAAAAGATTTCTTGATACAAAAAATATTGATGATTCTTATTCGTGAAACGAATAATCAATTACATTTATTTTATTTATGATTATTATGTTTTTTTTATTTTATTTAATAAAAACTATGCTAAAATATTATTTATTATACATAAAGCATTGTGAGAAAGAATATTATTTACATAGTTTTCCCTTGAATATTTTTGTTGAATACTATCTTCTATATAAAATTAAGCTTACATTACTACATATTTTTCTGCATTATCACAATTACTAGTACTATATGCTATTTCTAATGGGATGTATTTTGTAAAAATAAAATTATTTCCTTATATAGTAAGTATGTGGATATGGTGATGGTGGGACTAATCCCGATCTGGTCTAGTTGCCAAAAAGTCCAAAAGTAGATGTGGACTTTTCACAGCCTCTTCACGAGAAAACCCCAAGCACTTCAAGATGTGTTGCGGGCAAAACAGAGCATTGTCACTCTTGGGGCATGATGGGTATTTTCTTTCACCGTCCTCAAAGATCATACACTTCAAGTGGCCAGTAAAAAGTCGAGACAGTGTCGTCTGATGTACTCTGGAGCCCTTAAATGTTGTGGCGGCTCCAGGATGTCTTTGGAAGTACCAAGGGTGAGCAGGAGGGTCAGCCCAGGTTTTAGAAGTAAGTTGTTTAGTAATGGAAGAGATCTCTGATGGTGTTAGTGCCATGCGATCTTCTGGGTTCAAAGGATTACTGGCGGCAGCCTTTATGTGGATATTTAACTTGGTTCTCTTGTATAGTAACTGAGCAGAATAATTTCTTATAAAAATCAATAGAAAACAAATATAATAATGGAGTTTTCAAAAACAGTACATAAATTTATATAACACATCTATGTAAATTCAGAGTGAATGAAAAACATTCAAAAATTCTAAAAAAAAGTTGTTTACTTACAACACGTATTACTTAATATTATTTTATTAATTTCTTTTGAATAAAGACTGTTAATATTATTAGTTTAAAGAATTTCTAAAATAAACCACAAGCAAGTTAAATGTAAAAAAATAAATAAATAAATGTTATTTTCATCATTAATTTTATTACTTTAAAACCTGCCAGAATTAAAAAAAAATTGAGCATTTTTTGTTTTGCATTAAATATTTTTTTGTTTTTTTTATTAAATATTTCTGTTGATCATAATAGAATATTTTATTAGAAAATTTAAGAAATTCTTCCCTCTTTCTATATCTTTCGCAATGCTATTTATTTGGCACATAATGTATACATTTTTAATCTTCAACTGAAAGTTATTTAACCATTTTTTTTAAAGATTTTGAAGATTATTATTTCATCAATTTTGCAGATTATTCCTCAAATGAATACCGATAAGTCACAAATTTCTTTTTTAATAAACTTATAAATTCTCAAATAATTATTTATTTGTTACGTTGATTAGTTTTCAGAACTGTTAAAGATAAGAATAATTTTAATCTAAAAGATGTGTAAGAGAAAAATCTTAAAATAAAGAAAAATAAAATGCTCTTGACAGTTTTTTGGTAATTCGTAAGAAAATTATAATCAATCCTAGCAATTATCCTATGTAAAGGTTTAGATATAATGCGTTATAATTCCTTAGAGCTTATTATTTTATTAAAACCCCAAACAAATGTATTACAATTTTGTCTGTAATATATTTTGCCTGAATTTTCCTAAATATCATATGAATGATTTAATACGATATTTAAGAAAATCTTGCAGAGTAAAGAAACAAATCTTTTTTCGAGTTATTCATTTTCCCAATGTATTCTCATTTTTAAAAATCTTAAAAATTTAAATATAAAAGAAGCTGTCTCTTTGAAAAGTAACAAATATAATTTTTTTTATAATTTCGGAACAGTTCTTTCTCCGACTTGCATTCTACTAATGTTCCGAAACATAAACATCATGAGAAAATAGGTAAATAAATACTCTTTTATGATAACCAACTTTAGTAAAAATACTAAATTTACATTTCATGTACAGCTAGCTCACTAAGTAACAGATACCTCTAAAATACTATTTTAAGACATATTATTGTTTAACATTATTTTGAAAAATATCTATTATTTTTCGTTGGAAAGGGATAAATTATTTTAAGCAATTTTTATTGAAATTTTAACTCGTACCTTTGACAGTGTGATATTTTTAAAATGGTCATTACATTTGGATGTAATCCAAAATTAATATCTTAAAAGTTTTATCTTTTGAAATCTGAAAGGTCTGAAATATTTATAAATTACATTAAATCAATAAGAATCATAAATTTTATATGTAATTTAGAAATGATGTATTTACCAATAAAGTGACATACAAATAATATTTAAATGAAAATATATAAATTTATTGTCGAAAGTAAGCCTGATTAATGTAACTGACATTATATTTACTCAATTCGAAAGTTTTTTTCGAAGTTCGAATTTATAAATTCAACAGGTGTTTGAATTTTTTAATTCTTTACGTGTATATAATAATAAATATAAATATAAGAAGAATAATTTTATTATTATTACTATGCATCAATAAATTTTTTTGTTGCTCATTTAATAAGAAAAATCATTCTTAAAATCAAATTAAATATCTTCTAACCTAATCTAAAAAATAAATAAATAAAGATAAATGATAGAAAATGCAGTTTTTAAAAATAGTTAAAAAATTCCAGAAAAAATTAAATTTACAATTAAAACTGTTATTTCTTTTACTAGATAAATTTTTAATTCTATTTAAATATACAGTAATTTTTGTCAAAATTATTTTATTGAATATAAAAGTTGGACGAATTCAAAAGTTAGTCTTCAAATCTTTAATAAAATTAGTACCAAATTTTAAATATGAAGTATATTAATAGCAAACATTATATGATTGAAATTTTCTTTTGTTAAAAAAAGAAGAAATTATAAATCAAAATAGGATTATCATTTTACATTATTTTTTTTATTCTGTGAGTTATAAATAAATATTTTTAGATTTTTATATTATAAAGAAGCTTTTCATTTATCTTTATTACTTCTAATTTTCTTGTATAGATATGAACTGTTGTCTTTTATATGAAACATTAAAAGCTCAAGACTTCATGTATTTAAAACTTCAGATAAAATTCATATTATAATAAGAGTAATTTAAAATATGCTTTTTAAAAACATTGTTAGTTAAATTATTAACATATTTAATAATAAAAAACTACTTTTCAAAAAAATGAAAATATCAAAAAAAATTGTTAGATACTCATTATTAGTAGGGATAAATAATAATTAATTGTATACTGATTATAAATAATAATTAATTATAAAATGACTTGTGCAATGCGAATGGAAACATTACGGGAAACAGAAAAACTGTAAATGATGCATAATAATAAATCTTAAAAAAATTTAATAGTTATACACATAAAAGCCCCGTTTTCTTATGTAATGTACAAATTTATAGACGCCCAATTTGTCTAGTGGTCAGCGTGCCTGACTACGGATAAGGAGGTCCTGGGTTCGAGTCACGGTTCGGGCATAGATGTACTCTCTCTATCTATCCTGTCTTTGTCCTTTCCTTATATGAATGAGGTGTGAATGGTTGCCTACCCTATAAAAGGGTCCCTATGGCATGTGTGTACTGAAGAAGTCGGACTCCACACCAAAATAGGGTTCAGTTGAAAAAGTGGAGCAGCGCACCCCATATTGCCAGCTTAGCTAGCACACGACAACAACAACAATCGAAACCCGTAAATCTAGGTTCCATGAGTGATATCTTTCCCTAACAGGCTGTTAAGTTTAAAACTAGTCGGATATATCCCCCCAGTTGGCAATCCTTGCCACTTTGTTTCTTCACCAAACTGAACGCATATTTTTTATGGAACAGAAAATTTTTCAAAGTCTTAAAAACACGTATTTTAGAAACTTTTAAATCAAACAATAGCAGAAAAAACTAAAAATTGGAATTGAAAAATGTATAAAAGCACTGGTGATAACAAAACACTACCACGAATAATGTTCAATTTTTGCCGAATTAAGATACAGAACAAAAATTCGTACTTTCCACTTCATGGTGCTCTGATAAAAACGAAAGACGCTCCCTATTGACTTAAATTCGCATAGCCAAGGCATAGCGAGCTTGGCTTGTCCAATTGTCATTAGTAACAACAACATATTACAAAAATGCTTGAACTAAGAAAGAGAGTTTTGAACTCATGCAAAAGCAACAATACTCAAACATGTTTTTTTTTTTCAGAAATAAAATATATTTTTAATTCGCATGGTTATTATTTGATGTCTAATACACTTTAAGCTATATATCTAGCATGGTTTTTCAAATCTGTGGCATTTGAAAAAGAAGAGATTCTATTCACTAATGAAGCGAATACTTTTTCAAAATTTTGTGACAAGAAAAGGTAAAACAAGGTGCAAAAGTTTTAAAATTTTGTTTTAAGGGCAATGATTTTTCGAATTAACATGAGTTGACATATATTGGCAATTTGGCAGTTTACATCAGAAATGTTCAAATATAATATCTAAAAGCAAACTTTGCCAAATAAAGTCACGCTCTATTTTGAGCGTTATATTAAGTACACAAACAAAATCTGAAAGCTAGTGAAATATTTTACCTCATTTGAACTGAATTAAATTTATTATTTCGAAACAGATATTTTAGAATTAGGTTCTAATTAATATCAATAAACAATCAAAAAATAATTCAAAAGATAATAGTTATATTACTTTATCCATTTTTTACACTAAAAATATAATACAGTTACTTTTTTGGATTAGTAAGATAAAGTAA
Organism: Latrodectus hesperus; assembly: GCA_037975125.1. NCBI lineage: Eukaryota > Metazoa > Arthropoda > Arachnida > Araneae > Theridiidae > Latrodectus > Latrodectus hesperus. The sequence continues at coordinate 26,183,108 of CM075861.1, forward strand.
ACTAAATCTTAATATTTTTATTTTTAAGTTTTAAAAGAAATTTCGAAATAAGAAACTTCGAGAGAAATTTTTCGGTCATAAAATTGTATTTCCAAATGTAAAGAACCACAGCGATGTAAGATAATTAAACTATTATTTTGCAGTTGAACACTGGAAATTAAAAAAAACCTTTAAAATTTAAATTGCATTTAATAAGTATTGTATTAGATAAAAAAATATCATTTATATTATATTATATTCTATGAAATTTGTTTCCTCATAAATTTATTTTGAAGAAAACTATTTTTAAGTGGAAGCTCAAATGTGAATTCAAATAAAATGAAAAGTTCTAAAAATTGAGTTTTTGAATATTCCATAAAATATGTGTATATTGGCGAATCTAAAATTCATCGGACGTCACATACTATAAGTTTCTTAAAATTACAAAATAGTTTTATTATAATCTCATAGATGGCAGCACTACATTAATTATTCAAGTAATTTTTGTGGAATAATCAAAATATATATTTTCGAATTTCTCTCTTCTTTCCAGTTTTTTTTTTAATTTCATTAAATTTTAAGTACAAATAAATGATTGCAGCATATTAATTTATCAAAAATAGTTTTAAGTGAATAAAATGTCAATTGTAATTAAACAGCAATGAAATATTTTTTTCTTTGTGACAGTTGTTTTTTTCATATATTTTTTAACTATTTAAGTTTTTCTCTTAAAAAAGTGCTTTTTTATATAATTTTATCAAAATTTGATTGTAAAATAATAACTTTTAACAGTGAATATTACTAAAAATAAATGTAAAGAAATTTAAAAAAATAATTAAAATTTTAAATATTTTAACAAACTTTCTCGATTAAATTAATTTAAAAATTTATCTATATTTAATAAGAATCGCATAAATGAGAGATAATTATTTTGTTTACATTAACAAATTGTACAACTATTTGAATCAAAAAAGTCTATTAAATTAATATTATTCTAATACTATTTTTGTAGTTAAGTAAAAAATAAGACGAAACCCATAAAAATACAAAATACCCATACAAAAATATCCTAGTCAAAACAATTTTTAATAAAATTTTTGTATCTAATTTTTTTATTTCTTTAAATAGAACATTTAATTTTGTAAAGTCACATCCAACAGATCTATATACATTTTCTTAGTAGAAATTCGGAAACCAGAATAAAAATATGACATTATTTCATTTATTCATTCATTTTACTGATGCATTAATCGGCCACATGTCGTTTTAACAAGTTGCCAGTTTTAATATGCTTAAATGTCGAATATATATTTCAATAATATTTTATACTTCATGAAATTGCATAATGATTAACTACTTGAATAAATTTCAATGTATATTTGTTTGTAATATTACTTTTATAGTTTTTTCAAGATTTTCTCCGTCATATCATCATATAGCTAAAAATTGAACATTTGGAATTGCAAATTTTTATCTTAAATTTCTCTTTTTTTTAGAGCAATGAAAATCTGGATAGTAAAAAACAAGATTTTAAAATTTATTTTATCTAAAATTCTGACCATATCTTCTGTGATGATGAAATGGTATTCAAATCGTGCATTAGTTAATGAATGTTATCCATTCCAAAATTACACTCTATTCTTCTTTTTACCCTAAATCTCATTCTCATGGTTATGAAGAATTATGAATTGATTAACTGTAGCTAAGAAACTTAATAAACTGCCATACATATTCGAAATCTACATCAAAGATATCTGAAATATTTGAAAAGCATAGTAAACAACATTAATTTATTATATTTGCAATAAAAATAACTAAAGCGATAGAATGAGTTTATTGATGAAATAAGTTTTAATCTGCAATATTTATTGAGAAAAAAATGGGACCCGCTTTGGCTCACTTCTTTAAATCAATTGGTACGAAAACATTTTTTTAATAATCCAATAATTTTTAGTAATTCATTTTTTTAATAATGTAATAAAACTACACTTAATATCTTATTTTCGTTGTTACTGAAAAACGTCTTAATGATTCATTAAAAATATTTATAATTCTTGTAGCACTATATTTGTTTCAGTTGTATTACATAGAAACACTATTTTTACATTCTTTTAACAAACTAAACTACTATTGATTTTATCAACCGCAATTTGTGCTTCATTTTCTTTGAAAATACTCCCCAGTTCTTAAGCTGGTGAAGCATGATCAAGAATTAATTCAATTGATCAAGGCATTGAAATTATTGCTGCCCACCCCGTCTAGTGGTCAGAGTCCCTGACTATGGATAGGGAGGTCCTGGGCTCGAATCCCAGTTCGGACATGAATGTACTATATCTCTCTATCTATCCTGTCTTTGTCCTTTCCTTGTATGAATGAGGTGTGAATGGTTGCCTACCCTATAAACGAGTACCTATGGCATGTGTGTACTGAAGAAGTCGGACTCCACACCAAAATATGGTTCAGTTGAAAAAAGTGGAGCAGCGCACCCCATATTGCCAGCCTAGCTGGCACACGACAACAACAACATTGAAGTTATTCTCTATGAAAATGACTTTGAGGAAATATGGATCCTTTCGGACAATCGCTTCTCCCTTCAACAACTCCACAAATGGTTCACATTTAGAAATAAAAAACAAGTGTTTCTATCCTTCTCAAACTCAGACTTATTACAGAGTCCCACGATGTTCCTTTCCTGTAGATGATTTGCATGTCAACATATACTGCAATGCGAGAACGGATAGCTTGGACAACACACTAGTTTTTTTTTTCCTTCAACCTTCAAGTTTTTAAAACATCAATCCATTGTCAACGCTGAATTTTCGAAAGAGTGGAACGCGCCTCCTAGCTATTTCTGGTATGTGGGCAAAGAGCCTGGCTCATCATTTGTCAACATTCCATTGTCAACAATCCATTGTCAACGCTGAATTTTCGAAAGAGTGGAACGCGCCTCCTAGCTATTTCTGGTATGTGGGCAAAGAGCCTGGCTCATCATTTGCACTCAGTTGTAACAAAGCCTGGCTCATCGTTTGCACTCAGTTGTAACAGAGACTGGCTCATCGTTTGCTCTCAGTTGTAACAGAGCCTGGCTCATCATTTGCACTCAGTTGTAACAAAGCCTGGCTCATCGTTTGCACACAGTTTGTAACAGAACCTGGCTCATCATTTGCACTCAGTTGTAACAAAACCTGGCTCATCGTTTGCACTCAGTTGTAACAGAGCCTGGCTCATCGTTTGCACTCAGTTGTAACAGAGCCTGGCTCATCGTTTGCACTCAGTTGTAACAGAGCCTGGCTCATCGTTTGCACTCAGTTGTAACAGAGCCTGGCTCATCGTTTGCACTCAGTTGTAACAGAGCCTGCCTCATCGTTTGCACTCAGTTGTAACAGAGCCTGGCTCGTCGTTTGCACTCAGTTGTAACAGAGCCTCTAGAACAGCTATTTCCAAACTGGCAACCGGTCAAACAATAAGTTTCTCATTTTTCGAAGGCGGAAAAAGTCTTGCAGCCTGCTCAAAATACCAAACTCAACAAGCTTCTGCTGAGCACATCCTGGACTGTTTGGGATTTTCCAGAGAGGACATATATTTGTCTCCCCTTCTTGTCATTGACTTCCTTAGGGCCAACATTCTGATGGATTTTGTCTGACTTCTTCAGACAGTTGGAGAATAAGCCCCTACAGCAACAAAGAACTAATTCATCAGCAAATTCATTAATTCATCAAGAAAATAATTAATTCAATAATTTTTATTATATTTCAACAAAATATTACAATTACAATTACGAAATGTGTTAAAAATAACTTTGTGCATCATTCATCGCAACATTATATGTGCATGGTTTTCTCAAAGATCCCTAAAACAACTTCCTTAATACTATTAACTTGCCTTTAAAATTAGCCAAGTGTTTATGAATTAATCCTTAAAGTAATTTTAATGACACGTAAGTGACCTCAAATTTATAGAAGCACCTTTAAAAAATTCATAAGTATATTGTTGCAAAGTATGTATAATATTTTATAGGTTATTGATAAAGCTACGTACATAAATAACGTTACATATTGAAAAGAAATATAATTACTATGACAATTAACACAATCTAATGCAGGTACATTTATCGAAATTACATTAAAACATCAAAATAGTATTTTAAGAGTTATAATATCAAACAATATCGATTAATACCTATGTTTCAGATTTATTTAATTTGTTAATTAGAGCAGTATTTTAAGCATATCAATGTCAAACAATATCGATTAATATCCGTATTGGTATAAACATTTTGCTGTCAACTATACTTCATGGAAAAGCGAAAAAACCATTTAAAAACTACTAAAGTTAATTCGTGTGTATAAGACATTGTAATTATTATATAAGAAGATAAAAATAACTTTTGGTTTTAAATGTCTTTTGTCTGTAAGAAATAATATTGTAAACTTAATATTTACGTAAAAATGATGTAAAAGTACTCTTTGCTATATTAAACATTATTTTCGCTCTTGCCAATAAAATATTAAATAAATCTGAAAAATAGGCAACAAATAATAAAAACGATAACACTCGAAACATCATTGGTTGTGACTTGTTTCAAATTATGAACTTTTAACAAATAATTTTATAGCATTAAACTTTTTTAAAATAAAAAAATGTTCAGTTACACACATTAAAAATTTTCAAAAACTAAAAATTACATTAAAATTATATTTACATTTCTGTTGAAAATGATGTAAAAATCGAAAATTATGATTTAAAATTATTTTCCTGTGCTTACTTTTACATAAGTTATGCACTAAATTGTAATTTGATTCATTTTGTAAAATGGCAATTCAAAGTGGATTAAAATTTTAAAACCTCTGAATGACATTGTGTGATAAAATAAATATCTGCTATTTCTCTGAGTTTTTGATACCATGCTGTAGAGAGTCCAAAACCTTTGGGAAATACACATATAAGCTCAATATTTCATGACCAGTAAATAAAAATCTTCGAAAAAATGCATATAAGCTCAATATTTCATGATCAGTAAATAAAAATCTTCGGAAAATATGCACATAAGCTCAATATTTCATGATAAGTGAATAAAAATCTTCGGAAAATATGCACATAAGCTTAATATTTCATGATCAGTAAATAAAAATCTTCGGAAAATATGCATATAAGCTCAATATTTCATGACCAGTAAATAAAAATCTTTGGAAAATATGTATATAAGCTCGATATTTCCTGATTAGTAAGTAAAAAACTTTGGAAAATACGCATATAAGCTCAATATTTCCTGATTAGTAAATAAAAATCTTTGGAAAATACGCATATAAGCTCAATATTTCTTGATCAGTAAATAAAAATCTTTGGAAAATACGCATATAAGCTCAATATTCCCTGATCAGTAAATAAAAATCTTTGGAAAATACACATATAAGTTCAATATTTCCTGATCAGTAAATAAAAATCTTCGGAAGATATGCACATAAGCTCAATATTTTCTGATCAGTGAATAAAAAACTTTGGAAAGTACGCATATAAGCTCAATATTTCATGATCAGTAAATAAAAATCTTCGGAAAATATGCACATAAGCTCAATATTTCATGATCAATAAATAAAAATCTTCGGAAAATATGCATATAAGCTCAATATTTCATGACCAGTAAATAAAAATCTTTGGAAAATACGCATATAAGCTCAATATTTCATGACCAGTAAATAAAAAACTTTGGAAAGTACGCATATAAGCTCAATATTTCATGACCAGTAAATAAAAATCTTTGGAAAATATAAAATAAGCTCAATATTTCATGATCAGTAAATAAAAAACTTTGGAAAATACGCATATAAGCTCAATATTTCCTGATCAGTAAATAAAAAACTTTGGAAAATACGCATAAATAAAAATAATTTTCATAAAGTTTAATTTTCTGTCATCATTGGCTTATTTTAAAGCCAATGATGATGACAGAAAATGAATCAGAGTGTTGGAACACCGATGTCTGAAATAGAAAATAACTACATAAATGTGTCGATGAGATTTTAATATTATTATAACTAACTAACTTTCTTATAGCGGTATTTTGTATTTTGATATTTGTGCAGAGTAACTGTCAACATTTTGCCAAAGTGTAACTAGTTTATCCTAACTCTCTATATCGAATAATAAGTATTTTTTTATTTATTCATATTTAAACCAAATGTAAAATCCTTTTAAATTACAACAAAATTTTGGCAGTCTTTTATACAACATATCTATAGGTATACTTTTATACCTATCGATATGGTATAGGTTTTTAATTTTTATACGAAGAATTTTTGACAATATTTCAGTTTTTTTTACACATTTTTTCTCGAGATTATATGACACATAGCTTTATTCTAATCTGTAAAAACAGCCTTAGAAATAATTTCCTTCATATTTCTATAGATCCATAATTACCATCTATATAATTCTTCTATATTAATTACTAATAATATATTCGGTGATAAAAATATAAAAGATTAAATATTGGATAACCTGTAATAAGACACTTTTCAAAAAATCTACTTGGAACGTCTTTCCTAGAGGATTTTTCATACAAGTGGCCATTTTCAAGAATCGCCAAGGAAGAAACCCGGAAAACTCCAAGGCCATTCCTCCAATATTTGTACACCCTGAAAAGCAGTGCTCATCTTCATAGCCGGAATATGGAGGGTAAATTAAAGTTTAACTGTAACTGTACTGTAAAATTCACATATTTTTCACTCTAAGTGTTCTTGAGACATTCCAATGTGTCACGATAAGTGTTAAGATTCAGAAATCATTGATAATTTATTGAAAAATCTAAATGGATGAATAATCTCAAACGAAATCCGGTATACATTATCCTTTTCTACATTCTTCTGAGAAAAATTTATTTTTAATTTTTAAAAATATAAATTAGATTCTTAAATTATGCACATTATTAAGAAATAAATATATATAAATGCCTTTTACTTCTTTACGCATTTTATAAATTTTAGATATGTGTTTGTTTGAACATCATCCATAAAATTCTTTCGGAAAAAAAGCTTCTAATCATTTTGCATTTAGTATTTACTATCATCTAAAACTTGTACAATATAGTTTGAGACTGAAATCATTCACTACTGCTGTCATTGTGACTTCAAAACTTACAAGAATGTAGACATGAGGGGAAAAAAATATTGTTGAAATAGAAGAAGAAAAAAAGAAGTCATTCTTAAGTCAACTGCCGCACTTCCCATGCTAACAGAAATGGACGTAATGCATTGTCACTTTTAACTCAAAGAACCTTCCCCGCAGAGATTTCTTTCTTACGTCATTCGAACACAAAAAAGAAATAAACTTTAAAAAAAAAAAGAACCAGATGCATCATTTTGAATATTACTCAACCAAGTCGGCAAAGAAGAAAAATCCAACATCTGGACTCCTCCACATCACTTCAGATTTGTTCTTGAAAAAAAAATAATAAAATAAAAAGTCAGCAGAGAGAGAGACGACTTGAAGCCAGGGTAGAGGCAGGTTGCCGACACACGTGGACGGACGCGTGGAGCTCACCCATGCGGCACCAATCCGAAGCAGGGTGGCAGAAAGGTTAATTGCACCCCCTGATTCGAACATATGGAAGGCACGCGCCGGGCCTGTCCACCCGCTACTCCACACCCATCTTTGTCAGACTCCGGATCTTCCAAACGATTCTACACAGCTTGATTTTTTTTGAGGGTTGGAGGAGGAGAGGGAGCAGGAGAGTTGTCAAACCTTATAGCAGACGATATTAAGTCTTCTCGCAAGCATATATTTATAAATGTTTGTCAAACTTAAAACAACTAGAATTTTACTCAAATGTACTTCGTACTAACAATTTTTCAGCGGAAAAATAATATTAATTAATGTAACTTCCAAATATGCATATAAGCACAAACCCAATAAACAAATATATAAGTGAAAATAATATGATATTTATGCAAAAATAAGCATATGATATGAGACATAATAACGAAAAAAGTAATGACTTATTCTATTCATTATTAACATTGAATTGAATCAAAAACTAATAGATTTATTACAAAAACAATTTCATATTCAGAGAATATTGTTTCATTGTATAAGAGATTCAAGTCTATATCCACGAGAGAAAATATTAGTTAATGATATAAACTATAAAACATAAAAAAAGGAAAAATTCCTCACGTATAAATAGTTCCATCAATCTTTCGTACAAAGATGAACTAAAATATTTTCATAAAATGAATTTTCTCCATTTGATATATTTGAACGATAAAAAATGAAAAAACATTTTTAATTTTTGCTTAAACATATGTAATTAAAGTAATAAAAAAATTGAAGTATTTGTTCAAATAAAATAAACTATATTTCTATAAAATTAAAAACCAATAAAATGCGTTAATTTTTTTTGAATAAATATTCAAATTCATCATATAAAAATATGAATCGTATATTGTCTATTGTCTTTAATATTTTACACTCACATCACAGGAATTTTCATATAGATTCTTAATTTAAAATACTAACCAAGATAAATGTATTTTAATTCCATAACTCCAATATAGCTATACTGACTTTCATTTAATCAATAAACACAATTTCGACAACAGAGCAATTACAAATATAAGCCAATTAGGAAGAATTATTAAGAAAATTCAAATATAGACTACTTTCAGTTGGATAAATTTACACTTTTGAGCGAAAATCTCATTTCACTTCTAATTATCTCTCTTTGTGACAGAGAAAATTACCATTTGTTGCGATTTTTGGTTTAACGAACACTTATGTTAAAGAAAATAATGATATCGACAGTCAATAAGATACAATATGCTTGAAATCAGGGAATTTTCATAAATTAAACTCTTATTTCTTTTATATGTAATTTTTCAAAAGAGTTTTGAATTTATAAGAACTAAAATCTTAATACCCACAAGTTTATATGTACACAGTATATATATATATATATATATATATATATATATATATATATATATATATATATATATATATATATATATATATATATATATATATTATATATATATATATATATATATATATATATATATATATATATATATATATATATATATATATATATATATATATATATATATATATATATATATATATATATATATATATATATATATGTACATAATTTTGGTTTAGGTGATAAAACCTCTTAAAAAAGGTGATGGAATTGTCAAGATTTAAATTAACTGCCCATGAAATCAAATTACTGATATATATTTTTTGTGTGTGTGAATGTATTTGATCTTAATGATAAATGAGCCAAAATATATAAAATGATATTGAAATGATTGCCTATAAATAGTTAATTTTAAGAGCTATAATTTTGAATGAACAAAATGTCTCGTTTGAAAATTGAAAACGCTATTTCAGTACTAATTAAAAAAATTAATTGAAAATAAAGATATATAAAAGATTTGTGATAGCTTATATATATTTTTTTAATTTCTGCTTTCTGTGTATTTTTTTAAAGTTTATAAATTCCTTTAAATATACAACAAAACAACAAGGAAAAATAACAATATATATTACAATTTTCATGAGAGAAAATTTGGTACTTAAGCGTGAAAAATTATTAATTTTATCTTCCTAATGACGTATTTGAAATTTCCATTTTACATTTAGTTATGTTTTTTATTTTCAATTACACACTTCTAGATGACATTAGGTAAAGCTCCAGAAATATCGAAAAATTTTTTGTATATTTAAAATTAAAAGAAAATATATATATATATATATATATATATATATATATATTAATATATATTAATTATTAATATTTAATTTGAGTGTATAAAAAAGTAATACTTTCCCTTAAACTTTTGGCAAATGGTTAACGTTTCATTTCATATAATAATGAATTTAATGGCTTTTTTTATTTTGGTTGCCAAAACAAGTTGAAGACGATAAGAATTTATTAGAATCTATTCCATTATTTAATAACAAAAGTTATTAAAATTTTTAAAATTTCTTAAATTTGAAATTTGAACTGGAGTACTTGAATTTTTTAATCGACAAAACAAACCAGTTTTCTATTAATTTCTGAATGAGAGTATAATTAAGAATTGAAGTGAATTGAGATTTCTGGCCGATAGTTCGAGCTAAGTAGTAGTAGAAGTATGGAATGACAGACGAAGAGCGGACAGCGGGTGTTGCGATCATTGGTCCATAATAAAACCCGAGGTTGAATCTTTACAATTGTTGCTAAATCTCAAAATTAATGCTGTTGATTTTTCCCCCTACCACCAATGCGAGAACTTGTGACTTAACTAATCGATGGATTTATCATGCCGAACACGTATTCGTTTCGAAAGCTTCAATTTGTTCTAAAAATTTATTTTCTTTATCAATTAATATTAACTAGAACCTTATATTTGTTTTATTTTTGATATTACATATGTAAAACGTGTTAATTTAAAAAGTTACCAAAATTTTTATATTTTTTGTTTTACTTTTTTGGCAATGATTTAATTAGTCTTTATGAGTAATCATTTTCGTTTTTATTGTTTAATGCATGAAAATAATTAATTTTTTGTATTAAACTAAATAATTTTTTGTATTACTTTTGTATTAAATAATAATGAAAATAATGTTTAATACATATTACTGTTCTGTTTTACCAAATGCGTTTTGTTGGATTATTTAAAAATAAATGTCATTATAGCCGTAAAACGTGTTATATAAATCTTCTTATGTGCTATAAAAAATCTAATTACACAACTTATGGAATAAAAATAAAACAAAGAACAAATTAATTTATTTAAAATATCTTCAAAAAAGTCTATAACTTTTTATCAATAGTTCTGTTTAAAAGTAATAAATATTTTTGTCAATGACAAATAACTCTTAAATATAAGCTGTATGTTATTTGACAAATAACAACAAATAATGATGATAAAAATTAACTTCTCCAAAATGCTATTTATATAAAACATGAAATCCAAAAAGGTGAATTCTTTGAAAGTTATCAAATTTAAAAATTTACTACCATGACCGTTTGTTCTTTATTTCTAAACTAACCCTAATTTAGTTTAGAATAATTTTTATTCAAAAAAATTTAATTCTTGATTTTTTTTTTTAAAAATAACATTTATTTATAAGTAGACATAATTTCATCTAATGTATTGTTATTTCTATATAACAAAAATCCAAAACTTTAATATCAACATCGGCTAAATTTTAAAAACATTTAATAAATAATCGTTTTTGTTAAAAATATACCTTTCTCATTTTCAACAATAAATTTAAATGGACCTTATCTTCGAAAAGATCCAATCAACCCAATTTTTGGTTATCCGATCCCAGTTGATTCGAATAATAGGAATTCTGCTGTAGTAATAAATATATTTTAATAAGCTTTAGCATTTATTCTACAATTCGGAAAAATATTCCTCTTTCTTCACTATCTTTCCTACCTTAATCTTAGATAGGAAGATTACTTAGATAGAACTTACTATACAATATAACAGAGAAAAACTCCTGTATGGAGTTTTTCTCTTTCGAGTGCCATAATAAACCAATCATCTTGCCATCGAGTAAAAGATTTTCATATTAGAAAAATTATTTGTTGATTGCCAAATGATTGGTTCATCTGGTCTTTTATATTTTGATTTACTTGAGTTGTAATTTAGCCCATTACTATCCTTCGGTTGTATGAATTTTTCTATATCACGAATGTCATATTTTTTTTTAATATTGCATAATAAGAATTTAAACTTTTAGATATTTTTTACATAAAATAATAAGAATTTAAATTTTTAGATATTTTTTATATTGTATAGTAAGAAATTTAAACTTTTAGATATATTTTATATTGCATAATAAGAATTTAAAAATTTAGACAAATTTTGAAGCGAAAACTTTTATTCAATCATATTGTTTGTCTGATTTTCTGAAGATTTATTTTCATTAATTATTGTTTTATAATGAGTTAATGCACTTACTCTACTTGTAATTCAAATATTATTGATGAAATAACTTAATTTTTCCTAGCGATTTCTCGTGAACATTTTTTATGTTACAAATATTGTTATTTTATCCCTTTCATTTTAAGGCCAAATGCTGCAATGTATTCAATTCTATAGTTATAAAGCATTTTAATATCGAAACTTAAATTGCCTTCCAAATGGATTTTTCATAAAAAAGAGGACCATATTCACGTATTGCAAGGGAGGAAACCAGGAAAACACTTAAGCACCCATCCCGACAGGCGTGTATGCAGAAGGCAGAAGCGCAATGTGTATTTTTCATTATCCATACAGTGGCTGGAATTGAACCAGGAACCTAGTGTTTGGAAGAGCGCTGTTCTATCACTAAGCCACGACGTGGCCAATTTATTTTATTTAATGTTTTTCTTACACCATCCTTTGTCATAAAATGAGTAAAATTATATATCAAGATAAAATTGTAAAATTATAAAAAAAAGCTTTGCCTACAAATTTGTCAGGAAAATTACTAAGTCCATTCATTAAATGAGAAATACTTACTGACATTAACGTGTTTTCATACTTAATGAAATTAAAATATTAATTAATATAAATTAAATATGTTATAGTTAAATCAGAAAAAGTTTATATCTTGTTAATTTTAAAATTTATTACAGAATATTATTTACAATTTGTTATATTTCATTCAAATCGTAATCAAATCGTAAAAATATATATATATATATATATGAAGTAAATTTTGTGCCGGAGAATAACATTGTAAGGATTATGATCCAACTAATTAAATAGCTTACGATTTGAATGAAATATGAAAATTGTAAATAATATTCTGTAATAAATTTTAAAATTAACAAGATATAAACATTTTCTGATTTAACTATAACATATTTAATTTATATTAATTAATATTTTAATTTCATTAAGTATTATATATATTAAGATACATATATATATATATATATATATATATATATATATATATATATATATATATATATATATATATATATATATATATATATATATATATATATATATATATGTTTTTTAAATAAAAATTCTATGTAAATTGGAATAATTATCAGTAAATCCTAAATTATATTGAAATGAATTTACAGATTCATTGATTTTTAGAAATACCTGTGGAATGCGAATCTTATACTTTTCTTAAACTGAAGTTTTTATATAGGAATAACAAGGGTAAGAAATAAAAATAAAAATTCGTTTAACAATATTCTTATTAAAAAAATAAAAATATAGTTTTCATTAAAATAAAATAAGCTCTTATCAAAGTAGAATTAAATAAAAAAAACGGTTAAATTAAAATTGTATATAAGAATGAAGTTTCCACAAAGTTTACATGAATTTATCGAAATTAAATTAAATTAAAGCACACAATTACAGTTCAACAAATTTTTTCTAAAATTTTGTAGACTAAATTATTTAATTTTATTCTGGCAAATATATTACTGAACATACAGAAAATCTATAATCATAAGTATTTTGTTTTTATTATTAAAACAAAGAAGAATTAGTTAATTTATGTGAGAGGTGAATTTAAGAAAAGGGCGATATTTATCATTTCAAAAAATTAGTAAATTCACATGAATTAGTGTGACGCAAACTTTTCAAGTCTTGTTCTATGAAATTGCCTTTAATGTTGTTGTCGCGTGCCAACCAGGCTGACAATATGGGGTGAGTTGCTCCACTTTTTCAACTGAACCATATTTTGGTGTGGAGTCCGACTTCCTCAGTACACACATGCTATAGGTACCCGTTTATAGGGTAGGCAACCAATGACTCCACATTCATACAAGGAAAGGACAAAGACAGGATAGATAGAGAGAGAAAGTACATCTATACCCGTACCGGAATTCGAACCCAGGACCACCCTATCCGCAGTCAGACACGCTGACCACTAGATAAGTTGGCGCGGCAATTGCATTTAATATGTTGCTTTTTTCACAGCATAATATTCTTAATATTAATAATACATGTGCAAAATAAAAAAGGATTCCGAGTATCATTTAAAATTTAATTATTAATTTAAAAGAATAATTTAAAAAATCCGGCAAAAAAATTAATCGAATCCTAAATCTCTATTTCCATAAAGTGGCCGGCCTAACTGTTAAATATCTATCAATTGCTGCATGCAGCAACACGTAACCGAAACCACGCCAAACGTTGCCATTATTACCCATAAAATGCCTATGAAGTTCATTAAGGTCATTCATTGACAGTGAATGACTTTAATGACCTTCGCAGGCATTGAAGGTCATTCACTGACAGTGAGCTGTATTCATGTATTGCAGAAGAGGAAATCCGGAAAATTCCCAAGCACCCACCATGAAAAGTATGCAAAGCGTAACCAGAAACACAACAATGATATTCTCTTGTTTCACAATCGCTGGACACAAACCAGTAACCTCCAGTTCTGAAGAGCATCATCCTATCACAAGGCCTTACTAGCTTAATATTGAGATTCCTTGTATTTATAATTTTAATTGTTTTCTTTGTAATTATTATAAATCAAACATTCCAAGAGATAAGTTATGCGTAAACTAATCTGAAGATAAATTAAAATGAACAAAAATACTAATTAAGTTATAATTTTTAAAATAAAACTCATTTTTATAAAAAGAATTTATTTTACATTATTCTTTTTAAAAATGGGTTTCATCACATGGAATATATTTAAAATGGGTTTTATCAGGGTATTGTTGGAATAAATATTACGACAATATTTTTTAAAGAAAAGGGTATTAAATGGAAATTGCCATTTTTCTCAAATCACGATAACTTTCAATTTCCGAAACAATTAGGAATATTGATATTGTTTAATGAATAGTTTAAATTCAGTAGAATTAGAAGATACAATGCAGTTTTCTTCCCGCAGAATTAATTCGAATTCCCAAAATTTATGATAGTAATAACACCATATTGTGCGTAACTTATAACTTGGAAATTTTTTTTGAGGGTTAATCTGAGGGTCTTGCTGCGAAAATTCCTAAGTATCAACTTTGACATACAACTGCAATTTATACGATTCTATAAGAAATATCTCTAAGTATGATTTTGGTATCAGATTTAAGATCATCGCTTATACCTTACTGTAAATTTAATCAACTTTAACACAATTTTCATAAATTGAGTTGACAAAATTCCGCAAATAATATTTTCTTTGCAGCGACTGGTCAGAAAACGCATAAAAATTCATCTTATGATCTCTGAATCGGACAGCCGACCAATGGCTGAGTGGTTAGCGGTTCTGACTCCTGAGCTGTGGGTCCTGGGTTCGAATCCTGGTTCGGGCATGGATGTTACTTTCTTTCTCTGTTCTCTCTGCGTTTCTCTGTCCTTTCTTTTGAGGTGATGTAGGAATGTGGCCCACCCTATAAACGGGTTTGTGGTGGTATGACGCGGGTAACGCTACTCGCCTCCGTGACTTGGTTCACCGCTGGGTAACGACAAATGAGTAGCAGTTTCTGGCCTTGTTGTGGCATAGGGTTCGTCACCCAAGCGTGCCCGCCGTTGGAAAAAAAGAAAAACTCTGAATAGGACAAAAAGCAATCTGTTTCAACAACTATTCTGTTGTTGTTACTTATGACACTTTGACAGGCCAAACTTGCTGTGCCATTAGCTAAGCGAATTTAATTCAGTATTGTGAGAAATTCACGAAGGTGAAAGTACGACTTTGCTCTAAGACTCTTCCGATAGATGGCACCACCAGAGAATCCACTCCCTCAATTTTGACACGATCTGAAGGAAGAGGAAATTTTCTCCAGACTATTACACCCATGGTAACTGTCAACTATTTCAAAAGGAGTTGAAGCCTTTCTTCCTCCAAATACATTGGAAATCAGCATTATATACTTATCATCGTGTACATACACTAAACAAAAATAAATTTTTGTTGTTGTTGTTACTAATGACACTTGGACAAGCCAAGCTCGCTATGCCTTGGCTATGCGAATTTAAGTCAATTGGGAGCGTCTTCGGTTTTAATCAGAGCACCATGAAGGTGAAAGTACGACTTTGCTCTTCACACATGCCATAGGAACCCGTTTATAGGGTAGGCAACCATTCACACCTCATTCATACAAGGAAAGGACAAAGACAGGATAGATAGAGAGAGAAAGTACATCCATTTAAATTTTTAATGTTTTTGTAAACAATATATTTTCACATATATATTCAAACATTTTAAAAATAATGAATGAAAATTTTCTAATATTTTGATTATTCATTACATTTTATTTTCTAATTTGTTTACATGTATCATCCATAGGTTGGACACTCATCTATCCTATAGGTTAGTATAGGATCATCTTTCCTATAAGCTAGGAGAGGCTACAGATATTCTCATTGTGATCTAAATGCATTTTTGAAGTAAATTTTATAATCATTGTATAAATTTTGTAAATAAAATTTTTTATGATTCATATAAAAATTTGAGGGGTCAATATTATTTTTACGTATTGATATTGTTACTGTAGCCAAAATACTTATTCAGTGAAAGGAAGACGGAACCCACTTGAATGACTGTTTTGGACAGAGTGACTCAACGACAAAATGTTATCGTCTGAATTAGGAAGTAAGAGGGGGTGGAATTAAACACCTCCACGGTTTCGTGACCACCCCGTGACTTTCATGTAACAGGAGGTCAATAGGACTATAGTAACCGTTACTCTAAACGGTCGCCGGCAACAACAATAATTTTTTTACTTAAACCGTTTATAAGTAGCTCTTATTAACAACAAAAAAAAACTTAAAATACCTTATTAATTTTTTAGTCAACTTACAATAAGTGGTACGCAGAAAATAAAAGGTGAAACAATTTTTATATTCACATAATCCATAGGATTCCGAAAAAGGACAACGTCATTATATTCCGCATAATTTCAAGTTTACTTATGAGTTTAAATATTTCATTTATTATTTATTTATTATTTATTTGATATTAATGCAATTTTTACAATTATAATAAACAAAAAATATATATAAAACACGTAACAACTATATAAAACTGGCCCTAATATAAGCATAAAAATTTTTTAATTAATTTTCGTAAAAATGCAGTTATTTCGAATGTAGTATAAAGTAAATTGAGCATTTAAACTAACATCATGCACAAATTAAATCAAAATTTAAATGAAATTTTTATATTATTGTTATTTTTTATAATAGTTTTATATATTATTTTAGTTTCTCTCTGAGTGTCGATAATTATTTGGAAATATAAATAATTTAAATATTTAACAAATATATAATTTAAATATTATAATTATTTAAAAAATTTTGATAATTTAAATATTTACAAATATTTTATTTATGCGTTTAATATATTAAGTAAAAAGAATAAAATTTTAATGCTTTATATATTACATCTCTTGTTTTATTGTATGAGAGTCAACAATTATTTAATGTTACACCTCAGGCGAAAACTATACATCAAGCAATGATAGTTTTGGTGTGTGTGTGACATAATATACATAAAAACAAAGTCAGAAGCAAGGTATTTTTAAATTGGCCAGAAAAATAGGTTGGAAAAGCTTTGCTTATTTTGTTGATCTGTTTTAGCTTATTATATTATTTTATATAATAAAATAAATAAAAATTTATATTAGAACTTATACCATAGCGTAATACAGTAGACGCTCGTTTATTACGAATTTCTAATTTACGAACAGTCAGGATGTTCCGAACTAGTAGCTAGTCTTTAATATGGTCACACAGACGCAATAATTACTTTAATTCGAATAAAATTTTCTTCTAGATTCTAGAAATTGATCTCTTATTTCTAGATTTTTTTCCAGAAAACTCTTTTTTTTTTCTAGATTTTTTTCTAGAAATTCCTTTTTCTTCTATATTCTAGAAATTGTTCTTTTCCTTCTAGATTTTTTCTATAAAATTCTTTTTCTTCTAGATTCTAGAAATTAATCTCTTGTTTCTAGATTTTTCCAGAAAATTCTTTTTTTTTCTAGATTTTTTCTAGAAATTCCTTTTTCTTCTATATTTTAGAAATTGTTCTTTTTCTTCTAGATTTTTTTCTATAAATTTCTTTTTCTTCTAGATTCTAGAAATTAATCTCTTATTTCTAGATTTTTTTCCAGAAAATTCTTTTTTTTCTAGATTTTTTTCTAGAAATTCCTTTTTCTTCTATATTCTAGAAATTTTCTTTTCCTTCTAGATTTTTCTATAAATTTCTTTTTCTTCTAGATTCTAGAAATTAATCTCTTGTTTCTAGATTTTTCCAAAAAATTCTTTTTTTTTCTAGATTTTTTCTAGAAATTCCTTTTTCTTCTATATTTTAGAAATTGTTCTTTTTCTTCTAGATTTTTTTCTATAAATTTCTTTTTCTTCTAGATTCTAGAAATTAATCTCTTATTTATAGATTTTTTTTTCCAGAAAATTCTTTTTTTTTTCTAGAAATTCCTTTTTCTTCTATATTCTAGAAATTTTCTTTTCCTTCTAGATTTTTCTATAAATTTCTTTTTCTTCTAGATTCTAGAAATTAATCTCTTGTTTCTAGATTTTTCCAGAAAATTCTTTTTTTTTTCTAGATTTTTTCTAGAAATTCCTTATTTTTTCTATATTCTAGAAATTGTTCTTTTTCTTCTAGATTTTCTTTCTATAAATTTCTTTTTCTTCTAGAGTCTAGAAATTGTTCTTTTTATTCCAAAATTTTTAGAATGAGTTAAAAAGAATTTTCAAAATAAAATTTTGAAAAAAAATCTCTTTCTTTCTTGAAAATTTGCGAACCTTTTCTATCACCCAATTTTTACAACTTTTATTTTTTCATGGTTGAGCCACTTGAACCGACATCTTCATAGAAGAATCGTAAATCTTTTAAATGCGGATAACTAATTGCATTGCTGATATAAAAATCCCGGATTTTTTTAAGCAATTCGTATGAGTTTTTTCGACTTAAATATAACTTCTATATTACAGAACATATATCAAAGTATAACCAATCTCATCAAGTGTAAATATCGAGAATTGTTTTTATAAGGAGTGGTTTACAATCGCCTTATGAAATTGACATTCCAAAAGCCCAATCGTTAAACTGAAATCGCCAACCAATGCCTGGAATGACGTTGCAGAAAGAATATCTATGCCATTATAACATACAGGCTTCATTAAGAAATTTAGCTGAATAAAACGAAGACTATTTACCTGGCGACTTACGTGAAGAGGAATTTCTCTTCCATGAATTTGATAAACAAACCCATTGTTGACCGTAATTTTATCTCAAAACGTTTTAAATGTGGACTCAGAAGTAATTTCTAAATGTAAGAATTATCGGATCATTAAAGGAGTGAGAGTACAATGAAAAAAAAAATAAACTTCAAATAACAAACAAGAAGAAAAGGACATTTTTCTGTGAACGTCTGCAAAATATATAGATGGATATCTTACAAGATTCAGGTACATTTTTCACAAAAACATTACTGAAATGATTTCTCATAAGAAAATGGAAAAATATGTTTTTAAAATTTTTTAAAGCAAAAAATAAATAATAAAATAAAATAAGTGATTACTTTGCAAGATTTTTCATCTATGTAATGAAAGAAATAATTATTTTCAAATAAGAAGTTTATTTTGAATGTGTTTCGCGTACATTGTGAGTACTAAATAGTTTTTTTTACAGTGCAAAGAAATAGAATGCAATAGAAGGCCGTTTAGTAAAAATTAAATAGAAAGCAATTTAGTAAAAAAATATTGAATTTTTATTATTAATATTAAAAAATATTTTTAAATATTTATTTTTTCTACATTAGAAACACTCAAATTTAAGAGCTATTCTACCAATCGCCGACCAGCTTTTCTAGTGGTCAGCGTGCCTGACTGCGGATAAGGAGGTCCTGGGTTCGAATCCCTGTTCTGGTATGGATGTACTTTCTCTCTCTATCTATCCTGTCTTTGTCCTTTTCTTGTATGAATGAGGTGTGAATGGTTGCCTACCCTATAAACGGGTACCTATGGCATGTGTGTACTGAGGAAGTCGGACTCCACACCAAAATAAGGTTCAGTTGAAAAAGTGGAGCAGCGCACCCCATGTTGCTAGCCTGACTGGGCACACGACAATGAATGAATTCTACCAATCTCTCCGACTTCGTAAAATCGAGAGCCTTTAGTACTTTATTTTTAAACAGAGCATTTTGGTCAAAATAAAATAAAAATTAGTTTTTAAGATCCAACATTGATTGTTCAATTTTCCGATTTTTTTTATTTTATTAACTATTTTATTGATTCTAAAATTTATTCAAATGATCTAAAATTGATTCAAATGACATTGAAATTATCCGCATTTAGTGACCACAATTTTATGTGTACTTAGTGACCACAGTTATCTGCACTTAGTGACCACAATGATCTGCACTTAGTGACCACAATGATCTGAATTTAGTTACAATATCTGCATTTAGTGATAAACATATTTTAAACTTTTTAAGACTTTTTAATCTTTTTGAAATTAATTTTTATTTTCGAATATTCTTTAATTTTTTGTTAACTTTTTACAAATTTCTGCAAAAATCAAGAACTAAGTGAAAAGCAAACTGATCTCTCTTAGAAGTATGTTTAAAACTGCAAATTAAACTTTTGTATTTTCACAAATACAAACAAATCTTTTACAAAGTTTTATATTTTAGATTTCATGTTAATTTAATGAACCTTTCATTGATAACCAATTCCATTACACTCAAAAATGCTTTGCTGAGAAATTACTTTTGTCAAAAAATAAATAAATAAAATAAAATAAAAATATTATAACTTCAATATTTTCAAAGGTGGAAGATTCGTTATAAAGTTTTCTCACATTGATTTATATCTGAAATTCCCTCGTGTGTCCAAAATTAATTAACGTCTTCTCAGAAGAGCTTAAGAATTAATTAAAAATACGGGATTTACGGAGTAATTATATCATAACTGGCAAAATGGTTTGTTTCAAATTAATCACACCCCTTAATTTTCGGTTCTATTTAAATACACAAAGCTTTTTTTAAATTATTAAATTCTGAAATTAAAGTCCAGTTTATTGGGCAGTTTGAGACAACTTAATTATGCGATAAAGACATATTTAATTGCGCAAACTTTTTTAAGTTATCAAATGATTTTAAAATCTGCATGTTTCTAATTAATGAAATAAAAGCTTTTATGTTCTGTACTAATCATTCTTTTCACAAAGAGAATTTTAATCTATGATGTTTGCCATTTGTGAAGTAATCCTTTATGGAAATTCTTTTTTTTCTATTTTTATTACTATTTAATTGACAATTCTTTGTATTGCATTGTCAGAAACAATTATCTTTAAAAAAATTCATATTTAATAAAGATGATATGTCTGATAATTATGTTATTTGTTTGACCGTCTATTTGACATTATCTTTTACATAAAAAAAGTATCGATTTTAATTTTTAATATAAAAGTGAATGCTCTCTGTGTTTTACAAATTCAATAATACAGTACAATATTAGAGATAATTTTTATTTAAAATGATTAATCCCTAAGCAAATTATTTAAAGACATGATTAAATTTACTATTTATGAAGAAAATTCAAATCACTTTAAAATTTAATCGTGTTTTCCTTAAAAAAAGTTTTCTTCTTAAAATTTCTAGTTTTTATATTTTTTTGTGACTTTTTTAGTCTAATTTAGGTAGTATTTTTTCAATTTTAGTTGAACTATGTGTGTGTAAAATGTTTCAGCAGTTAAAAAATGTCGCCAAGTTGACATAATTGTTACCTATAAATTAGGGTTGCCGAAATAAAATGCTGAATAACCTTAATATTTTTTTATTTTTCCGACATAATAAGAAATCGAGGATAAAATCTGCCAAAAAGATTATACGCTGTCTGTGATACTGTAAACTTGCGTTTTCTTCAGTACTTCTGAACATTCTCAACTCTTTAGTTTAACACTTTCTTAGCGCATAGATTACATTTAATGTCGCCAAAAATTTTAATTCAGGTACGAAACATTTCAAAAGATAGTATTGTCATTATAGTCACCTTAGTATAAAATAGAAAAAAATATACTTCAGAGTGCTCCATGGTAAATTTTTTTTCTCCACTAAAAATGTTAAAATTGCCAGAAATAAATCAACATCACTAGCAATATGGTGCCACGTTGGCGAGAGATTGAGGGGCACCTTAAAAGACAGGTCATCAAATGAAATAACCTTAATTGTGTCTTTTATGAAGTCGTATATATATATATATAAGCTATATATATTAATTTTACAACCCGTACTAATAGTATTATTTCCAGAAAAATTTACTTTTCACAACATGTCCCTATCATCACGTAATTGATGCTGTTGAGATTTTTTTCTTTATTGTTTTTATTCCTAATTTTTTTTATTCATCAAGCCTATTTTCTTGATATACTTTTTTTTTCCAAAGGCACAAGAGGGTTGAACCCTATGCCACAACAAGGCCAGAGACTGCTACTCATTTGTCGTTACCCAGCGGGCACCTGTGAACCAAGTCACGGAGGCGAGTAGCGTTACCCGCGTCATACCACCACAAACCCGTTTATAGAGCGTGCCCATAGGCCGTTGGTCGTTGGGCGGGCCACATTCATCCATGCCCGAACCGGGATTCGAACCCGGGACCAACAGCTCAGGAGTCAGGAGCGCTAACCACTCAGCCAATCGGTCAGCTACTTGATAGACTTAATAGCTTAAATATTTTATGCACGATTATCTTTAACCTTTTTACTAAATTGTATTATCTTCTTCAGTTTTGGGTTAATTTTTTTACAACGAAAATTTTATTGTAATGCTTGATTTTCTTCGCTTCTGCGTTGTCATGTTTTTAAAAGAAAACATTTTCTACGCCATTATAACGGTTGCTTGAGACAATCTATATGAAATAAATAGTCTGAACCAATGCCTTATGTAAATTAATCACTTAGCAAATTACAATCATGGTTAAGGGACGTGATCGACATCTGAGCGGATACTTCAATTTCTTTACTATTTCTCCGTTCCAGTGGCATAAAAACAATTAAATAATAGATGAGGAATAACAATTTAACATATTTGGCCCCTTTATGTAAAAAAAAAAGTCCCTACCTTCTTGACGAAAAAACGATGTTTTTCCCCTTTCGGTTTTTTATTTTTTAGCTCCGTTACTGAATTCTCTTAACCAATAAAGTTTGAAATTTCATTAGAAAAAAATGGTTATTTTTTTCATTTATTAAATATAATCTTTTAAAATCATTAAAAGGAAATAAATACGGAATATAATGAGGAGTTATTTTTATATATTTTTTTCCACAATATTTTACTTTATCTAGTAAAATCCTTATTTTAATTCCTAAATTGTACCTAAAATTTTTCTAACAGCTTATATATCAAACGTATCGTTTGGCTTAAGAATAAAATTTTCTATTTCTGTAATTAAATGATATCTTCTATATTGCTAATTAAAACTGTCGAAATTCGTAGATATAAAATGAAACGAAAACTATGAATTTTTATTTCATACAGAGAGATGAAAAACCGCATTGCTTAACTAGAAATTATCCTACTCGTTACTGGAAAAAAATGCATAATTGTAAATAAAACAGAAAAAATTTTCCGTTTTGGCGAAAATGAATCGCTTTGCGTGGTTTTCGCTCCCCATCAAAACAGATTTACAATTCTCTAGGTCTCTGATTACATATTACAAACATGGAGGTTTTAAGAACATCCCCGAATCGAACTTATAGATCGCTGGAATTCCGGCCATCTGCTTAGCAGTTATTCAATCAACAAGAGAAAAAGAAAAACAAAACCGATGAGAAGTGTCGTGCTCCCACAACTTAACCGCTTAGTGCAGGAGTCAAAGTATCGGCTTATCGAACAATTGAGCGCCTGCAAGTCACTGAGAATGAATTATCTGAAATGCCACTTGAACAATGTTGCCACGCTGAAAGGAACTAACTTTTGTTTGAAAATCGTTTGGTAATTCTGAATCAGCTGCTCTTTATTTTTTTATGATTTAAAGCATTTTAAAAGAGATTTTTACGATTATATTCTTAATAAAAAGAATTAAATTCAACTTGAAGTGTTGCATTTTTTGCTTCTCCAATTTTAATTCATTAATAATACGATTTACTCCTAAAATTTTGATATAATACTATTAGAATATTTTTGAGTTTCATTAATTGTTTTTAAGCAGCAATGGATTGAGTTTAAATGCTTATAGTGTGGATTGGAAAGATGACATAATTTAAAGAAAAAGTACATTGCAAAAAACTCGTGAAAAAAATAATAACTACTATTTTTAAACATGAGATGGCAATTTAGATTTTCCATAAATTAGATAATTGAATATTTATTTATTACACTGCATTCTTCTTGTAAATCTTCGAAATTCGAATCACTTTGAATGAAAGCAAATTTTGCTTCTTTCTGTAAATTACCAATCAATTTTCTTCAATATTCGAATTTGTCTTAGAAACTATCAAGAATTATGCGAAGCTTGCAATTTTTCATAATTAATTTGTAAACAAAAAATTTTTTATTCATTTAAATTTATTTCAATAAAAATAAATATATCTTTAAAATTAAGAAAATAAAACACAAAAAGCATTAACCGAATTTTTTTTTTTTTTGTTCTGAGGAATGAATGAGGAATATAGCCTAATGAAAACAAATTGGGGGGAAAATAAGTAAGTCTTAGATTTTCTGAAGACACATTCGAAATTTTTCCTTCCTTTTCTTAAAATCAAATAAATTCTTGTGGTATTTTCCCATTTCACCGACGCAAATGATAATGCTGCCAAATATTACCAACCGAAACACAATATCACTAATTGCATCGTTTACCATCATTGTTTCCAACTTTTTATCATTTACAAACACTTTAAATAGTAAAAAATTTGCTTTCATAAGTTTCTTCAATTAATAGTTTTTATTTCTTATCTATTTCCAGTGAGTTGTCGCCAAAAACGTCAGCACGGCGAGATTTGCGCCGGTGAAACGGAAGAATACTGAATCCTTTAATACACCATAATACTACTTTTATCCATAAACTTTGCAGCAGAAATTTTGGCGCCAACGATTATAATAATTATCTAACAACGATAATTAACAAACTTACTTCTAGGTTTACCAAAATTACACTCAACCAAATGACTAATCGATAAATATTACCAAATGTTCCCAAATGATCATATTTGGTAATCGCATTATTATTTTACACAAATGTTTTATTTCATATTATCAGCGTTAATAGTTGTATCACGCCGACCGATGGCTGAGTGGTTAGCGTTCCTGACTCCTGAGCCAAAATCGATAAATATTACCAAATGGGTCCCGGGTTCGTATCCCGGTTGGGGCATGGATGTTTCTTTCCTTCTCTGTTCTCTCTGTGTTTCTCTGTCCTTTCTTCTGTGAAGTTGTATGAATGTGGCCCACCCTATAAACGGGTTTGTGGTGGTATGGCGCGGGCAACGCTACTCGCCTCCGTGACTTGGTTCACCGCTGGGTAACGACAAATGAGTAGCAGTTTCTGGCCTTGTTGTGGCATAGGGTTCGTCACCCAAGTGTGCCCGCCATTGGAATAAAAAAAAGTAGTTGTATCATAAAAGAGAAGTTTAACTTTTAAGCGTATGGTTCGCCTGTAAAATTTAAATCTTCTGATTTTCTGTCAAAATTTAACTATTTCTTTGAATTTCATTCGAACACATCCACACTGAAGATAAAAATATATCCTTGAAGTTCCTTATCGGTTCCACGCCAAAGATCAGCAATTTATTAAATGCACACGAAAGATCACAGCAATTATCTTCTTTAAAGGTGACACTGTTAAAATAACAGGTGTTATTTCCACCACGATCTTAGATTCAATCTGAATAGAAAACTGATATAAACTATTTTTCAAGTTATGTCTACAAACATTTATTGCGCACTTAAAAGTTTAATTGCGTAACATTTTTTAATCTAATGCAGAATTGAAAAATCTTCTCCTCAATTACACTTGAATTAGTCAGATGATTCGTAAGACGTTATAAACGCGTTAACTATTTTCAAGAAACTCAGAAACTTTTATAATTTCGGTGAAAATGTGCTTTGGGTCCCCTGCCAGGCGCATTTTCAAAAAGTCGCCAACTGGCGCGTTTTTGCGTGTTGTCTCGCGGATTTGAATGCTCCGAGAGACACTACGCAAAAACGTCGTTTCTATGTCGACGAAACCGAAATCCGTGTTTTTAACGAATTTCACCTTTGGTATGGCAACGAAAACAAAAACACTGTTTTTTTTTACGAATTGTATAACAAAAAATACACTAGAATATGGAGAAAAATTATCATATTTTTTAAAATTAATAAATAAGACAGGGTTGCCACAAGAAGTGCATTTAGGATGAAATAGCCAGGGTTATCACACTTGGCGCTTCTATCGCCCATTTGGCAAGAAAGGGGTACCCAAACCACAGATTAACCATTATTTCTGTGCAAGAGTGAACAAGTCATTGTAGTAATGTAAAATATTAAGCAAAGAAAAGTTCAAAATTATTACCATTTTACCACTAAATTTCTTCGGTTGGTGAAGCGATCTTTGAGGAAATCAGTCCCATCCAAAAAATTTACAAACTTTACCAAAGCTAAAATATAGAATGTGTTTAAATATATTTTAATGAAAAATGCACTAACATTTCGATTAATTGACAAAATTAAAATCAAAGTCTTAAAACTATACGACAAAAATAATTTGTTGCATCACAAAAAAAAAAAAATACAGTAAATGTATATACAATATTATTACAGGTAGTTGACTATGTCTATCAGCTTTAATACTGTTGACTAAAGTTGTTAATCATGATCAACCACATAGTGATTATGATCCACAATCAAGCAATATGATCGATATCTAGCTTTAATTTTTTCCTTTACAAACTCAAAAATCATATCATATGAGATATTTATAAATATTTAACAGAATAGACATAAATCCTCTCAATTTGACGGTTTCCTCAGATTTTTATTTTATTGAAACCCTTAAATATCGGTTCCATGAGTGATAAGTTTGGAACTAGTAGGATGTATCCCCCCTCCAGTTGGCAACCTTTGCCACTTTGTTTTCTCACCAAACTGAACACATGTTTTGTGGAACAGAAAATTTCCCAAAGTCTTATAAAAACGCATTTTAGAAACTTTTAAGTCAAACACAATACCAGAAAAAAACTAAAAATTGGAATTGAAAAAATGTATAAAAGCACTGGTGATAACAAAAGACTACCACGAGTAACGTTCAATAGTTGCCGAATTAAAATACGGAACAAAAATTCAAGCGCTGTTACCAATTGAAAAAATTATATGACCGAAAAATGACGTAAAACATGAGAAATAACAAAACCTGGTTTTTAAAAAAAAAAAAAAAAAAAAAAACTTCGAAAAGCCACAAAAACTCAAATTGGCAACATCAAAGGGAAAACAGGCAACACTATAATCAAAACAAAACCCGCCAGATTTGGCGAGAAATCCTTGGGGGGATATATCATACTTATACCTTAAGGTTATAAAGAATAACAGAAACACAAGAGAAAGAATACTTTTCGGTATAGTTTTCACATTCCATGAATTAATTTTCATCAAAATATGATAATTATCACCAGAAGAAGCATAAGTAACAAATTCGTTACATTAAACATATCTTACACGAATTACAATCTTAAGATGTCTTTCATGTTCAGTCATCATAACATGCACTGCAACTCCTATTAGAGCTGATTTAAAAGCAACTCAATGTTGAATGATGTTAGTTTAAATTAGGTTAGTTTATTCAGATGTGTTTCCAGTGGTCCATATTTCTGCCGATTGAAGTCACTGATCGCAACCAACTACCATATTTACGCGAATCTAATGCGCATGGTTTTTGGCCAAATGTAGTATTCAAAATTGGGGTGCGCTTTAGACTCGAGTATAAGGTCAGCAGTTCCTTTCCCCCTTTCTTAATCTTCCAACGGAAAACATGCCCTAAAACCCCTAAGAATGAAAAGCTGTTCCCAGATGATGTCCTCATTCGAAACAAAGAGAAGGTGTGGATGATGGAATCATGAATACTTGATTCGCTCCGAAATGTATGAGAACTCCGTCCCGGTGGGCTCTCCAATCCATCATCAATGCTTTGGATGATTTTCGTGGTCATCTCACCGACGACGTAAAAAAAGAAGATGCACAGCCTAGACAGTGATCTTGTTATCATCCTTGGAGGGATGAGGTCTGTGTTACAACCCCTGGACGTTAGTATAAATAAACCTTTTAAGGGGTACGCTCAGGTGGAGTACGAAAAATGGTTTGGTGAGCCAAACCGTGAATTGACCCCGACAGGAAAAATTAAGCGTGCTGCACCGGACATTGTTGCACACTGGGTTTCTGCTGCCTGGAAAAGCATCGTAACACCAATGGTTGTGAAATTTTTCAAGAAATAAATGCTGCATTTCAAATTCATTGAATGGCAGTGAAGATGACGTGCTCTGGGACGCCGAGGATGATGAGGAAAGAAGAAATAAATCTGCTTCTGACGAAGAGAGGTGCGAGGATTCCAGTGATGTAAACATTAGTGAATAAAGACGTTTACTATTAATTACTGATTGTAGAAACTCTTAGCTGGATAGAAATGTTACGATTTATTTCATGTACGATAGGTACCGTATATACGGTAGTGGTAATTAACAATGATTGTTTCACATAACAATAGCCCACTATATTTCTATGTTCTGCTACTTTATGTATAAATCCGTTGTAGTATAAAATATGGTATCTAAATTTAATTACAATTATCATACCATTGATTGATAGTTTATATACAAATCCATTGCTGTATAAAATAATATTCAATCAATTCCTCATACTATTGATGCGCATTACATTCGCCGACAAACAATTTTTTTATTAATTAAAGTTTTAAAATGGAGATGCGTATTAGATTCGATGGCGCATTAGATTCGCACAAATATGGTACTTCGTAATAAGGAATTTCAATCAAATGAAAAGGTCGGTCTTTCAGCTGACATCTTTGCCACACCTGTGGAATACTGCAGAATATTTACTGTTCGTAGACATTCACAACTGGTTATTAGTTAAACAATAAAAAACGAAATCCCACAACTTGAAACCGTGTGAATATTCTACTAATAAAACAGAAGTTATCCATTCTTTTCAAATATTCAATTGCAGACAGTGACTATTGACTTTTGTGGTTTGAAAGGAGCCAGTATCAAGTCTTTTGAATTTTTTTTATTCGATTATAATAATATTAAAGAAGTAAAGAAAGCTTTTTTTATTAGTTTTCATAAAAATGTATTAAAATTTAAAAGAGCATGTAAAATTATCAAAAAAAAATAAAAGATCATTTTGTACTTTATGCAACATAACTATTACAAAAATTAGTTATTCATTAGATAACTACTTTGCTAATTATAAGACAGTGTTGGCAAGTAGGGTTAATCTTCCATTGGGGATTTTTTAACAAATTAAAACTGATCTTTTATTGTCTATTTTAACTTCTACTTTTTATTTTTATCCAAAGTATTTTTCTCGAAAAATAAATAGCTGATATATTTAAAAATAAAACAATGACGAATTTCTTTAATTAAAAAAACGGTAAATATATATCTATATCTAGTATATATATATATATATATATATATATATATATATATATATATATATATATATATATATATATATATATATATATATATATATATGTATGATATATATATATACGTGTGTGTAAATACATTTGTAATTGTATATTATATTTATTCCTTACCTTGTGGAAGCACTTTTTTACAGCGGCAAAAAAAGAGGTCTTAATAGAGCTAAATTATAAACTAATGACTTAATCATCAATTTGGTGATTTTGGTGACAATAATGAAAGTTTATCAAAAAATTATAACGTTGTAGAAAGAATGTTTAGCTAGTTTTCCTTGAGTTTTTTCGCTAATTTTGCATCGAATCTTTTTCAAGAAGCTAATAGAGAAAAAAGCCAGTGACAAATCTTCGGTCGATTTCGGACAGTCAAATTGACGGCATTTTTGTTAACATACTATTTTTTTTTTATTTTTCTGTTTTGTTACATTTTGTGTAAGAGTAATTAACTGTTCCTCACATAAATTAAAATATTTTTTAGATCTTTTTCCTTTGAATGAATATGTATGTATGCATAAATGGCACAGGTGCCGTATAATCCATGCGCCAAATTCTGAGATTGACGATTTTTTGGTGGATTTTCTTATGTATCTGGCAACCTTGTTTTTGTTACGTCATACATATGGAGACCTATAAGAATTATGCAGAAAATTTTATTTTGATAACCCTAGTATTTACGTCATCACGCACGTCACGATACGTCATCCTGGCAACATTTCTTCATCGCCAAAAAAATTAAGAATTTGGAATCATGGATTATACGGTACCTGTGCCACATATATTTATATACGATGAATGAGTGATTTATGATTGATTTAATATTGATTAAAGTAATCTGTCACAAATTCATAGATAGCTGAAATATTAGGTTTGCACATTAGACCTTAAATGTTCCCGAATTTAAGATACAAAAATAAGAGAAAGGTATGGCTTTTATACTTGAGCTAAAAAATGGCTGAATGTCTTAACTCAAATTCTAAATAAGATTTATGTTCATTTAATATCTCACAAATTTACTCCTTAAAATCATCGTATATCGTTAAATGTCGCAACTATCTTTAAATGTGAGTCATCAAATTAATTATATAACTTAACTAGCTACGGACGTCTTGGGTGCCATAATGGGTAAAAATTAAGCTACTAAACAACTAATATTTTCTTTTCAAATATTCTTTGAAATGAAGTTGCAAGTTGCCACCTATTTTGATTTTAAAAAATAAAAAATTTTTGACAAAAATATTTCAATATATAATATAATGGATTCGGCACCTGTGCCAATATAATTTCCATATAAATAAAATTATTTATTTTCGTTATTGTTTTGAAGAAATAATATCAATTAATCCTTTTTTAAATAATTTTCCCTTTTTGAAAACTGTTTTCTAATACT
Source organism: Latrodectus hesperus (assembly GCA_037975125.1). NCBI lineage: Eukaryota > Metazoa > Arthropoda > Arachnida > Araneae > Theridiidae > Latrodectus > Latrodectus hesperus. The sequence continues at coordinate 26,214,095 of CM075861.1, forward strand.
TATTCACGATGTGTGATTTTGAACTACTCACCAGTTAATGTCTTTTATAGAAATAAGAAATGCCGTTTTAATTAGTAGCTTTTATTATTTTCATTTAAAGAAAACAAACAATTCATGCAATTTTAAATTCAGTTTCGAATGAATTCATTCTACAATTTCATAAAAAAATTTAAAATATTACTTTTTCTAAAAAAAGAGAAAAAAATAAAAAAAGGGAGGAAAAAAAAAGAAATCGCAATATTTTCTTAAAAGATTTTATCTCATTTCTCCTAAGATATGATAAAGGAAACGATAAAGTCAGTGGTACTTTTTACCGTACCGATAAGTTTTTACAACTTGGCTAACGAATTGAGCATTGTGCAGGTGTACTCTGAAGTGTGAGTATTGAATAAAATTTACCTGGAATCTCGTCAACTAAAATAGGCAATCCCTGAAGACCTACCACCTGTTGTAACACGCGAACTCGCCAAATTATCAGCTTCGTTTTGAAAAGAGGAAAACAAGTTGTAACTAGGAAATTCCGTGTCTATCGCCTTTAACATTATTTTCGTCTGCGATTATTTTTTCCAAGTTCAGCTTTGTAATAACGTGACATACTTCGGCAGCCGAAAACTTTAATTTTTGCTTATAATGCAAGTAAAAAAAAATAATAATTGGTGGTTGTGCAAACGATATTCTAGTCGTGTAAATCGCATATTTAAAAGAGCATTTGTCGATGCCAAAAATTATACATAAGCGATCGTCTGTAATGAATACGGATCTAAAACACTTAATTGATTAAATAATCATGTACAGTAAAAAATTGGCAACACGATATAAAAAGGACAATAAATTTATTTCGAAATATCTGAAAACCTTGTAATTAAGCATATATTTCTGTATATATTGAATAATATCTTCTTTTGAACAGTACGGTTTTTCGATTACATATAATTATAAATCTAAACAAGAAATATTAGATAATCGCAGCAGTATTTTCAGTCTTTTGAGAACATAATTTTATTATTGTTTTTGAAAGTGGGAAAATATTATCTAAATACAAAAACGTTTTCTAACTGCTTATTTACAAATATGATAATTATGGTTAATTTGCAAACCACATGTAGTTTCAGAATCCATAAATAAAGATATATTATTTCTATTGATTAGTATTAGGTAATTTTTTACTTGCGACCCATTTCAAATTTAAAATATTTGTTTATGATTAAATTGAAAATGATATTTTTATATGATCCACAAATCTTTATAGTCGTATAAGACCAAAGACGCTTTTTTATTTGTAATCTGATGAAAATTTTATCGAAGAAAGACTACAAATTAGCGAACTATTGCGAATTATTCTTTTCTAGAAGGCTTTAGAAAATGATAGACAAAAAAATGTATTTAAAATTAAAAATAAACCATATAAGATAGAATATTACAAAAAATATTTATTTAAATTATATATACATAATTTATATATATATATATATATATATATATATATATATATATATATATATATATATATATATATATATATATATATATAATATATATGTTCGATTATATATATAATTTATATTCTTTGAATTGATTGTAAAATTTTCTGTCTATCTGAGTGCAAATTGCATCACATTTTCATTAATAATCGACACAATATCTTAATATTCGAATTTTTTAAAGAAATTAAGTTTTATATATTTATTTATATTTTATTTGCTTTTCAATTTATTTCATCCCACTATAAAGAACATTAATATTAACATAATAATTAAATATTCTGAAAAATAATTATTAATTTTCAGAATATTAAATGTCAATACGCTACGCTCTTAAAACTCATTTGGCTACAAAAAGAATTGAATAATATTTTTTATACAGTTTCTTTACTCAAATTCTTCAGTAAATTGTAATTTATCCGTTGGGCAATTTTTACTTCCAGCAGAAAAAAAAAATTTTTTTTTCTTCAAAAAGAAATAGCTCATGTGTTTGCATTTGTTGATTTTTCGACTTGATGTGTTTGTATTTCGTTCATTGTATTGTTTGAACTTGGAAAGCATTGGTTGAATTACATGAAGGAAATGTTAATAGAAGATAATACTATAGTTTCTGTAAAAATTGCTGCATACAGATAACCAGTATTTCACTTAATTAAATAAATATTTGTGCAACTTTTCACTTCATTATGTTATTCTTCGTGTATAATAACAATATTCAAACTTTCAGAAAAAAGGAAAATTTTCTTTGATTTTAAGTTCAAAATTGAAGATTACTATTTTGGAAGCCGCCCGCCCTGTCTAGTGGTCAAAGTCCCTGACAGGTCCTGGATTCGAATCCCGGTTCGGGCATGAATGTACTTTCTCTCTCTCTCTCTATCCTGTCTTTGTCCTTTCCTTGTATGAATGAGGTGTGAATGGTTGTCTACCCTATAAACGGGTCCCTGTGGCATGTGTGTACTGAGGAAGTTAGACTCCACACCAAAATATGGTTCAGTTGAAAAAGTGGAGCAGCGCACCCCATATTGCCAGCCTAGCTGGCACACGACAACAACTATTTTGGAAGCGTACCCATTAAGGATTAACAATTGATTTCCAATAGTTGCAAGGAATCTGCTGATATCATCAAGTATTTATTTTATGTCGAAATTTAGTGTTTTTACACGTGCATGCATAATAGATCGTATATGTTCTTATATGTGAAAATATTATCTCCATTCATCAACAATGATTCGTGGTTTACTATATGAATCCTTTAAAAACACGTATTATGTTGTTACTTATGACTCTTGGACAAGCAAAGCTCATTAGCCGATGAGCTATGTGAAATTAATCAGAGCACCACGAAGGTGAAAGTATGACTTTGCTCTAAGACTTCTCCGATAGATGACAACACCAGAGGATGCACTCCCTTAATTTTGACATTGATCAGGAGGGGGTGTAATTTTCTCCAGACCATATTACACCCATGGTAACTGCTCAACGACCGACCACAGACTATTGATTCCACAGATTTAACGAGCGCGTATATCACATTTAGTCGGTGGGTCTTTGGCAGCATTAGAAAGAGAACCCAACCCTTCCGGAAGAAAGGCCGATGCCCTAACCTATAAACATTGTGTGTACGAAACATAAATAATCTATAATTACAAAGAACTAAAGAAAGACTTCCTGTTCCATTGTTTACATTCAAAAGATTACCAATAATAATAATCATAACTGCTTCATTAGAATCAAAAATTATTTTACTTTTAAATTGAGTCAAAAATTCTTTTTCATTGAAATGACTTGATTTTGAGTGTATATGGGTAGGTTTATCAAATGCTAGATTTGGCTATTTAAAATTACGCGTCTGAAACGATTGACATTGATTGAGATATGAAACCATTTCCATGTTCAAGAAAATCCTTAAGCTGTTTGTAATAACCATGTGATATTGCACGGCCGATGGCTGAATGGTTAGCGCTCCATAAACATGTAGAGCAGATCCTGTTAGGTTATCTGAATACCGAGTTAAAATGGGCATGGGTGTTTACCTTCTGAATGACAATCGTGTTCTCTCATGATGTTTCTTTACTCGCTTTCATTGGCCAGATGATGATGTACTGAACTGTGCTTGCCCACGACCTAATAAACTGAGTTTGATGGTGGTATGGCGCGGGTAACGCTAGTTGCCTCCGTGACTTGTTTCACAGGTGCCCGCTGGGTAACGATAAATGAGTAGCAGTTTCTGGCCTTGTTGTGGCATTAGATTTCAACCCTCAAGTGCCCGCCGTTGGTCAAAAAACTTCGTTTATAACCAGTATGTTATTAAATTCTTCTCAAAGTGTCTACAAGGTGTCGGTAGTCATTGGAAATGAAGAACCAAACGCTGCTTATTTCTTGAAATATATCAAGGAAATTTAAAATAACATAATATCCTCAAAAACTGCATAAAGACAGTAAATAGAATAATCATATAAAGACATTTCATTTAATAATTAAACTGAATATTTGTAGGTGAACTCTAATCTATTTGTATCAAACAAAATGTCACTTTCTAATCCAAGAACTAATCAAATTTTTAGAATTATAAAGATATTTCAAAATCATATGAGCAGAAAGCAACACCTTTGATTAAATGCCAATTTATACGAAATTATTTGAATAACATTCATAAAAACATTATCAAAAACTTTCATTATTTAGAAAAACATAGGAAAAACCTTCATTCAAATGGTAACAAATAAATAGTAATAGGACATTTAAGATAAAAAGTCATAAGTAGAAACAAGTTTCTGATTATCAGCAAAAAAAAAAAAAAAAAATCACTCTTTTATTCGGTAATTTCAAAGATCTAAATTTAAGTTTCTACTTTTGTCTGATAGATGGCGACACTATAACACAGTTTCGTTAATGAGAAAGAGAATTCACGAATCAACAACTCGGGATCAAAGTAGGGAGAAAAACGAACAGATGCAAACAGATGGTTGATATCAAATCGTTTGATCATTCCTCTCAAATCATAGCAGACGATCAGCGGAGATGCCACGCTCTTTTTTGATCAAGAAAAAGCTGTCTTTTCACAAAATCACCTCTTTGAATGACGATGACAATCAAACGGCAATCTTGGATTCTAATTCAAATATGATTCAATCACCGATTGACACAACTGTCAAATCATATGTAAAGCCACGAGGTAAGATAAATGTATTTTTATTGCTTTAAATCATTAACATTATTTAATATTTATTTTATTTTAATTACCTTCTATTATCTAATTGATATTTTTATATACTTTTTCTGTAAAACATTTTTTTAAAAATTAAATAATATGGTAAGAAAAATCCCAATAGGTTATTTTTCTTATATTTATTAAAAACAAAAGGAAATAAGTAAATAATTTTTTTCTCAAATGATTCTTTGTTTATCGGTCAATATATATTGATGTCTTACTCTGTTGGTCGTGTCAAAATATTTATTTTGAATTAATAAACACACATGAATCCAAGTCAATTGGAGCTATATTTCCTTATATGAATTTAAATTTTTGTTTAAAAAAACTAGTTGTATATTATTACCAACATAAAATTAATAATTATTTATAACCACCCTCCTGTACATGCAAGTAAGCCCTCCATTTAATTAAAATTATTTAATTTAATTAAATATTTATTTAAATTAACAATGAAAGATGCTATATGCTAAAATTTCTTAAGCGAACTTGCATTGGAAAAATTATTCAAATAGGTAAAAGACTTAATTTTGCAAATTTATCTGGATGAATCAAAAAGCTAACTCTATATGGTAAATTCATTATAATATTTCAATTGAGAAAGCTATATTTGCTATTATTAGTTGATTTTGTTACAATCGTATTTTTTTTTTTTTGAACGAAAAATTAAAATTTAATGTTTTTCTAACACTTTTCCAAAGAAGTTTAAAATATGGCTTGTTAAATAACATTAAAATAGTTTATGATGATATGTATATCTTAGTAAGTAAAAAAATATCGAAAGCTATATCAAATTACAACTTGCGATACTGTTTTAGTGAATTTTCTGAAAAAAAAAATGCATATATTCGTAGCAATATTTGTACTCAATAAATTCATGTATTCCAGCGCTACGTATATATTCATTCAAAGTTCAAGATATTTAATTTTGTTAACTTATGTCGCGAAAACCTTAATTCAAATTCCTTATGCTGTAACTTTTTCCATATTTTTAAAAAATAGATATTTTTACTATATTTTAAAAATGAACAAATTTTTTTTTATATTTCATAACTGATTTTACACTTGGAAAAAGTTATTAGTACAATGCTCTCTTTCGATTTATTATTAAAAATATTGTGAGTTTTACTTGATAATAAATAAAATTTTATCTAATCATTTATACAATCTCAAAATCAGATTTTTAAGAATTTTTTACTGTTATCATTTTAACAATAATTAATATTTGCTACTATTATTATTCTTTTTTTTTCAGTTAAATTAAAATCTATGTCATGTGCATAAGTTTAACAACAGCGATTCATGCCAGAATAATAAATATGACCAAAGTTTTAGTTTCATAATCGAAATATAATATTCTAATATTTATATTAATAATATAAGTATTAGAGTAAAATTTTTGACATTGACAAATAATGTATTCTAACATTTGTCAGTACCATAATTTTTATTCGTATTTACGTATCCCTCCGCCAAACTGGTAACAGAATGGTTAGCACTCTGGTCTTCGATGCAACACTTCATGGGTTCGAATCCCCCTTGGACTTGGATGTTAATGGTTAAGAATTCACATAAAACAATATATCTTGGTTTAACTAAATTCGTGTGCATCAAATGACCATTGAGCGACTAACAAACCAAGTCTACATTTTAGCGTCATCGTGGCTTTTTAAGATGAACAAATTTAAAGAAATTTGAAGAAAAAATTATTAAAAAAACTATTTTTTTAATGATAAGTAAAGTTTTCATGATTAGAAAATTATTTAATTATTCATTAAGCACTAATTCTATTTATGTTTGGCACAAAATTTACCGCGGTAACGTTAATACTTACATACCTTTTTATTTGTCAATACTAAATTCTACTTAATTTTTTGCGAAATATTCTCTGAAAATTCAGATTAATACAATTTTTATACGAATTATCAAAATTATCATTGTGTTGTCATTAGATGAATTTTTATTTCTCATTAGTTAAGGAAATATTTAAAAAAAACAGAAAATATATAATAGAATATTCGTATATATATATATATATATATATATATATATATATATATATATATATATATATATATATATATATATATATATATATATATATATATATATATATATATATATATAGTTAATGACGTATTCTAATTACATTAATAACATAGCTTAACATTTTCAAAACCAAGTTTATAACTATCTAACTCTGCCAAAAATTATCTAAATAATTTATATCATCTCAATTTTATTTACCAAATTGTTGCCCTACCAGTACATATTTTTTCGATATAGTTTTGAAAAATATATTAAAATATAATATTTACGTTAATAACAGATTCGAATCATATAAATAATATATTTTTTATATGATTGGGGGAATATCTGATTAACGTGAATAATATACTTTAATATATTTTTCATTCTAATATACGACAGTGAAACATTTGTAAATAGGGTTTGCCAGTAAATCGCTATAAAATTAAAATCACTATTATTGTTTTTACAATATTTTTCCTTTTAATCTAAATATAATCCCCAAGCCACTGCAAAAAATTCTATGCAGTAAAATTATTATCATTTAGAACATTTCGGACATATTAAGAACAATTTAGAACATACAATATTTCCAGTGATTTAAGCAAAATCTGATTTCGAGGATTTTTCTAGAAAATGAAAACGATTTTAAGCAATGTAGAAATTGCAAACGAGATTACGATTATGATTATTAACAATTACGATTATTAACGCGATTATGATTATTAACAATGTTACGATTAATATTAATCACTGAAAAACTATTTTTGTTAAATTTTTAGTTTTAGACTAACTATCATTCGTTCTTAATTTAATATTAATAAGATTAGAATAAAGCAATGCATAAATTAATGATATAAAGCAATTAAAGAAATCAAATTTTTAAACTGAGAACTCTTGTGAGAATTTATTAAAATAGCGATAACTTTCAAAAGATCTATCCAATCGAAAATTTTGGAAATTTTACTATTTTTAAAATAGATCTTATAGTTTAAGCTGAAACTCTTTAGAACTTACAATTGCAATAAGGGCAAATTTTTTTAATTGAAAACTTGAAGAAATTTACTAAGCTAGGAATAATCCTAAAATGATCTACTCAATAGAAAATTTTAGAAAAAATTTAGATTGATGACTGGAAAAACTAAAAAAGATCATAAATCACACTTTAGAACCGCACATTAAATTAATGTGGAAAACACAAATATTATAATAGTTTAAATACACGTTTAAGCGATTTTTTTTAATCATTAATTAGATAAAAATGAATCGTGCCAAAACTTCATAAATAAAAGCCAAACAATGTTAATGAAAATTAATAAATGATGCCTATTGTTTTTATAGAAGTTATTATTAAATATTAATTAGTAAGCCAAAAATTAAAATAATAATGTAAATAAAACATTAAAATTTAAAAATAAAAGTTCAATAAAAAATTTTACTTAATACAAATACATTATCACAAGCCGGGAACAAGATTGTCAGTTTTCATGGGTCATAGCAATTACTGAAAAATGGGATAATTGGAGAAATAACGATATTTAATATTTATTTAGCTTTTTAATAACAATATTTTGTGAGACATTTGTTAGCTTTCACGGTAAACAGCTTCAAGTGGAAAATGGGTATATGGCGATTTGGAAAAATAACGATATTTAATATTTATTTAGCTTTGTTCAAAACACTGTTTTGCACCACATTTGTCGGCTTTCACGGTAATCAGCTTCAAGAGGAAAATGGGTATACAGCGATTTGGAAAAATAGCGATAATTTAATATTTATTTAGCTTTGTGTGTTCAAAACACTACATATTGCACCACATTTGTCGGCTTTCACGGTAAGCAGCTTTTAGTGGAAAATGGGTGCATGGCGATTTGGAAAAATAACGATATTTAGTATTTATTTAGCTTTGTTCAAAACACTATTTTGCTCCACAAAATGAGGTTTACGTTAAGATCTGCTAAAATGGAATCCAATGTGGTAAATGTTCGAAAATGCACTTTAGTTACTTAGTATTGAATTCGGGACTTCTTTCATTCTCATTTCAATGTGTTTCCTATTGGCAGCTTATTGAGAAAAACGTAAATACGTATGCAGAATTGGTTGAAAATATTTTTTAAAAAGTCCAAAGAAAAATGGTAATTATTATTTTTTTTAAAAAATTGGATACGTTGAAAAAAGGGGGTTCTGATGCTGAGAATATTTTTCTTTATTCTCATGGGTTACACATAGATGACAATTTTAAAATGGGGAGTGGGTACATAATCATTTCGTGAAGTGAGAAGAGTTCTGAACTGAAAATATTACGTCACATATTTAAATTTGATTAAATCCCAGCTTAAACAACTTATCAGGAAATTCAAATCTACGTAAGTTAGGGTTTAAATCAATTACGAATGCTACAATTAAAATCTAGAAATAAACATAACTCCTGTTTTAAATTGTCCAGAAATTAACATCCGGGTTAAAATTTCATCGCATTCCGTCAACTCCTTCTCAATTGAATATCCGGGCAAAATTTCGGCAGAGAAACAATATAAGGATTTCATTTATAGAGATTAAGGCACAGGTGTTCTATAATCCAGGATGACAAATTCTGAATTTTTTTGGCGATGAAGAAATGTTGCCAAGATGACGTATCGTGACGTGCGCGATGACGTAAATACTAGGGTTGACAAAATAGAAATTTTCTGCATAATTCTTATAGGTCTCGATATCTATGACGTAATAAAATCGAGGTTGCCAGATATAAGATAATCCACCAAAAAATCGCCAAACTCAGAATTTGGCATCCTGGATAATACGGCATCTGTGCCGCGATTAATATAATTTTATGCATTTTGCTAGTTTTCCTTACACCCCATCATTTGATATCTAGCTCTCTGGAAGTAAAACTAAAGACATATTTCTGGTATTTTAAATTGAGTCCTTAAATACTCAAAATTAATTTTGGTACACATTAAATTTTGAAAAAATAAATAAATAAATAAAAGAAAAGAAAAGAAATAAATTGCTGTTAAGAAGGATTCAAATGAATATTGCCTTAATGAAATAAATGCATGAAATAATGTTTGAATATAAATGCAGATAAAATCGCATAAAAAAATTATTGCCCTAATTTCAAAATAATACTTTCAAAAAATCTCGAAATATGGTATAGACAGTAATGGGATCGTCCATCGTAAACTCAGTGCTAGGAATTGATTATGACAAATTATGTGACTATTTTAAACAAGAAGAAATAAATTTAAAGTTGTTCATTTTTTCAATATAATTAATTAATTTTTGCTTCAAAAAACAAAATAAATTACTGAGTTATTCCATGTTGTATTGCTCCAAAACATATGTTTATTCCTTGGCAACTGCATCAAAGTTTATTTATGTTGCTTTTTGCATATACTGGTTATTGTTATTGCACAAGGTTACTTCCCTGTTCCTAGCCCTGAATTGGGCTCTACCAGTTAGACAGAAGCAGCCGGGTGGAGCCTTCGGGATTTTGAAGCAGGGACCAAGCAGAAGACCTCCAATACTTGACCTGTCAATCCCAGCGGTATCATTTCACTTAGAAGACATTGCAACCCCGCTCTGTTTTAACATGCCCAAGCCGAATTTAGTGAGCATGGTGGATCTTGGGTTAAACCGGGATTTGAGCTCTCTACCTTCCAATAATGAAAACGATGCATTAACCAACCAGGACACCATGGCCCAAGTATACTGGTTGTAATAACTAAACTTTTTTTGGAAAAAAAATGGCTTCGATTGTAGATTTTTGAAATCATTACAGATATAACTGCATCATCGCTTTGATGATTGCAAATTATCATTCATTGTCACCACTGAATTTATGAAGGAAATTCTGTTGCTGTTGTTACTTATGACACTTAGGCAAGCCAAGCTCGCTATGCCTTGGGCTATGCGAATTTAAGTCAATTGGGAGCGTCTTTCGTTTTAATCAGAGCACCATGAAGTTGAAAGTACGACTTTGCTCTTCAAATCCTCCGATAGATGGCAGCACCAGAGGATCTATTCCCTCAATTTTGGCATTGATCTGAAGGGGTAGTAATTTTTTCCAGACCATTGCACCCATGGTAACTGCTCAACGACCGACCACAGGACTTTCGATTCCACAGATTTAATGAGCACGTATATCGCATGTACTCGGTGGGTCTTTGGCCGCATTGGGAATCGAACAGAAGGCTGAAGCCCTAATTAATACGCTACCATGACCTGGAAAAAATTTTTTCCCGTTATAGCGAATAAAGATATTTGAAAAGATTCTCAGGTGTTATCTTTGCCATCTTGAGCAACGGAAGGTGGATATTAAGTTATCGCTTTTATAAAGCATATCTATCAGACAGGATACTCATGAATTTTATGAGTTTCCTCCTTTTTAACTCATGAGTGCGTCCTTTTTTTATTTATTCGTGAGCCGTTTTCTAAGCATGCAAAAACGCAGTAGATTGTCAAAAAAGATTACATTTTCCAAATATTAGGAAATCAATTTATAATATCAAACAATTTTTATTCTAAATCATTCGACAAAATATTCCTTTTAATAAATAAGACTTTAGAAACTTAAAAGAGAAAAAGGAAAAGAGTTAAGTTATATATATATAAATACACACACACACACACACACACACACACACACACACACACACACACACACACACACACACATGTACTAAGTGTCTTATTATTCAGTAATCCTTTATGCAGTGAATTGTTTGTTAAAACATATTATCAACAGACACTTAACAAAATTCCAGGTTCATACTTAGTTAATTAAGTTTATTAATGATTAATTTAGAATAATACAATTAAAGATATCTTCAGATTAAATTGGACAAAATAAGTATGCTCTTTTACAGATTAATTAGACACAAACCAAAAATAGATTAATTTCTTATAATTTCATAATAGTTTATATTTAATAATAGATGTAATAATAAAATCTCTCATAAATAAAGATATATATTCTTTGAAGAAACATACTAGAGATTTACACAAAAGAAACTTACAAAGTCATTTGGAGGCGCCAGGTATCCCACGTGGGCCAGGCTTAACACTTATCGGGAGACCAGAAACTCCTCGTTACTCGGCACATTCCGTTTCTTCTCGAGGGATTTTTCTGCAATCGTGGTACAGCAGCTGTTGGAGTATTGTAAGATGTGGTTCCCTCCTGCAGCCAATCTCCTGAGTATATTCTTCTCACAGGAACTCGCCTTGCACGGCTATATACTCGACCACTTCCTTTTTTTCGGCAAACTCCCAGTGTCCGGCACTGATCTCACACCGATTCAGGCTCTCCTCCTTTTTTCGTCCGCTGCACGCGTTCGGGCCCCCGGTCTCTCTCTAAGTCTCTCCTTCCCTCCTTCCTCTCCTCGCGCCCAAAACCGGTTCCTGGTCATCTCCTCACTTCACTTCGCCATGCGCTCTCCACATGAATATACCCGGCGCCCCCTTACAAATAAATCTCTTTGCCAACCACAGGAAAATTAAATTACATTCATTTGTGGTCAGCACAAATACTCCCATCCTCTCAGAAAAAAATGTTTTGAAAAAACATTTTTTTTATTTAACTTTTACGACAAACTACACAGGGAAGAGGAGTTCAAAATCACACTCACAAAAGACAAAGACTGAGATAAAGCTATATACAAATTAGAATCGTTTATACATGTTTATCACAAAAATATGATCAAATACTATGCCTATGTACATACAGTTCCAGAAAATACTGTTTTTCAATTTTCCTCACACTTAATATATATCGAGACACCAGCAACATACTACCAATACTCATTTAGCGGCGTGGTACTACACCATTAACACGTCTCCTGAGGTTATACCTTTGAGTATTATTTGGTCGTAAATAACCTTCGATACCTTCCATATTGGATACCTGTCTCGAAGATTCACACTCAGAAGAGTAAGGTTTGGAATTTGGTTTCTCATCTTGTGTCTCTACTATTTCTCGCTCTCCAGCCTCGTTTCCGGCTACATTGTCTATTAAACAATTTTGCCTACTGGTCATTGGTGATAAATTTTCGATATGAGCTACTCGTACATATTTCGCATTTCTTGTATGTTGGATCTGTACAACCACCGGTGAGTGTAACCTTATAACTTTGAAGGGGCCTTCATTATGCTTATAGAATTTCCGACAACGGCCCGGTTTAATTGCTGGATTGAACCAGTAAACTAAGTCACCAACCTTTATGTCCTTAACTTTACTGACCTTATCTCTACGCATTTCTCTTTTATTGGCCGCTGCCTCTAAATTGTCTTTCACCTGATGGTATGACGAGTATAATTCCGATAAGAGTGAATTGGCATAATCATAATTATCAGCGTAAGAAAATTGATTTCCTTCTCTTAAAAACTGGTACGGTAAGGAAAACTCCCTCCCAAAGACTAAAAAGGCAGGAGAAAAATTGGTAGACTCATGAACTGCAGTTCTATATGCCAACAGAGCAAAAGGAACTTTTCTGTCCCAGTCAGAGTGCGCGCTATTTACTATGTGACTTAGGGCATTACCTATAGTAGCGTGAGCTCTCTCTATGCATCCGTTAGATTGTGGCCGCCACGCCACCGTGTCAATTTTCTGTATACCTAACGCGCTATAGACCCTTTTCATTCCTTCACTTATTAAATTTATCCCTCTGTCCGAAACAAGTTTACTTGGAGTACCGTAGCGGCAAATGAACTGCATTAGAACGTCCGCTACGATTTCACTACTAGTAGCTGATACTGGAAATGCATCAACCCATCTTGTAAAATAATCTGTGAAAGTGATTAAAAATCTGTTTCCCCTTTCTGTAATCGGCAGAGGACCAACAATATCAATTGCAACTTTTTCGAACGGACCGGAAGGAATAGGTATGCGCTGTAAGGGTGCTGCAATTTTTGGCTTATGGGCTCTTCTTTCTAGACAGCTGGTACATGATTTAACCCAATTGATCGTGTGTGTCAGGAGCTTTGGCCAATAAAACCGTTCTCTTATTTTCATTAAAGTTTTCTTAATCCCTGGGTGACACACTAAGGGGGAGTCATGGTAAATTTGAAATACATTTTTTATTAACGTTTGAGGAATAACATACTTCTGTTTTTCTGGTTTGGGTTGATTTCCTTCTGAGCACATTAATATTCCATTTTTCTCAAAAAATTTCAATTTAAGAGGATGAACCGGTTTTTTCTTTAACAGTGCTTCTCTTATTCGTTGACACTTGGTATCAGTTTCTTGCTCTTTTCTTAGTTGATCAAGAGTGACATTCGATATACCTACACATATCTCAAGCGGGTTGTCATGGAAAAATAGCTGCCCCTCTACGGTCTCCACATGGGAAATATTTCGAGACATAAAATCTGCAATACTGTTTATCTTACCTGGGACATATTTTATTTCAAACTGAAATTGTGACATTGACAAAGTCCAACGAGCAATGCGGCAGAATGAATCTTTCACTTTCATAGAACTAGCTAAAGGGGCATGATCAGTATATATGTAAAATTTACGCCCTAACAAGTACTGCCTAAAATAATTAGTAAAATGTACTATAGCTAAAGCTTCTCTTTCCGTTACTGAATATTTCATTTCTGCTTGATTTAATTTTCTACTACCGAAGGCTACTGGCTTGGGGAAACCTGAACTGTCTAACTGGGCCAACACGCAGCCAATTGCCACATTACTAGCGTCGGTGTAAATATGAAAATCTTTCTCCATATCTGGGAGCTCCAAGCATGGCTCTTGTACGAGGGCCGATTTCAGTTCAAAAACTCTTTTTCCGCCTCTTTATTCCATTTGAATTTTAATTTTTCTTTAGTTAAATTTGTTAAATTTATCGACCGCTGACTTATATTTGGAATAAATTTTCTATAATAATTTATGCATCCTAAAAAGCTTCTAACTTGTTTCCTGCATTGAGGTATTTGGAAACATTCAATAATTTCAACGTTTTTCTTGTCCGGAAAAACTTTACCTTTACTAACTACAAAACCTAAATATTTAATTGTATCAGTTAAGAATTTACATTTTTTTGGCTTTAATTTTAATTTATGCTCACGTAATCGATCAAAAACTGCTTGTAATTTAGGAAAATGTTCCTCAACGGTTCTACTAGCAATGATTATATCATCAATGTAAATACCTATATTAAGTGGCTCTAAACCTGATAAAACAACATTCATCAAACGCTGAAACGAGTTCGCACTGGTTCTCAATCCAAAAGGCGTACGAGTAAATTGGAATAAGCCCTTATGAGATGTTATTGCCAATTTATGTCTATCCTCTGGGGCGACTACCTGCTGAAAAAATCCACTTGTTAAATCGAGTGTTGAAAAGATTTTTCCTACAGCTAACTTATCAATTGCTTCATTAATGTTTGGCAGTGGGTACGAATCCGGTACTACTTTAGCATTTAACGCCCTAAAATCAGTCACAAGTCTATATTCACCAGAGCTCTTTTTAACTAATAAAACGGGTGCAGAGTAAGCAGAAACCGATGGTTCTAATATGCCAGACTCCAATAAAATATCTATCTGCATATCCATTTCCTTACGTAAATTATAGGGTACTCTATACTGCCTTTTCTTTACTGGATTATTATCCGTCAAAGGTACTTTATGGAGGATTGTATCACATCCAGGAAGGTCTTTAACTGAACTTGCAAAAACATCTTTATTTTTTTCTAAAAATTTCTTTAATTCTTCCTTAACTTCCTCATTTAGATGATCAAATTCAAACGATTTATCCCATTCTAAGTCCGCCTCACAACATTCCCCCCACTTTTCCTCGGACTCTACAAAATTAACTTCCTCCCCAATTTCTGAACTTGATATGACAGCTTCACATGATATCAATTTTGTCGATTTATTCAAATGAATAAATTCACTCGTGGGATTTAACAAAAGAACAGGTATGACATTATTATCGTTATTATTGTGTACCGCGTGGGCAATAAAATAATCTTTTCCATTGTTACATGGTTTAGACACAAAAATTTTTGAGTCAATTTTGCCTTTCACATTAACTTGCACCATCGATTGCGAAAATGGGTTAAGGACAGTTTTTCTATTAAGGTAACCATATACTGGTTTATTTTCTTTAACAGTTTGAATCGAAAATACTCTTTCTTTGTTTTGACTCCTATTTAACCAACCAACAGAATTATTGTCAAACGTGATTTTCTTTTCAGCATAATTTATGATACATTTTTGATCTTCAAGAAATTTATGACCCAAAATCATTTGAAAATTGTTAGATATTGGTATCGGTGTTACAAAAAACTGTGTTTTTATTGTTCTCCCTGCTAATTCTAAATCTAAGCTTATTCTTTTGGTTACCTCTACTATCTGATGGGAAATTGTTTTAATGTGAATCGAACATACCTGGGTCTCTATATTATCGGGTACGCTTGACTCTTCTATTAAATTTAAAGATGCTCCTGAATCACATAACGCAAAAATTTTCCTCACGCAAACTTTTGCTTCTATTATGGGCAAAGTACTTCCTGTTTCATGTACAAAAATTTCGTTTAACTGCACTCGGGGTTCTGTCTCCTGTGATCGTGCTGTCCAGGTCCCCTTATTCAGTTTAAATTTTGACCTGACTCCTTCTTTCTCAAATTGACTCGGCAATCTCTTTTAAAATGCCCTACCTTCCCACATCTGTAGCACTTGATTTGTTTTTTTCGGTTACTTTCACTTTGGGATTTATCCTTCTCCTCTAACGCGGTAATTTTGCCTGCCAGAATTTGTACTTGTTCCGTTAATTTTGAACACATTTCCACAAGCTGCATGTTAGCCGCATTTGAGTTATTAGCTTTTACATGGAAAATTTGCTCGGAATCATGTTGCTCCTGAGCACGCGTGTTCGACGCATACCTACAAGCCTTCCACGCCATTTCTTCACACTTTGCAAATTCCCTAAGCGCTTCTACAGTCTGGGGTTTTTTCGCTATTACTCCTCGTAAAATTTCTGGGTGAAGATTTGTCATCAGCATATTGAGTAACATATTTTTCCTTTGAGCTTCAGAGATTTCAGGATTTGATACACCAAATTCCAACAACTTACTTTTCTGAGTAGCTCTAGCAATGTAACGTTCAACCGGCATGTCTTCCGGCTGTCGGAATGACATAAAGTCGACTAATGCATCGTTTGGAGAAATTTTATTGCCGAAATTTTTTATTAATAGCTCTTTTAAATCCTCATAATTTTTAATTTCCTCTTTAAATTCAACAAAACAATCCCTAGCTTCGTCGTAAAGTCGGTCTTTAAGAGCATAGAATTTTTCCTGCGAGCTCCACGACCACTGACTCGCCGCGTCATCTAAGCGATCGAGAAATTCACTTAACGATATCCCTGACCCTCGACCGCGATAAATAGGTAAGGCGGACAGATGGACGATTGACATTCTTTGGGGATAAAATGTTCCCTCAATTGCACTTCCTGATTCACCGCTACTCTGAGTATTGGGCATATTACACAATATCTTATACAATGAACAATACAATATGAAAAAAATATAATATAAATGGAAATATTAAATTTAACAACTTCAATTACAACTCAAGAGCTATTTTATACATATGTAGAAAAAATAACTATACGAACATAACATTATAAATAAAAAATTGCAATTTACATTTCTTAATATAACTATAATTAATACTACAACACAATTTAATTCAGTCTTCCAAAGAAGAACTGGTCACGGCACCATTTATGTACTAAGTGTCTTATTATTCAGTAATCCTTTATGCAGTGAATTGTTTGTTAAAACATATTATCAACAGACACTTAACAAAATTCCAGGTTCATACTTAGTTAATTAAGTTTATTAATGATTAATTTAGAATAATACAATTAAAGATATCTTCAGATTAAATTGGACAAAATAAGTATGCTCTTTTACAGATTAATTAGACACAAACCAAAAATAGATTAATTTCTTATAATTTCATAATAGTTTATATTTAATAATAGATGTAATAATAAAATCTCTCATAAATAAAGATATATATTCTTTGAAGAAACATAGTAGAGATTTACACAAAAGAAACTTACAAAGTCATTTGGAGACGCCAGGTATCCCACGTGGGCCAGGCTTAACACTTATCGGGAGACCAGAAACTCCTCGTTACTCGGCACATTCCGTTTCTTCTCGAGGGATTTTTCTGCAATCGTGGTACAGCAGCTGTTGGAGTATTGTAAGATGTGGTTCCCTCCTGCAGCCAATCTCCTGAGTATATTCTTCTCTCAGGAACTCGCCTTGCACGGCTATATACTCGACCACTTCCTTTTTTCGGCAAACTCCCAGTGTCCGGCACTGATCTCACACCGATTCAGGCTCTCCTCCTTTTTTCGTCAGCTGCACGCGTTCGGGCCCCCGGTCTCTCTCTAAGTCTCTCCTTCCCTCCTTCCTCTCCTCGCGCCCAAAACCGGTTCCTGGTCATCTCCTCACTTCACTTCGCCATGCGCTCTCCACATGAATATACCCGGCGCCCCCTTACAAATAAATCTCTTTGCCAACCACAGGAAAATTAAATTACATTCATTTGTGGTCAGCACACACACACACACACACACACACACACACATATATATATATGTTTGTGTGTGTGTGTGTGTGTGTATATATATATATATATATGTGTAATCATACATATATATATATATGTGTGTGTGTGTGTGTGTGTGTGTGTGTGTGTCTATTCATTCAACAATATATGTGGGACCTCAATTAATTTATTCCTCTTTATATATATATATGTGTGTGTGTGTGTGTGTGTGTATTTTTAGCATGAATTTTTTTAAAAGAAAAAGTTGAACTATTTATTTGATTACTCATTATTAAGAACTCAAGAATACCAAACCAAAAATCTCTGATTTCTTACTTGAAATTATCTAAGATACTATTTTTATTTTTTTTTTTATAAAAATAAAGAAATCTTTTAAAAATTTCAAATTTTTAGTGATGCAAAATTTTGCATAATTTTTTTTAAAAAAGTATTCACCGTATTAACAAACTTTTCATTAACATAATTTAAATTTATTGTTTTACAATATCGTATTACTTGAGATTATAATTGGGAAATAATTTAAATTACCTTAAAAATCCATAATTTTCATGGTATGTTAAAATGTCAGCATTATTTCAACAAAAATTTTAGAATTTTATTCTCTTACTCTATTTTTGTTAAAAAAAATAAAAGTGAGAATAATACTACTAACATATTATTTAATGGTAATTCATTATCTCAAATAAATATAACTTATAATAAAATGCAATATTAACGATAACTTAATGGTATTTTTTTTCCTACAAAGTCTTATAGGTATTTTTATATAAGTATATTTTTGCATTTTTTCCCCTTCAGTTTGTTTCAAAATTGGCTTAATTTTTGTGAAACATGGTTTGATTATTGAATTTTAATACTGAATGAGAAGAAATCCTCTTTCTTTTTCCTTACTCCGTCTAAAAGAATTGATATATTATTTCAGATTCGAATTCCAGAAAATCTCGTAATAGTTTTTTTAAGTGGTATTGTTTATATAACATTCGTTTTTAATTTATTCTGACGTAATAGAGTAATTTTTTAATTATTTTCAGTACCTCCTTCTTTAATACTGTTGATAATGGTTAAAAATCAATATAAGAATATAACTTAACAAAATTTCAAAGAATAGGTTTTGCTGTGAAACAAACTTATTAATGAACTGTTTAGAAACCAATTAATTTTAGTATTGACATAAGAAGTGCTGCCATCTACCGATAAAATAAATAATTTCAAGTAAAACAAATATTTATAGTTTTAGAGTAATAAATTTAAATTTATATAAAAAGAAAGGAAGAATTAAATGTTTTTGAAATGATTTTATCAATTCCTATTAGTTTTACTATTTTTCATTATATAATAATCATTTATTGTAATTTACTAGTAATGGAGAGAAGATTTTTACTCTTAACTAGAGTAAATTAAATTGAAAAGATGGAAAAATAAATTTGTTTCTTAGAAACGTGTTTAATTCGATAGATGATGTGTAAGGATATATTTTTTAATAAGTTGAAAAATTGTTGAAATGATAACTCATTTCGTGAGAAAACAGCAATATTTAGACAAAGAAAAGAAATATTTCCGCGCTAAAAATAAAATAAATTAAAAAAAAAAACATTTTTCTGATCAGAGAAATGAAGAGAGACATTCGTGACATTTTTTCCTACAAAGATTTACAAAAATTATGTAAATCAACTGTGATCAAATGTTAAAGTATTTTAATAATAATTAAAATTTTAATTTAGCAAAATTTATTTTTAGTTTATTGTAAGCTTGTTATATTGTAAAGAAAAAGACGTTGAGTCTTCCTAAGAAATTAAACATTCAATGAAGACAATTATTGAATAGTTCAGAATAATCATAGAATCTTAATGTTCGAATGAGACTGCTTTGCAATTCTAAGAAAGTCTACCGTTTTTCCAGCTAAAAATGTGTAAGAAAAATCAAAATGCTCTGCAGCTGTTGAAAAATATAGTATATATATATATATATATATATATATATATATATATATATATATATATATATATATATATATATATATATATATATATATATATATATATATATATATATATATATATATATATATATATAAAGTAAATAACAAAGAACAATTCTAAAATATTTTAATTCCCTCACATATAAAATCGTCTGTTTCTTAGATAAGTAAAATTCAGAAATTAAAATGTCCGTTATGTATCTCATTCAGAAGGGATGAGGTTACTGTTATGTTATAAGCAAATGTGTGAGTCGTGTAGAAAGAGAAAAAGCAACTTTATTGCATGATAAGTGCAACACAAGTAAAGCGCAGACATCTTTTAAGTTAATAACATCGATCACTTCTAAAAAATGTTTAGCTATTATTGTAACCGAACAGTAAATGGTTAATGGAACGGAAGATAATTCTAAATGGTCAGTTACTACTTGATGCTTAATTAATGGGGTGGGACAGTTCATTCACATTCATTCATTGTCGTGTGCCAGCCAGGTCTGGCAATATGGGGTGCGCTGCTTCACTTTTTCAACTGAACCCTATTTTGGTGTGGAGTGCGACTTCCTCAGTACACACATGCCATAGGGACCCGTTTATAGGGTAGGCAACCATTTACACCTCATTCATACAGGGAAAGGACAAAGACAGGATTAGATAGAGAGAGAAAGTACATCCATGCCCGAACCGGGATTCGAACCCAGGACCTCCTTATCCGCGATGGGATAGTTAATCGGTATTATAATCAAACATAGTTGGTTTATAAAATGAGAAGCGATCTTGAATAATCAGATGGTTTATCTCTCAACTTAATACTAATTAATTGTTATATCCCACTAATTGGCTTCTAATTAGTGGGATAGAATAGTTAATTACTTTTATAATCAATAATAGAACGGAAGAAATTCCTAAATTGTCAGATATTATTTGGTGATTAATTAATTGGATGGGATAGTTAAATAGCACTATATAACCAGACAGTAATTGGCTACTGAAATAGGAAATAATGTATTAGCACTATGACCATCACTTCAACAGTTTTTGGCTTCAATTCTCACCTCGGATGAGTGCTTTTATAATTATCCCCTTTAAATTGTAAGCATCCGTCGAATTAGATGAAAATGTAAGAAATGACCAAATAGCTGCAAGCAAAGTAAACTTTAAATGGAAGCGAAAAGCCACCAATTTTTAAATGGATGACTAAATCACAGACAATTTAGCTACCACCTCGATTTTTTAACAAAAAATTTGAATTTTTTTGAAAACTGAAAAGAGAAACTATGAATAAAGTTTTAAATTTCTTTTTCTTTCTTTCTTTTTTTTTTCTTTCGAATTCGGGTGTTCTAGATCAAATACTTAAAAAAATATTTGACAGAAGAAATTCTTAATTTTTTAAAAAAATACTGCTAAGAAGTTTGATAAAAATAGAAAAAAATAAAAAGAAATTCTGAATAAAAATAGAAGGAAAAAAATAGGAACAAAAAAGCTATGATTGAAAAATAAGAGTATGATTTTCTAAAAAATCGTTAGCGATTCTGAAATGTCTGTATTAAAGGCTGGGCCAGGAATTTAACTGTTCAAAATTAGACTTTAATAATCTCACAATTTTCATATATGTTACATTAAAAAAAAAACCATCTTACAAAAGTATTCAGCTTAATTTTTTTGCTTTATTATATAATTATATTTTATAACACTTTTATTCCATTTCAATCTGCTTCTTTTATTTTTGAAAATGAGACGTGTATTAATATACATGGAATAATAAAAAAGTGCATGATTTTAGCAAAAAATATCTCTTTACCAATGGTGTTTGTTCCTTATATTAATTTATTTTTTGCATGGTGAAATATATATATTAATATATGAGAAATAAAAAATTAAAAATCTAAGCAAATGAACTCAAAAGCAAAGTAATTTAGCCTGTATCAATAGAAATTTATTATATTGATTTATACCTGACTAATTAATGAAATCGATTACTGAGTTATATTACAGTATTCAATAAATGTAAAACAATGATAATAAATAGTCGAAAAACTTAACAAATTTGATTTGATTTGAATATAGATTATTCCTGACGGTTAAAATTGTTCCTGGTGGTATTCTTCTGAATGTGTTCGGAAATAGTTTTCCTGCAAGATTTTTTGCAATGAGAAGAATCGAATTTATAACATTATTGAATCCGTGGAAACTCGAAATAAAAAGCAAATTACTCAATTAACAGATTTAGTGAAAAATCACCCATTTGATATAAGCAATAAAATTGGCGATAATTTAGTCCTTTCTGGGTTTTTTTCCCCGTATATTTAGAGATTTTTTTTTCAAATCCCTTAGAAACTATGGAAAATCTATTTATATACCTTTGTTAAATAATCAAGGAGGGCTTTAGATTAGACACAGCTTGAGATCTGTATTTAATTGTTAAACTGTTTGGTGCTGTATTTCTAACTGATAGCTACTGATTGTTCCGAAGCAATTGTTCTACTTTTACGACTCATATATAAGTGTTTGGAGCATCTCGGTAAATTTCTGAATTACTGAGGAATATGAAATTCAATGTTGATAGCTTTCATGAAATTTAGATACCGTTCAATAGTAACATTCAAGGTTAATTTTCCAAAAACATTTTGAATTAAAGAAGGAAAGACAATCTATTTGAAAGTGAGGAAATTGTAAAACTTCTAGACATGCCATATTGTTTTTACAAGTTGTTAAAAGAATGAGGACCTATTATACCATTTGATTATCCACACATTCTATATTAGATGCTCTTTATTATGTTTTGACTATTTTATCTAATATGAATAGTTAATATTTTAATTCTTTTACATTGCTAAATAATGTGAAGTAGTTCTGCACGTAGTATCAGATTCGTGCTAAATAGCATTTCCTTCAAAACTGCGATTAGAATTTTAAGAATAAATCACAAACCAATTCAATTTACCTATTAAACACTGCACAAATGATGGTAGATGATCCTTATCATTCGTGTTTCTAATCTTATAAGAATTTTCTCACATTTTTATGTTTTATTTCTCTCTTTTTTTTCCTTCTTAGATTCCTTATATCCATGTTCAAGTGTATCAGAAGCTGCAGCAGAATTCAAAAGTTCCATGCTAAGACTAAGACCAGAAGAAATTCTATCAGAACAAAACTTGAACGATTTCCTACGAATGCCATTTTGCTTCTTTCCGTATCAACAGAATTCATTCCGAAATTCTTCTGTGCCCTACCCTGGAGATTTAGAATCATTTAGGAATCTGGAACGTCGCTTTATGAATCATATAGCCACTCCTAATGTGACAAATGGAAGCAACAAACATATATGGCGACCGACGAACTTTGACGCGATTGAATTCGAAAAAAAACCACAAGCAGGTGAACACATCAAATGTGAACTTTGTGGGGAAACATGTGATAAGCAATTTGACAATTGTAAGAGATTCTGTGCGAATTGTTATGCAAGACAAAGTGTGAATCAGAAGACGAAAGAAAAGTTCTTTTGTGACGGCATAAGAAATCCAAATGCACATCTTTTTCTAAGACAAATTACAGAACGATTAAGCACTTCTTCAAAGAAGAGAGAAACAAATAACAGCAAGATGCCATCTATCAAGTCAACTTCTAGTCCAAAACCGCTGCTGCCAATTAATCAGATAGAGAAACAAATTCCAAAGGCTACAGACATCAAAGGCAAATCATTTCTACAGTCAAAGGAAAAAGTGGTATGTAATTTTATATATTACTGCATACTACAATATATATATATATATATATATATATATAATGAAATTTAATAGATAATTTTATATTACGCGCTGCTTTTGTATTTTATTATCTATTTTTTTTAAAAAAATCAATCCAAAATAAAATAAAAAAAGCATAAGTATTTTATTCTGTATACTCGATATGCATAAAAATATTTATTTATAAAAAAATATTTAATATTTTCAAACAAAAAAAAATCTTTCTCTCCAAACAGAAAAAAGAAAATGCAATAAATTAATCTAAAACATATGAATCTAAATAAAAACCAACACAAAAAATTTTTCTAACACAAATCCAGGCCACCGATTAGTAAAACATAGTACGACAGCCCATGTGGGCTAAGGCCTACAGTGCCCATAACTGTTTTCATGACCGAGAGCCCTGGGGTGCGAAGCATATGTCCCAGTTAGGTGGTCAGCCTAACGTAAGACCCCCAGTGTTACGTTAGGCTGACCATCTAACTGGGACATATGCTTCGCACCCCAGGGCCCTCGGTCATGAAAACAGTTATGGGCACTGAAGGCCTTAGCCCACATGGGCTGTCGTGCCATGGAGTTTTTTTTACTAATCGGTGGCCTGGATTTGTACGCTAAGAATATATTGAAAATATCGGGTTTCCTTTAGTTTGTCTCTCTACGTTCACTTTTGCTCACGATTGCAAATTCGAAAATCTCGTTTGAAGTAATACTGTATGCTAAAATTACTCTATGGTTACATGGGAATGATTATAAATTACATGGGATTATAAATTACATGGAATGGAATCTACGAACTTTACCAATCAGACTAGAATGTTAACTACTGAACTACTAATTATTCATCTATCATAATATATCAACAGGAAATTACTAATTCCAAGAAATATGTAATTTATGAATTGAACTAGAATGAAAAGAAAAAAATTATACAACAAAATTAAAGGCAAAAAAACAGGGAATTTAAAAAAAAAATAAATTCTATAAAATCAATAAGGAATAATATTATAAACATTTGAAAAAATCGCAAAAAAAAAAACTTTAGAAATCATTTAAAAATTTCCTGGATGCTATTAAAAAATCTTGTATCTTTCAAATAATAGTATGAAATTCAACATTTATGGAGTCCTGGTAGCCTAGTGGTTAGGCCATCGGCCTTCCGTCCGGAATGGTTGGGTTCTATTTCTAATGCCGCCAAAGACCAACTGAGCACATGCGATATACGTGCTCGTAAAATCTGTGGGTTCGAAAACTCTTTGATCGGTCGTTGAGCAGTATCACTGGGTGTAATGGTCTGTCTGGAGAAAATTTCTTCCCCCTCCAGATCAATGTCAAACTTGCGAGAGATCCCCTGATAGTGACATCTATCGGAGGAGTTTAGAGGAAAGTCGTACTTTCATCTTCGTGGTGCCTTGGTTAAATGAAAGTCGCTGACTTTTACAGGTTACTGACTTAAATTCGCATAGCCAATGGCACAGCGAGGTTGGCTTGACAACAATTATTCTCCGTTAATAAAGATTTATTTGATAAATTTTAATCTATCGGGAAAATGGGTACAACCATTGCTTTACAATGAAAACACCAGCTTTTATTAAATTCAAATACTTTCAAAAATCTTCCAAAATAAAAATATTCTCATAAATATCCAATATATGCATATGTAAAGAGAAAACAGTAAAAATAAATTTCCTTTAATGAATAATGAAATAATTTGAATTACAATATAGGAGAACAACAACGATCAAAAGAAAATTGTCCGATCACCTTCAGTGACCCCCAAGACATTCGCCTGCAAGCAGTGTGGGAAATCATTTAAGAGATCGTCAACCCTTTCTACACATCTACTGATCCACCTCAACATCAGGCCCTACCCTTGCGCCTTCTGTGGGAAAAGATTCCATCAAAAGTCAGATATGAAGAAGCATACCTATATACATACAGGTGAGTCAATTGCACCTAAACTGTTAATGATATACATTCTAATATTACATTAGTAATCAATTTATTATATAAAAAATGAATATTTTTGCTTAATCAAAAATTTTTATTGTCCTTAATTGCAGGAGAAAAGCCTCACAAATGTGGAATTTGCGGTAAGGCCTTCAGTCAATCTTCGAACTTAATAACGCACAGTCGAAAACATTCAGGATACAAACCTTTCACTTGCAATATCTGTAGTCGAACATTCCAGAGAAAAATCGATCACCTTCGACACATGGATTCAAAGCACTATAATTCGTCTTATTTAGATACTACAACTAGTTTATAAATGATTGTATAGTCACCATGTAAAAAAAAAAATATATGCGCGCACAGTTCGTTAACTTTTAATGCCTATGCGACAGAACTCTTGAAATAATATGTGTTTTTGAAAAGTTATGTATCCAAATTCAAATACATTGTAGCGTTATGTCATTGTGTTTTTACATAATAAAGATAAACACTAAAGTCTAAAAATAAATAATATGATTTATCCATTAAATTGACTTTGAAACTACATTAAGTTTTTTTTTTTTAAAAAAAGAGAATTAAAAGGTTTACGTTAAGACAAAAAATAAAATTTTTTATAAAACTTTTTTATGTTATTATATTTATATAAAAAAAAACAAGGCGCATTTGATAAAACTGTATTGCATACAATTGAATTCAATATAAAAATCTACTTAAGAACTTATAAATTATAATAATTACTTTTACACTATTTAAAATTCATTATGTATCATTTGTAAAATGAAAATTATGCATATACATTTAATGACAACGATAAACTAATTTATATGAACATGCATTAAATTCATAATTTAAATTATAAATACATAAATGGTAAAGTAAACCAAATTATTATAAAATAAAATAAACCAAATTAAAAAAACAGATTTTCATATATTTAGAGTAAATAAAATTATTAAATTATTATTAAATTCAAAAAAAATATTTGTTGCTTCCAGTCAAATGTTAAGTTTACTTTCACAGATAAATTTGAAAAATATCGATATTACGTTCATTCAGAAAGGGTATAAGATATTTATCTACAATGTAAAATGTAAATATTTATGCACTATAAAACTGCATCAAAATGTATGTGAAATGCTTTCACAAATGTTATAGAAATGCTTTAAATAAATAAAAGAATTGTTTTAGAAATATGGCATTCTGCAGTTTTCTTGGAATACAATTTGTCGTCATGATTGATTCATTAAAATAGGATTTATTAGAACAGAATATGAAAAGAAGCGTAAAATAAAATCACATAAATGTTTCCATTTCTATTAAAATACAATAAAAACAATTTTTTGTTGGTTTGAGATCCTTACTTTTTCTTTAGCATATCCCTATTTTAATATAATTTATTTATAAAATCTAATATTTCTTTACCTTTCATAAAATTTAAAATAATTTTTAATAACTTTTTAAAGCAACACACAGAATATATATGCTCTTATATCTTCCTATTTTTGTCATTTTACTTTTTTACTTGTTTTAATATATCTTATTACAAGCTGACCCAGCCACGCGTTGCAGTGGCTGAGTTTTTATAATACATTGAATCAATTTTTTACTAATTCTTGGGTACAATCAAATTAATATTTTCTAAAAAAGTTTAAAATAGGTTCATTCATATGAGATTAAAAATAAAACGTTTCGCAAAAATTTAAAAGTAATAGTTAAATTATCGAAATTTTGAAATTAAGCACAAACCAACATATACTTTCTGAATTTACATTTTATTCATCTTATATTAAATTATAGTTTGTAATCAGTGACTTACTTATAAAATATACTATATAAATTAAAAACATCTAAAAATAAATTGTTATAAATGAGGTAGATAACATTGACATCGAACTATTATTTTTTCAATTTTAAATTATTAAAACTAAAAATTTTTTCCGCGGCATTATACTGAAATAAAAAAAATTAAAAGAATTTATCATTTGAATAAAACAATTAGATCAAAATGTACTGCTGAATAAATTAATAATTATCAAATTATAAAATAAAAATAAAAAAAATAAAAGGCTATCAAGAAATACTTACATGTTTTCGAGGTGGTATGAAAATTATAGAGAAAAACAGTAATAAATAAAATTTTATTTTACTATTTATAATATTAAAAATATTCAAACTGAACACTGCACAATAATAACTCAATACAAAGTATAATTATGAAAATGATTTACGAAAAATTGTTATAGTATGATTATACACATCGTGAAAATATATGTAAATTCTATATTTAAACATGCGCTTGCGTGCGCACGTTAATTTTCTCGAAGATGGTATAATCTAGAAATATAAACACGTCGCCATCTGCCGAATACCTATGCAACTTAGATGTCATCTATTAGGAACTTACAGAACTAACCAATAAATAAACACTAACGTCGTATAATAAATATTGAGATCAATAATTAAG
Source organism: Latrodectus hesperus (assembly GCA_037975125.1). Lineage (NCBI taxonomy): Eukaryota > Metazoa > Arthropoda > Arachnida > Araneae > Theridiidae > Latrodectus > Latrodectus hesperus. The sequence continues at coordinate 26,242,527 of CM075861.1, forward strand.
AGATAAAAACTATTCTATCTTTTAAGTTGAACCATATTATAAATGGTTACAAAATTTTATCAAAATCCGTTCAGTAGTATCGGAGTTTATCGGGAACATACATCGTGACACGAAATTTTTATATATATAGATTACATAATTAATACAGAAATTTAATTTCAATACATTTCTACAAACTCAACTAATTATGCCTATCTTTTTACAGCCTACATTAAATGATAAAATGAAAACCTTTTTCAAAAATTTTCAATTTTTAACACACCTTGATAAAAATATTAATAGATTTTCATTTCATATATTGAATGAAAATTTTTTTTTATTAATAAATAGGATATGAGTTTCTTGATACAATTTCACATGACAGTAAACAATAGAAAATTTATTCGATATGATGAATAGAATAGTTAATATAAAGAATTTAAATATTCTAAGCGGTCAGCGTGCCTGACTGCGGATAAGGAGGTCCTGGGTTCGAATCCCGGTTCGGGCATGGATGTACTTTCTCTCTCTATCTATACTGTCTTTGTCCCTTTCTTGTATGAATGAGGTGTGAATGATTGCCTACCCTATAAACGGGTCCCTATGGCATAAAGTGTAGAGCAAAGTCGTACTTTCACCTTCATGGTGCTCTGATTAAAACGAAAGACGCTCCCAATCGACTTAATTCGCATAGCATAGCGAGCTTGGCTTGTCCAAGTGTCATTAAACAACAACAACAAATATTCTAAGCAAAACTGGTAAGAAAATTAAAAGTTATAAACCTGAAATTAAGATTCAGAATATCACACTAAAGGGCAACTTAAAACCCTTTAATAATATATTATAAAAATATTTATGTGTACAGATAGGCTTATTCTATAAACCATAAAATTTAGAGCACTCTAGACGCATTACCAGTTTACTACCTTATGTATATTTTGGAAATCGGTAATTTATAAATCTGTATATAAAATATAATATTTAGAGTATTTTCTGAATTTAGATTAGTCTTAAAATCATTAAAATGTAGATCAAATAATTAATTTTCATTAATACAATAGACATAAAATATGTAAAGTTGTGCATACTGAAAAAAATTAACGCGCCTTATATTCTTTAGTTTTAATTGCTTAAACATTTCACACAAATTGCGCGTAGTTATATTTTCCCTAACTATTTTAAACTTATAATAGTTTAAAATTATAATTTCTAAGTGTATGCTAATTCTTCTCTAATACATTCTTTTTCATTTAATTTTCTACAGTAACAACTAATATCTATCTTCGAAAATATAAATTAGATAAAATTTTAAATAAAAAAACTAATTACCATATTTCCTGTATATAATCCGCGGATTATGTGTTAAAAAAGTTTTGAATTTCGCAATGCGTATTATATGCCGCCGTGGATAATCTGATATAAAAAAAAATAAAATAACATTCTCCATCAAAATAACTTAAAATAAAATTTTGAAAAATGTCTTTTGTTTCATAAAATAAATAACAGATAGCGCCACGACTCCCTTATCTTACTTTATTTACAATTAGTTTTGTTCAAGAATGAATTTGGTTCATCGTAAATAGATGTAAAAACAATTGCTATTTGCTATAATCATTTCGTATTTTATCTCTAGCCTGACTAATTACTTTATTCTGAAAATATTTCAAATTTGTATATCATCATGTGGAAGCAAAAACATTTAAATTACACGGCACATTTTAAACTAAAAGCCATAGAGAAGAGTAATAAAATGAATGGCGATAAACGTTTAAATAAAGATAAAAAGAGAACATGAGCGGTAGAAGAGAAAAAATGTATCCAATGCGCAATTCGAAAATAATCCATTTCTTTTATTTAATTATTAACGAAGCAAATCTTATTTGACAATTTATACTAACTTCACGGAATTGTTCTTTTTTTTAATATTAAATATCTATATCGTGTTTTTATCTCAATTAATCGCACTTTGCGATGAGGTGGATTTAAAAATCTTTTTCATATGTTTTTTCAGTACAATTTATTATATTTTTAATCACACAGTGAATATTTTAGCGATGCAGAAAAAATGCCTCTGCAAATTATATACAGGAAAATAAGGTATTAATTTTAAACACCCTTATATATATACGTTTAGGAATAATAATATTCAAATTTATATTATCTGGATTACTATAACACAATTGTAGTATAAATTAAAACTAAATATTTAAATTTTTTGCTACAAGAAAAAAATTTTTTTCGGAAAGTTTGTTTTTGAAGTATTTATTGAAACTATATAATTTTTGTTTAAAATAAAAAAAATTTAAGGACTTCAACGAACTTGAGCTGTTATAAGTGTATTTCAAGGTTTGTCTCAACTGCAAATCCCCAAGAGCTCTAATTTCCAGTCAGTTTCTTTTTTGTGACGAGATTGATAACAGTACTGAATCCACGTGTTACCAAATAAGGGGGAAAAGCAATCAACGACTTCAGTACAATAACTCATAATGCAGGATATAAAACCAGGATCTGTTCTTCAACTAGGATTGAAGAACAATTGCATCGACTCCCGGTATTGGGAGGCTAGAGAACTTCTTATCGGCCTTAGGCCATAACTCTGTACATATTTTCTGTCTTCTTGTGTATTCTTTATTTTGTATTTTTCTCTGTATCCACTTTCCTGGCGATAGAACTGTGTTCGCTTTCGCCTGCTGCATTTGAAATAAAATAAAAAAAATCTTCAACTAGGAATTAAGATATTTTGGTTCAAACATTGGTTTAACTTCATTTGCCTGTTTTTCAATCAGTAGTTCCTGCATTAGTAAAGATTCATTTACATTTGCTAAGTTGTGGACATGCAAAAGGATCAACACCAAATCAGAAGTGTCCAAATGAAGAATGTTGCCATTTTGAAAGATTTAGAAACGGAAAGTATTTCCTGATATATAATTTTTTCAAAAGAGGTCACTTTTATTCAAACACACTTATGTAACAATAAATATATTTGCGTAACAATACAAAAATGCAATTACATCAAGACTTCTAACTAAGAATACAAAAATTTTTTCCTAAAATGCGGAGATGTACTTACTTTGTTCATTAGATGTACATACTGTTACATACTTTGTTCATATTGCAGACAAGTTAGTGCATTTAGAGGCCTACTCTTGGCCGTCTGCCCAGTGCCATGCTTACGTAACTGACGTCAGTAATTTAATTAATTAAAGTAACTGACATCATTTAGAACTATTAAATCATAAACAAGTCTAAGTACATTTTTAAAATTTTGTTTTTAGGGATTCTCTTTCTTTATTGTTTTGTTATATTGTTAATGCATTGATGTGTGGAAATTGAAAGCTTAAATTTATTGAATTAATTTGAACAATAACTAAATTTTAGCATGAACATTAAAACAAATTGCACACATCACTGTTACTACAAGTGACGAAATCAGTGGAAATAAGTTTGTCATGCTCATTCACAAAGAGAGTATTACATAATACACAGAACTTCAGTATAATATGCTGTATTTTAAGCACCTACCTACAATTATGTTTTATTCAGTACATAAAAAAATTGTTATTTTAGTTAAATTTCCATAATAAAAAAAATGGATCATTATATTTTATATTAAACTTTGTGCCGACCCCCAGACTTTGTTCAGGGACCCTCTAATTTTAACCATGGGCATCCTGAGTGATACCAGGAACTCCTCAGAGTCAGTAAGAAGTCACTTGAGAACCATTGTGTGTGTGTGTGAATTAGATAAAAAAAATTTTACAACTGATTTTTTTATATTTTTCATTTATTAAATGTGGACTTGGGGAATTTAATAAATGCTAAGTCCATCGTTCAATCTGCACATTATTAATTCTAACTTTAGTAGCAAAAAATTATTTTTTTAATTTCATTTTCTTGTCTAATTAGACAAAATAACAATTTACATCATCTTTTATAATATTTATTTCAGAACTAAATTCTAATTTATATACTCAGATCATTTGAAAGGTATTAAAATGTATTCATAAAACCTAAAAATATTGTGAATATATATTTTAAAAATAATTTTAACGAAATTTTTACTAGATTATTTTTTTAATACATGATAATAATAGAAAAGGGATGTCCAGGAAAATTGACTTCTTTCTCTGGTTGTACACACTATTAATATAAGCACATTTGCCAAAAAATAATTTCTTATGAATTTCATTTAACTTTCTTTTTCTGATATAATTAAACAAAAAACAATTTTTTATTTAATTTTTTTAATGAAATTTATTTAAAATTACTCCAAATTCAATTTTAATACTTAGTTTTATGATTATCTTGGGAAATATTCCAGAAATTTCTGGAATTTTTTTTTTGTTATATGTTACTATAGGGGATTTAAATGTACAAAAACAAACGATCAATTCATACAAAATTATTTATCTCTCATTTTGTAATTAGAAAAAAAAACTATATAAGAATTTTAATTTTAAAATTATTTCATGTGGAATCTCATTCACAATATATATAATTATATACACAAGCTATTATTAAAGGGTCTAATACTATATCTTTCCACCATAAAGAGAAAGTTTATATCTTAAATATATTTTGTGTGTTGAAAATATATCTAACTACTATATTTTTGATACATAAATTAAATTTATAACTGATTTTCAGACCATATTAAATGAAAAATACTCATTAATTACTAAACATAACTGATAAAAAATAACTATTTTAAATGTGATAGTAATTGTAAGCATTAAAAAGATTTAATATGTCAATATTTTAAGGGAAACACATAATTACATGTCACACTAAATAAGTTTAGAATTATTAGTAGTACATTTCCTTTACGCAATTTATGTGTTTTATATTACACAGTAAACCAACAGTGATTAAATTGGAAAATATTAACATATATAAGGTGTTATATATAAAATACTGTTAAATAAAGACTCAAAAACAACTATTCGATTTAACATTTATTGCAATTCAATAAATAAAATAATTTAATAATATATATCTGTAAAAAGCTGGTCAAATAAATAAGATGCAAAAATTAAGTAAAAAAGTCTGTTTGATTTTATGAATAAATGCTCTATGTTCAAATGCAGAAACATGACAATTGCACCACTGAGAATTGCAAGAAATCACTTTAAAGCTTTTCTTAGTCAGCTTCTACTAATCTGCAAAAAATAAACGACTCATTAAACCATTCAATAAAAAAACATTTTATTTCTAAATAAAAAATTAAAAAAAAAACACTTTGTAAGCGAATGAAAAAACTACAGAAACTTGTAGTAAAAGATAGTAAATAATAATCGCCTAAGATGACACATGTCACATTTTAAAAATCATTCGTGTTTTAAATTAATAAAAACATTTTGATCGTTAAAAAAAGGAGAAAAAATATACACTCACCCCTCAAAATAAACACAAATTTCTAAAAATATTTACATTTTAACAAATTATGGATATATAGAATAAGCAGAGTTATAGCTTCAAACAACATATTTTCCATCAATTTAAATTAATAGTTTAATATTTGAATGATGAAATTTATGTCTTTAAAAAAAGGAAAAAAGTATTTTTAATAAATTGTTAAAATTCATTTGTGCCATAAGAAAGAAATACACTACTTATATCAAATATTTAATAGTATATAACCACACACGTTACATCAAAAAGAAACAAAATCTATGCAATGTTTAACATCGAAATAATTTTATTCAGATTGGTTTATGGCACATCTTTACAGTTACTTTTGCAAACTAGAGTTCTTTTGACAAAAACCTTTAAAGCATATTCCAAACCATTTGAACAGAAACCATTAAATTAAAGGCGAATCAATTAGATTTATTTAGAATGCTCAAATATTGAATTGGCATCTCTGAGAATATACTGTGAAATAGTGTGAATGAAAAGAATTTTACATTTTGCAAAGTCAAGAATAAACCTTATCCCACAAGTAAAAACTAAAGGAAGCTCACACATAGTATGATACAATAACCTTTTTTTTAATTTGTGAAAACAAAAACATCTCCCTGTGCACCAAGGAATACCGCACAGAGCCCGAAGTTACAAAAAGTGTACTACATAACAAATCAAGGATAAATCATGAGATAAAAGAAAATAAAAATAAAAGGAGGAAGAGAGAATAAAAAATGAGAAATAAAAGCAAAAAAGGGAGTTAGATTACAGCATGCATAAATATACAAAATATTTAAATAGGAAAAACAATAAATGAAGAGAAACTATGATATGATAAATCCATTATTTATTTGGAAACAGTAATGACTTAAGAAGATTTATTTAGAGAAGGGTTCATGAAAAATTAATCAATACATTAAAACAAACTAAATCTTCATATTCATTTATCTTTTGCAATTTCCTAATATTTAAATGATGTAGAAAGTAAAATGATTTGTTATAAATTGATAACATTGCACTATATCAGGAAATTTTAGACTACTCTTAGTTATCTCTACTTTAAATTAAAAAATTAGGAGGTACATGTTTTTTTCCCCATGATGATAATTTTTATAACTGTAATAACAAAATCAAATATTTTAAAGAAAACAATGGAAACTCTTAAATGCATTAAAATAGCCACAGCTTAAATCCAATTTAAAAAAAACATTAGGAATTTTTCAAACAAACATTGAAAAAGATACTTATAAATATTATAGACTTACATTAATCTATAAAGGAAGGGTGAGATAGGAAGTTTTACATTTCATGCCTCATTAAATAGAAGTAGTAATTCCTACAGTTGGATATACTGACTTTGTATATTGAATATTTTTCTCAACTTTCCGCTGATCAGATATTTATTTCATGATTGTAATTCATTCGCATTCATTATAAAAGAAAATAATTACAAATTATATTCTTATCATTGATTTAATAAATTAATAAAGTTTATATTCATGATCATTTAATTTTGTAAAGATTTTGCTAAAAAATACATCATTTAAAATTTAGTTATAAATTTATTAGAAACATAATAAAGTATTGTGTTGAAAAATAGATGAAAAACATCTAATGGAGGTTTCATTATTTTAAAATATTTTATAATTCTAATAAAATTTAAACTTTTTATTCTACTGCAAACACTTCATGCTTATTCATTTCAGGGCTAATTTATACTTTTTTATGAAACTCATTCTTTTATCAAAGGAAACATTTACAATTTATAAGAAAATTCTGAGATGAATCAGATTTTTGACAGTAAAATAATTTTACATAACTCTTAAAAAAATTGAAAAAAAATTAATTATCATACCAAAGTTTTCATAATATTAATTGTTCTAATAAGAAAGCTTAACATTATAAATATGCATATTTAGAGTAAAAATTAAAATTACACTCATTCAAGATTATTTAGGTCTATTAACAATTATATATTTCCAAATTACCTATTCTTATAGCGTGACTTTGGACGGCCAGATGTGCTTTCAACAGACTTGGAAAGAGGTACATCATCTAATACATCAGGAGAAAGACTTTCATCACTAAGTAAGCTTTCATAGGCACCTACAATCAAAAATATTAACTCAAAAATTTTTAGAAGAAAACAGAATTTACACAACATTTTACTTGAAATTCTTATATATATTGATATTTTAGAAATTTTATCATTCAGTTCAAATGAGAATTAAAATAAAAATTGAAGAATTATGCTTCGAAAATAAATTAAATGATATATTTGCCAATGGGAGATAGATGCTACATAATACAGAGAAAAATAAATAAAAAATTTCACTAACATATTTTAAGAAATAAAAATAGTATAAGGTTTGAAAAACATTATAAGGTTAGAAGTACTAATTGATAGATCATGATTAAATAATCAATTTAAAAAATATATAATTTATTAAGGATGAAAATTTAATATGAACCAGGTAAATTGAGAATTTAATGTTGACATACTTTATGAAAAAAGAAGTTCTTGCATACAAATAAAATTTTGATTAATCAAGCACACTAATGTTTTTACCGATGAAAGTTTCATAAAAAATTTAATTATTTTGTTTGCTTTTTATCCAAATGAATTTAAAGGCAAATCATTTGTATTTTACATTATTATGTAAAAACAAAATCTAGTGCCAAAGGTTTTTCTATTTTTCAAACTAAAACGTAAGAAATTAGTTACACAGTAGTGGATCTCCTACTTGAGGCACAAATAAAGTACTGAAAGAAATACAGACCAACAAAATTTGAAATTGAAATTCACGATTTTTGCAAAAATATGACTAGTTTCTTTTAAATTTTAATTTAAGGAAATTATTTACATTACCGATGGAAATAATGAAACTCCAAACACAAATAAAAAGTACTTATTTCTTTTTTGCATTAGGACTAATATGATGACAATTATTTATCTAACTATATTTATTATATCAAAAGTGTATAATAACAATAAATTTTACACACTGTACAACAGTAAATATTAAGGACAAAAGTAATAAAATTAAAAAATATTCACCATAAAAACCTTGCATATTATTATTAAAATTAAATGCTTAGAATAATTTTAATATAGATGTGGATTTTTGCTTTGTTTGTTGTGCAGTAGTCATTTTTTGCTTATGTGAGCTAATTAGACAGGGATCTATACTTTTTAAAGTTTATTTCATACGGCTACTAATTTTCACACTCAAGGTGGGAATCGAATACACAATCACAGTTGAATTGAAATGCAGAGTACTAACCATTTAACTAGAGGCTCAGTTAAAATACAGATAAAAATTATTCATGTTTTTCTAGAATTCTCAAGCAGTTTTGGAATTAAAAAAAAAGACAGTTATACCTCAAAACTAAAACAATAGTTGCTTTTTTATTGATAATAATTCAATGCAAATTAGCTATGATCTTTAATGGCAAGTAAACCAAAATATTAAAGTTTCCCTTGACAGTTACATTATAGAAGAATAATCACATAAAAGATGAGATGAATTAAATCAACAATAAAAACTTATCTTTTTATGAAAATTACCTTATCAGAAGAGAATCAATGCCATTCAAAATGAAAAGTATACGAATAGTAAAAAAAAAATTATAATGTGTCAAAAACATTTAATTTCTGAATCAGAAGTTATAAAATTTATCTATACTTTATTCAAAATGTTGAGAAATAATTTTGTTTGTTTAATGTATTCAATAAATGTTACATATTCAACTAGATGTAAATGTAGTAATAAGGATTAAAGATCATTAAGATAAGAAAGTAAAATTGATTTGTCAACTCAACAATAATTTTTTGCACAAGGTTAACCCGACCAACAGTTTATAGTGGGATCTGAAGCACTACAAAAAACTATACCAGAGGTGGGAATTAAACCCATGAACTGTTGAACTGAAATCCAGAAGGCTAATTATTCAGCTGCCAGCTCATCCTGTGAAGGTTAATTTACACTGTCTGAATTTAGTAAATATTTATCATAAAAATAATTAAACAGACAGAAAATTAATCATTATTAACCATCAATTATATTTATAGTATTTGCATTTCACAGCATTTGTTAATGTCAATTTACTGTGAGTAATATTCACCCAGAAATAAAAAGGAAATAAAAGTTAACTAATTTCTCAGAAATAAGTCTATCAGAATGGCAACAAAAAAGCATTAAAGTTGTTTTATTATTTTATATATAAGTTTCTTAAAAAAACTATTTTTTAGCGTGTATATATTTTTTAGTGAAGTTAAGATATTTTTTAATTAAACTTTGCTTATCTGACATTTTTAACAAGCTTCTTGTAAGTTGTACATAAGGCACACAAAATAATCAAGGAAAATAAATCAGTGTCAGAATAATTATTCAAATTCTACAACTTATCAATTGACAATTATAATAAAATATACAATTTTTCTACCAGTAGCCTCAACATTCAGAAAAAGACAAAGCACTGTAAAATTTTTTGGAATTTTTTCATTTCAATTGGAACAATAGAAATGAATTAATTTTAAAATACACAATGTTTTACATTCAGTACAAATTTCAAATTTATATAAATAAATTAGAAGAAAAATGTAGTAAAAATAGTTAAAGTTGATACCAACCACTTCCATAAAGTAAGTCAGAAGGATTAAGAAAATCTTGAATTCTAGGTGTGTAAGAATCTTCCCCATAAAAATCTGCTTCATCCATTTGTTGGGATTCTATCATTTCAAGCCACTGACAGTTGTGCCAGCGGAACTTTTCTATCTGAATTTTCTTTGCCCACTCCTCATTGTATTCCTAAAGTAAATAAATATTAATTGTTTTTTAATATTTTTAAATCTATGTATCAAATTATAAAACAAACTTGAATCAATTACATTTTAAATTTAAATTTTTATTGACAAAAATATTGATAAATAAAAATATTTTAATTGATAAAAAAAGATGAAATTTTTAAAGACTCACTTTCAGTAAAATACATTTTATTTTAATAAATGTTACTTTAAAAATTAAAAACAGTAAACACTGAAACAACATTTAATAATTAATGGTATAAATTAAATTTTTAATTGATAAGTGTCACCAAAAATTGTAATTAATAAAATGAAATATTAAATCAATAAAATAATCCTCTAACTACATTAAATAATTCCTAGAAGAAAATAATACATGTAATTTAAATCAAAATAATTAAAAATAAAGATTTAAATATATTAGTCAAGTAATACTGAGATTAATGGAGCTAATAAAGATATTTTGGGAACACTTTTATTCAAATTTTAAAAATAAAGATACGAATGGTAGAACATGTGAAACAAGTTTTTATCTACAATTCAATAAAAACTTTATATTAAAAAAAACAAAAAACTTAACATTATAAAATAATACAAAAAATGTTTAAGGTTTAGAAGGTTATTTTGAAAAGCTATACAATATCATCAAAATTGTAAGCGAATACAATTTTAAAATTGAGTATCTTTTGAAATTTAACTTTTTTTGAATATGAAAATATATTACAAAATCTTTGCTTCAAACAAATCAGTAAATAATAATATTTTAATTCAAGAAAGAAGGAAAAATTTAACAAGTTTTCATTCCTAATTTTAATTAATTATTATATAACTAGGATATGAATCAGAAATAACTTTTCCACTATGATAATAAATGTTTATAAAATTTTAAAATATAAAAATAAATATTTGAACTAATATTTTGTGTACATCAAATTTTATTTAATTTTAATACATATTTAATACAAATAATTTCTGACTTGTTATTATTGGACATATAATGTAGTTCTTAAGCAAATGAGCTTTCAAACCTATAAAAGTACTAAATGTATACTTATAATATAGTCAATATAATAAGATATTCATATTATATTCTCCATATATAATAATAAATAATTAGCGACAATATGAAGCAGATGGCATTCATAAATTTAAAAATATGTGAAAGTCGACTTATCAAATTGATTAATCAACAGTGCCATTAAAAAGTTTCTTGAAGATGTATGTGGTGATAAAATTCTGGATAACCTAAAAATTTCAGTTTTTCTTATACGAAGAATATTGCTAAGATAGTCCTCCTTCTTATCATTTCAAAATTATGTGTATGTCAAATTGAACTAAATGAAGGTAAGAGTTTAATTTAATTTGCTTTGTGGACACTTTTTATTCATTCTGACTCATTTTATTGGGATTCACAGTTTAAAGTAAGAAAGAATGTAAGCTGTCATAGAAAGTACTTATATCAACAACTGATTCTATTTTAAAAATGAGAACAAATAAAAAGATTATGCAATATTTAAAAAGTAGAGGATAAAATATATTTTACACAATTTGTAAGATTTTATATAGTTAAAAAAGCAGTCAAGTGCACTTCAAAAGAAAAAATTCAATTTAGCTAATTGTATGTAATAACCCTCAAAGTTCATCTTTTCATTGGATATATGGAGGAAAATTACTTTTGAAACTACATTTTCGGTAATGTCTTGCTAAACTAGAGTATTTTCAGAACAAACTATTAATAATGCCTTCACTATAAATTTTCGATAATCATTGTTTTCAAAAACCTGTTTTTTTTGGTTTAATGAGTATTGCATTGAACAATCATTTGAATAATTATTTCTTTTGAATACTATGATGTATGAAAGGAATTATTTCGATTACAATAAATAGATGCTTTATGATTTTAATATTATTGGAATCTTTTTTGCTGATGTATTACACAACAGTTAATGATGTTTGTGGTATTGATATCATAAAACTAATAAACAAAGAAAATATTTATCAAAATTAATCTAAAATGATCATATTATTATAACAAATATATTCATCTAATTTTGTACACCTTTCAACAGTATTAATGATAAGAAATTATCTTCTCATTCAACAAAGCTTTTTAAAAATAGAAACTTACTGAAATAATTTCCAAACTTCTATCACAAAGTTTTCTTATTTCAGTATTTTTATCATGCATCAAATCTAACAAGTATCCTGGTATTTCTACAAAGGATAAGGAAAGAATAAAACTAATAACATTTAATTTCTTAGAAGATTTAATTTAGTGAATGGAGTTACATACATTCTCAGAGCAAACAAATTCCGTTCAATAATTTTTATAGTATAGGATCCATATTATCCAGCTTCCCAAAAACCGGAATGTTCCGAAAACTGGCATTTTTCAGATTGTAATTTTTTTCCTTTTTTTGTAAGTTTAAAAAATATTTCCGATCTTAAACTTCGTTCTTTCTTTCTATTTGTTAGGCCGTCTTATTATAAGGAATATAATACTATATATCACTATATATACATAAACATTCCAAGAATTTTGAAAACCTTCCTTAAATGTTGACATAAATGTTCCAACTGTACTTCAGTTAACTGATGATGAGATATCAGTGCAGTGCTCAATAGGAAAGACACGGATTCTTCAAGCTCTGAGGATACCGATGCAGAGGAAACAGAAAATATGGAAAACATTTTCATTGGCCATTGTCGAGAACTAATGAAAGAACTTATCCGCGGAAAGGAACATAAAAATCATTTTTTAAGGAACACAATATTATGTCTGTATATAAAATACAAGAAACTTTATTGTCAGAAAAAAAATTATTGATATGTTTGAATCAATAAGCAAAAATAGTCTTACTTTGCAAATTTTAGGTTATTTTATTATATATATATATATATATATATATATATATATATATATATATGTGTGTGTGTGTGTGTGTGTATTTTTCATTAAAAATATTAACGATATAGTTATTATTTTTTCTCTCACAAACTATTTCATGGATGGAGAAGGGGTCTCGTGATTGTTTGCAAATAGTTATTGAAATTTTCAACAGCGATCCGAAAAATTCCAGTAACCGGAATATGCTCGGTCCCGAGGTTGCCGTATAATGGATCCTATACTGTATTCAAAATGTTTCAAATATTAAGCACCAAATAACAAAATGATAAAAATATATTTGCATAGATTGCCTTGAGTTCAGTAACAATAAAAAGCAAAAGAAAATGATTGTTAAATTTTCTCATTCTAATTTATGATTAATAACAGTAAAACAATTAAGAAAGCAATAAATTTTTTGCTATTTTGATATTTAAAAAACAGTAAAATTTCAGTTTTAAAAAATATACTTAATTACGGTGGACCAGCAATATTACACCATGCTATATGGAAAATCAAAAAATACCAAAATATTTAGAAAAAATAACTTAAATTCAAAACAATTATCATAAAACAGTCTGACCTCAAAAATTACTGAAAAGTTAAGTATACTTTTTTATTTATTTTGGCTGTTCCTCAATGGTATTTTGTGCCCATGATGGCTAATTAGAACTGGATATACAGTTTAAATTAAATTCCGAGCTATTACAAACAACCAAGCTCAAAGCATAATTCAAACTCACAAACTGTTGAACTAAAGGCAAATCATTTGGTTACAAGCTCAAGAAATACTTTCTTTCATTATTTTGAAGAATAATAAATAATGAAATGTAAATATTCTACCGCAGTGAATTAAAAATTTTCAATTAAAGACATAAAGTTATAAATTCTTTCAACTCTACCAGAACAATTCATAACAATTCTATTCTATGGCTATAAAAAGGTAATATCAGTTTTAAATACAATCAATATAAAATTTCATCTTAGAAACTATTATTTTAAAAATCAATACAATGAGAATGGTACAAATTGTCAGGCTCAAAAGGATACGTGTATCTTTTATAATGACTTCTCTAGTGGCTCTATGGTAAATGAGCTGGTAAAATAAATAAACTATATGAAGAACAATTTCATCATCTTCTTGTTTAGCTGTTAAAATAAGAGACAAAACATAATTTTAATATAACATGATTTATCACAAATAAAAAATATTATTTTAAATAAATAATGTGTGATAATAAAGTACCATTTAAATGCTCTATAACATGTTTGATGAGACCAGATTCAAGCAGAGTAGTGGCACAAACTTCTTCAGCTGAAAATGTTCCTGCTAAAATAATCACTTCAAGGATCATATCATCCTCACAATTACCTGCAAATAAATATGATATATACATAAGTTTAAAAATTAAACTTTTTAAATTCATAATATATTGAAAAAAAAAGAAAAGAAAAAGAAAACAATGATATTGAGCTGAGCAACAGAATTCCCTATATTTCTGAAAGAAACCTCCATAAATTTCCAACAAGATTTAAAAAATATTACAAAGAACTAATTTTTGATAAAATGAATTAAATAGCAATCGCTTTAAATGTTTTTGGGTAGTTTTATTTAGAAAGTAACTTGCATTTAAAAGATTCCTTTTCGTTCAATTTTAAAGCATGATTTGTTTAAAAATATTTTTCCAATAAACTTCAGAAGTTATTTTAATTAAATTACCAATAACATAGATTCTTTCAGTACTAATTTAAAACTAGTGATTACAATAATTTAAAAAAATTCCAAAGATTTTTTTCAGAATATACGAAAAAAAATATTACCAGAGAATAATTATTTGCAAAAAAATACTTTGCATATATTTAAAAAATTTTCTTTTGAGGCTCATAACAAATTACTTGCAATCTTTTTAGGCAATATTAGACTTAAGCATTATGACTTTCAGAAAAATTAAACATTTTAATTCTTATTCATGACATTTAATAGGAAAACTTTCCCAGATAAACTTAGAACTAGAAAATTTATAAGCTTAAGAACTAAAATTGTTACAAATTAACAAAATAAAAAGACTAATCAAATCATTAAATTTATTAGAAAAGTTCTATTAAAAATATGATAAAAGAGCAAATTCACATCATTCTATTATTCTTTATAAATTGAGAAAAATTAGCTGTACATTAAAATATCTGGAATATATTAATGATTCAAATAAATGTGTACAATAATCTGCTAAAAGTAAAAAGAAATAAATAAGAAAAAATTACCCTGTGATAATTTCTTTTTCATGAAACCAAGTAAATCATATTGAAAAAGCAGCATTTCATAATCCAACTCGGGTATGGTCAAATTACCCATAATTCCAACACATTCCAAGACAAAGTCATCATTTTTACCAGTGCTTCTATGTATTGCTTCACAAAATACATCAGCAAATGCCTATGAATGATAAAGAGAATGTGCGGAATTAATTGAAAAGATAAATCACAATTTAAAAAAGCAACAGGAACAATTGCAGCAGCAGATTATTTAGAAAAGTTAATGCACAAATTTTTCACTGATACAATATACTAAAATATGATATTACAATATTTTCTATTAGTAATTGAAGTAAACGTTAGTAATTGTGAACAAAAAATTAGAAATGTCTTAATATTTGTTATGAGATTAAAACCACAGGAAATAACGATATAATGACCAAAAATCAATGAGAAATTTAAATATTCAAAGATATACAAGCAGGTCTTTTTGAGAGCAAATTGGTTCATCAATTGCAATATAAAGGCAATTATTCTAGAGGAAAATTATCTTTACAAATATTTTCTGCATATATTACAATACAATTATAAATAGTTTCTCTTTGGATACAGTACATTGATGAAGATTATACTTATTGCGGTTAATCCAATTTTGTTTAGATTAATCTAGAAATTTTAACTTAAAAGACAATAATTTAAAGATTTAGTCATCAAATTGAAATTTCTAAGATGTAATGTGGTATGTAACATATAATTTAGCTTTAAGAATAAACATAAATTATACAATATCTAAAGATTTAAAGTATTTTTTAAATAAAAGCTCTTCATAAAGAAAATATTTTACCACAAATAGTATTTTCGTTGGTCCATCATGCTGAGATATGTTTCGGATCATTTTGAGTAATAAACAATCTTGATATTGAAAAGCTCTTTCAACTAAAAGTCGCAGACCATCATTTTCACACATTAATTGAGCATTGCGTTTGTTAGCAGCTAGATTTACAGCCAGTGCAATTAAATACTTAGGCAAAACAGTATCTGGATGCTCTACTATCATCTTCATAACCTAAAATGAATAAGCAAGAACTTTTAGAATAAAAAAACATTTTTAAAAGAAAAGGAATATTCAATTTTCAATGAATAGTTAGTATACATATGTACACACATCAGCCAGTACTTTTTTATATTTTTTATACAATTTTTTATACTTATTTTCTAATAGACATTTTAATTATTATTAGACGAATTAAATTTTTTATGACGTGGGTTATATGATGTTAGAAAGCTACCATATGTAAGGTTAGGGCTGCATTTCATGATTAAGTAAAATATGGGAAACTACAGACCGTTTACCAGTTAAAAAAAAGGGGGAGCTTATCATTGATGTCTGTTTAGCAGGGGCCTTGATTTTGAAGACATGAAACTTCAGTGAGTTCTCAAAAGCATTCATATGAAAAGTTGTAGTCAGAACCCATAGCCCTTGCGTAAAAAACATAACAGCAATTCAAGTAGTTTTCAAAGAATGTGATTGGGATCATCTTCCCTGAATTGCAGGTTAGAACAAATACTATTTTGCTTTGAATGACAAAAATCATCCCCCAAGGCTCTTCCCAACAGATTTCAGCTCAAACCATGCACACAGGATTGCAAAGGAAATGAGTGCATTGTCAGGTGCAATTTATTCCTGCCTGAAATGCTAATTTTCATTGGTAGAAATGCGAGAGATACTGGACATCTGAGAATTCAAAACAGCAAGTGTAATTGTTTGCATGTAACAAAGCAATGTAGCAAGCCTTGTTTTTCACAATGTAGTGTTTTGTACAAGTGGAAAATGTCAAATTTATTATTAGAATTTGACATTTTCAACAAGAGACCTACAGAGACATGAATCCATTTTGTTTTATTTGCACTGAGCAAGAGTCTGGTAACAATATAATGATATGGTACATGTTTTGCTGTTCTGAAAGTGGTGCTTTTGCGTTCCTTGAGAGAAAATAAACAACCATGAAATATGTAGCAGCAAAAAGACAGTCGTAAAAAACATAATTAGTAAACAGAAAACTACAGTTTGAAAAAAAAAAACTGAAAACTCTTAAGTAACATGTTTTATTTTCATAAATTAAAAAAATATGTTTTGTTTTTATAAAACAGTTATTTGGAAATTTACACAGAGACAAAATTACATTACAAAATCAATTAATTGGATGTACGCTTTCCTTTCCTTTCGTCTTGTTGACCTCCATATTTAACTCATTTTTTAATTATTTTTAGTTTAAAAATAAAAAATATTCTTGAATGAAATCTTCATCATTCATTATTTTTCATACAATCAATATTCACTTTTTATAGAATTTTAAAAAATATATATAGTTAATATTATCATTTTACATTTTCGTTAGTGATAATAGTGAAGTATATAAATACTTATAAATTTTAACATATAAAATTGACTAAAAAACATAACTTTTACAAAAACAATTTCATTTGCAATAAATAATAAAAAATACCGTATTTTCCTGTATATAATCCACAGCGGCGTATTATCCGCAAGCCCCGTTTTTCGAACAAAGAAAAAAAAACGTCGCATAATCCACAGCGGCATATAGACCGCGGCAATTTTTTCGACGAATAGTCGAAAACTTATACTGCAGACAATTTGGTGTCAAATAAAATAAAAAATACACATTATGATTAAAAATATAGTAAATTCTACAGAAAAAATATTTATAGTGATAAAAATCTGTTTGAATCCACCTTAACGAAAAGTGCGATTAACTGAGATGAAAGCGTGACATCAATCAAGATCCAAAAAGATTCTAGTAAATCGTATCGATTTTTAAATTCTAATAACTTTTAAAATGAGGTTAGATATATTTTAAAAATAAGCTATATTTGTTTGGTTAATAGTTAAATGAAAGAAATGGATTACTTTCTAACTGCACATGGAATACATTTTTTCTTTTGTACATCGCATGCTTTGTTTTTCATCTTACATTACACGTTTGTCGACATTTTTTTCATTTGCCTTCCTTATAGCTTTCAGTTTAAAATTTGCTGTTTTTTGATTTTCACTTCACTATGACGATAAACGAATTTGAATGTTTTCAAAGAGAAAAAGTTCAGGTCAAGATAAAATGCGAAATGAGACTAATGAATTTTAATTTTAATATCGTTCAGAGGAACTGAATTCGTTCTTAAACATAATTGGACAATGTTGATTATAGTTAAAATAAGTCAACCGATTCGTAGCGCTATCTGTTATTTATTTTATGAAACATAAATGACATTTCTTTCAAAGCTTCATAGTAAGCTTTACTGGTGAAAAATATTTTATTATCAGATTATCCGCGGTGGTGTATAATACGCACAACCAAATTTGAAACTTTTTTAACACATAATCCGTGAATTATATACAGGAAAATATGGTATATAAAATTCATAATTAAAAATATACAGCACAAAAATTTAAAATAAAATTTCGTCAAAATAGTTTATATAAAAACATAAATGAACATAATGCAAGAATATAAAGAAATATAGTCATATCATTACTTAAATAATTATCTACGAAAAAATAGGCACTGAAATAAAATATTCAAAGAATGATTAAATTTATGTGATATCATAAGTCATTCCAAAAATAGTCTTTATAAGTAAAAGAAAATTTAACAGTACAACTTCTTAATTAATAAATTCTTTAATATTCTTAAATATTAAACATTTAAAAACTTTATCAATTTTAAAGAATGGTTCAAGATTTTAAAGAAGTGTTTTTATTGTACATTTGTAGTATTTGAATGAAATCATCATTTATCAATAATTGCATATCTTAATTGGAACCAAAATGAATGAAAATGTTATTATTATAACAAAAGATTATGCATGTTTATTTTTAGCAATACATAATTCGATACATTATTTGAACCTAAATTAATCTTAATCAATAAAATTTGAAAATTGGTTCAATATCTAAAAAGAAGAAATTTAATAATAAAATTTATTACTTTTTGGACACTAACTTTTTTATTTTAAAACAATACAATCAATAAACACAAAGCAACAATAATGATAATATTATTAATGTAATTATCAATTTGCAATAGAACAATTATCAAAAAAAATGTGGCTGGTTAAAATAAAGGGAAAAATAATATATATATATATATATATATATATATATATATATTTAACACATTTTACTTATAGGTATAAAAACAGCAATTTCATTAATGGATATTCAAATTTTATGGTAGTGTAAAGAAAATATTACCTTAAAAAATTAATTAAACAGAAAATTAATACATTAGTCATACATATATTAGAAAAATACTTACTAAAGGAATGCAATCAGTATATGTAAACAGTGACTTGCATCGATCATCAAAACTAATATGGTACAATATTCCTAAAGTTTCATTTTGATGTGACTTCACAGCTAATAAAAAATAATAATAACAATAATAAAATTTGTAAATATAACAAACTAAAAAATATTGCATTCATTTTCAAATACAATTATTTTATCTTGTTTATTGAAAGGTAAAATGAAAGCTACAAATATATTGCCCAAAACATTTTTTAAATTTTTTATTCACTTCTCAATGCAAAAGAATTATTTCAAAGAATTATTTTGATTCATACTTCAAACAACGAATATATACTATTTAATTCCTGAAATCAAATTTTGAATGATAAATAAAAATTTAAGATGTTTCACAAGTTCAATGACTTTAAAAATGTACACATCTGAAAAAGTTTTATATCTGACAATTTTCCCTTGAAATGACAAAACTACAAAATAAAGAAGCAAACTGCAGATGTTTTTTAAATGTAGGTAAAAAATCTTAAGCAAATAATTTCAAATAACCTCAAATATTCTTTAGAAGTTGGGGGAAGTATTCTAAAAATATTTACCCTTTATATATATATATGATCAGTATAATTTGATATGATATATTATTTATATATACTATATATATATATATAATATATATATATATATATATATATATATACATATATATATATATATATATATATATATATATGTATATAATATATATATATATATATATATATATATATATATATAGTATATATATTATAGTATATATGTATATGATAAAATTTGTGCAAAATTCTTAATAAGAAATAATATAAGGTTTCTTTCCATTCAATACAGAATTTGCATTATCAGTGATATTAGGAAGACCAAAAATTACTGAAAATTCTTTAGAAAGTAAGTATATATAAGGTCTCTTTCCATACAATCCCTCAATCTAACTTGAAGTATTCTTATTGAGCACAATGTTAATACTGTCTGTAAAAATAACAAAAAAATATATTTGGCATTTAAAAGACAAACTCATTAGTTAATAATTTCAAATTATCAATATTTTGTTTAGGACACAACAGATGTGAAGAGCCAGTATGTATTACATTTCTCACTATAGCAAAGTAGAGTAAACTTGGTTTTGTTTGTCACTAAATAGTTCTTTTTTGCACATCTGGATTAACTAGGACATAATCTAGTGATTTAAAAGTGGATTGTGAAATACTACAAGCATTCAGACCTGAGATAGGGTTCCAACCCAGAAACTTTTGAACTGAAACCCACAGCACTAATTATTTGGTTGCTAGTATGGGATAATATAGGGTACCTGAATACACAAGTTTACAAATGATATGAGTGAAAATGATTGACCAGTATTACATTTCACAAAGCAAGTAACAATACTTTACATTTAGATCCATTAATATATTCATAAAATAATAATTACCATAAGTATATTATAAGTCAAATATGATGGAAACAAGATAAATTTCTTTGATCTTAAATGTGAAATTAATCAGTATCTGAGTCTTCAAAAAAAAAAAAAAAAAAAAACAAAAATCAAAGCAGTAGATTATTTTTCAATCTTTAAAAATGTGAATAAAAAAGATCAACTAAAAATAATTTTACAATAAATCAAAATAAAATCCATTTGCATGTAACTGCTTATGTTCAAGCATTATTCAAAACTTAATGAAAAGAAAACTCAATTCATGACACCTTTATAACAGTCTTACTCCTGCATTACATACTTTTTGTAATTCTTAATATTTAAGAAGCTCAGTTAAGAATATTTAAGAAATGGAATAAAATTATATAGGAATTGTTCAAAAAGTAATGGAAAACCATACAAAAATGTGTTTCCAAACCTTTATATGGTGTGGGAACAATTTTAGCAGTTACAACCCCTTGAATCCTTTTTGAAATGAATATATAATTTCTATATAGCAATAAGTATGATGTTATATCCTCATGCAGAAACTGCTCTAAATGCAAAGGTTGGGTTGTTTGTTGCTTAAGACATTTTTTGTGCATAAGGTCTAATCACATCAGGACCTACAGTTTAAAGTGGATACCGAACTCCTACAAACATCCATGCCCAAAGTGGGATGTGAACCCACAAACTGTTGAACCCAAGGCCAGGCACTAGCTTCTGGATTGATGCAGGAAGAGGATAATGAGACCTCCCTCTTTTTTCCAGATGAGACTACAGTCTCTATTTGATTATAAAATCCAATGACAGCACAGATGATAGAAGATGTGTAACTGTGTACTCATGTTTCAAAAATCATGTTTGAAACTTCCTGATACCATTTTGAATGTCTGAAAAGTTAAACTACAGTGAATCAGGAAACTATCAATTTTATAGGTCCTAAGTACCAGATGATGAATAGGGAGAAACTGGATTCAGACACAGTGGAAAACAAGTTTTAACTGCCAGGGTCTACAATCTAGCTTTTATGGTGCTTGCACCACAATACTCGCTATTTCTAATTTAAATCAGTCACTTTGGGCTTTGCAATATGAGATTTGACCAAAATATTTTGTTTATGCAATTATTCCCTTCAAACTATGTTGATTGATACTATGTTCTGTAGGTAACCAGTTATCTCAACAGTTATTATGCTGCCATGGCCTTCTTTCTATGGTCACAATCTTTGTTAATAACCACCTATCTCTTACAGTGAGTTTGGTTTTCATTTTACAGTTTTTATTTCAGATGTTTTATCATGATCATTGTATGCTACTATAAATTACAATATTGTGCTTACTGATACTCAAAGCAGCTGTGCAACTATGGCTACAGACGCAAAGATTAGATAAACTCCTAATAAGCACCTTCTTTGAAATTCAGACAGGTCTTTTATTTTCGTTTCACCCAAAACAAAACTAAGCAAACAATTATGTACAATATATTCACACACATTGTAAAAACTAAGTAAGAATGAAGTGCAAAAGAAATTGGTCACTATGCATTTAATTCAGTCCTATACTACTACAAATGGAAATCCTGTTTTCAGAGACTTTTCCATTATTTTGGATAACCCCTGCACATGTTGCCTTTGTTTTGACAGTGGAGTTGTGAAAGTTAATTGATGTTATTTCCATACGTAACATTAAAAAACAGCTTTTTACTTCTTTCTTCAAAAACTGATTGAATGATAGAATCATAACTCATCACCTTAAGAAATATATAAGAAAAATAGCTGCACAACAGCAAAAATATACTATTATCATCAATTTTAAATTTAAAGATTCTAAATCTTTTTCCAACCTAAAGTTATACACACATGTATAATTTAAAAGTTAATAAATAAAGCATATAAAATAGAATCAAACTTACAAATTAAACTGACTAGTTTCTGTAATAAGCCACATTTCACCATAGAATTTCTAGATTCTAAGGAAAAAGATAAATTTAACAAGAGTCGAAGAACAACATCAAGCAGCTCGGAATTTTCATGAGGGACTAGATGAGCTACATGTTCAACAATATTATTGAATTCCTAGAAAAAACATTAGCTTATTACAATATTATAATTTGATACACAAACTAAATTTACTACATAAATTTTGTAATATAATGAAAACTACTACATAAATTTTCTTCAATGAACCAAATACAATAATTTAACAAGTATGCCAAATTTAAATAAATTAGTGTCAGTATTATGAAAATATTGGCAGTTTTAAGCATTATGAAGATATTGGTTTAACTTCTATCATAATAATGTAGATTACTCCTTCTCATTTTTAATACATCATTAAAAAAATCGAAGATTTTTGTTACAAAAGAACACAATTAGTGACTTGATGCAATTGAATCAAATTTTAAAAAGATTGGAATAAGGAATTGAGAGACAATTCTGCTAAAAATAGATTTCTTGGATGAATCAACAGAAATTCTTGGTCAACCTTGGCTGTTGAACTAAATATGATAAATGTGTAAGCATGTGTTTATCTGGAATCCTAAAAATAAATGATACTCAATAATCTTGATATATAGAAAATATTGATTTGATTGACACATAAAACAAAACCTATACTTAATTGGAATACAATACATATTTTAACACAATGAATAATTTATATTATTTCTTATATTGAAGATTTTTAAATTTTGAAGAGTTAGCATTTAAATATTTGACTGTCTAAACTCTAGAAAAGTTAAACCCACTTTTAAAGTTTAAATAAAACATTTCAAATTAACTCAGATATTTAAGATTCCAATGCATAAAAACTTGGAAACACTATATAATTCTAGAAAGACCCAAATTATTAGTGAGGGATAGTGTTTTATAACATATTAGTGTTGAAAAGTAAGAAAGATTCCTAACAAAATCAGAGTTCTGAATCAATTCCTCTTCAGCTCTACTATTGATATATAATAAAATGATTCATGGAAAAATATTACATTTATAAAATTAAAGATCTAAATAAGACTTTGTGGAAAAATTAAATTTCACATGAATGTTCTGTTTAATCAATGACATTTAGATATTCATAAAATATTCAATCGAAGATTTTTGTAAAATGTCAACTCTATTTACTACTTTTTGGCTCAGCATTCTGGACAACCAAATGGCTTAAAATTATATACAAAAGCATTTAAAATACAAAAAAAATGCCTTCCAAGGAGTCTTTTCACAGATAATGAACCACATTCGCATGTTGCAAGGGAGGAAACCTAGAAAACTCAAAGTATCCAACATGACATTCACACTGAAAAGGTAGCAGTGCCCTGGTTGGTTAGGGTGTCATTTTCATTATCGGAAGGTAGTGAGTTGAATCCCGGCTTAACCAAAATTCTGTCATGTTCACTAAAGGCTGCTGGAACACGTTAAAACTGAGAGTGGTTGCAATATCCTCCAAGTGAAATGATACCTCTGAGCATTGCAGGTCAAATAACAGGGGTCTCCTTTTTGGTCCTCACTTCAAAATCACAGAGACTCCACCTAGCTACTTCTATCTAACTGATCGACCCAAATTCAGGACTAGGTACAGGGAAGCATGCTGGTGCAACAACATTCACAGCAAAATGTTTTCATTTACAATTTTTTAAAGCTTTAAAAAACATGTATGCAAAAAAGAGAGTAATTGTTATTCATTGAAATAAAAATTCAAAATAAAATTAATTAAAAACTAAATAAATAATTATATCTGAGAAGTATTTTGCAGCTGTAAATATTTTTCTTTCCTCAGTGTCATGACAACCCTGGGTGGACTCTGGCCTTCTCAAGAACTCTCCAGGCCTTTCTATTTTTGGACATAGTCTTCCAATTGACCACTCTTAAAATGGTGAGATCTCTTCAGGCTGCCAGCCTATATTGGATTGACCAGAGGCTCTGATCAGGAGTACTTTTTGTGCTGAACGTTCTTTGTTTATTCTAATAACATGACCAGCCTATTTAATTCTTTGGATTTTTATGTATTTGATTACATGAGTTTCTCTGAAGGCACGAAAGAGTTCTGAACTTGAGCATATGTACCATAAGTCATCAAATTCAATAACTCCAAAAATGGCTCTTAGTATGTACCACTCAATGACTACAAATTTGTGATACATTTGTTTGAAAAAATAAGTACCACTGTAATATCGATATGGATAATGTATAAAACAGAAATCACAGTACTTAAGATCTATTGGTCCAATTATGAAGTGATTAAATTGAAAACAAAAGCTTTATGTTTAACATCAAATTTATTGCCACTATAATATTTGCTTATGCATTTTCTGATGAAGTACAAGGATTAATATAAAAAAACAATAAATACTGTTAAACAGAACAAGCCATAAGGAAAATACAAAAACAAATATTTTTACCCTTTCCTCCTGTCCTTTGTCAAGAAAAATATGCAACTCATATGCCCTTTCTCTCTTTAAGATGCTTGCATAATAGTTGAATGTCTCCAATTTAATAATTTTAAGCACATCAAAAAATTGTTTTAAATATAAGTATAGATCCTAAATTATTATAAGTATATAAAAAATATTATAAAAATGGATAACTAAATAGAATGTATACCAAGCTAGTATTTTCATAATCATATTTTCTGCATTGTTATGCATTTCACTGATAACTATAATTTAAATTATTAATTTCTAATAAAAGGTTTCTCCCTATTGTTCAGAAATATAAATCTTTTGCCTATCTTATATTATTAAAGTTTAAATTTTAAGTAGATATATTTTTCATGTCAATAGAAACTGTTAAATATTTTGCTGAACAATGATAAATTTTGCTTTTTAATTACTATTTACAGATAACTAAAATGTAAAAGTTATCTATTTACAGAAAAATAAAATTTAAAATACTAACTATCTATCTATATGCTTACCATTTCCTCTTTGTTTTCAATGTAAATAGATAACTTCAACAAAAATGAAATCACAGCAATGAGAAGATCAGGTGATTCCCGATTCAAACATTTAGCCAAAAGAGAAACAATTCCACGATTGGCCATTTTGTTCTCAACTTTCTTATCCTCAGCAATATGAAGTAACAGTAGAAAACAGACTAAAAAAGATATCAATTATTATGTCCTTTGAATATTTTTAATACTTTTAAATGAGAAAAATAGATACTTTTAAATATAAATTGTAGAATTTGAAAAAGTTTAATCTATATATATTATTTTTTAATTTTGAAAAGTACTTTATTCTAAAATCTATACAATTTTCAAGGAATAAACAGAAACCTCGAAGGAGTTGGTTCTGCTTCCTAACTAAGCTGACATATTTCTGGAAACTTTTTTCATAATCATTAACAGCAGCAGGACTAGATTTCCCTGAATCTAGTAATCAATGTTAAGTCATCATAAATGGAAGTTTTACACAAAAATATTATAAAAAATACTTCATAATTTACATAAGTAGTTTAAAGTTGTATACATATGTTGAAGGTATGCAAAATATCATATTTCAAACAATGAAACTATAAAATAAATGACTAATATAATTCTCATTTTTAAATTAAATACTATTTTTAAAAAAATTACACTTCTTTACAAATGGCATTTAAATCTTTAAAGCTACACAAAGACAACACGATTATAATAAAACAGGATGTTCATTGTTCCTGCAACACATTTGCATTCTTGGTATTATAAAGCATTATTTTAAAAAGTTAAAATTGATAATATTTTCACACACACACACAATTAAAATAAAAATTATACTAACCGAGACTACATATATAGAAATACATAACTGAAATTAAATAGTAGGGCATATATAAAAGACAAAATACTGAAATACACTAAATTTGTTTTAATTTTTGCACCAACTACAATTTTTTAATAATACAAAAAGTTACTGACAAATAATTACCGAGTACAACTAATAATAGAGCTAAAAAATAAAATTTATGTTAGATCAATAAGATACATTCGAAAATATTTAAAAAAATTAAACAAATTAAAATTCTTGAATAAATATAAGAAAAGGATATAATTAAAATGATAATATAAGAAACTTAAAATTACAATATAAATTTTCACCACAACATAAAAAGATAATATATATCGTAAAATAATTATATATAAGAAACTTTAAAGTAACAAGATTTCATATAAATCTGAGAAAAGGATATTTATACTCTTCTTTTTTGCCATCTCTTCACTCCACTGCTCATAGCGTTTCAATTCACTATCTACCACGTCAATGCACAGTGAACCAACCTATAAAAAGAAGTTGAGAAAATATACAGATATTAACAATTTAACTATAAGCTGCAAATGAAACAAAGAGTAAAGTTCTGAATTACTTTCTGCCTTAGTTTTGTCACAGTAAATTTTAAAGTATTGAAATTTTGCTTTTATGACTTAAGTTTCAATAAACTGCATACGAAAATATTTTGCATTCTCAGATACAAAGAAAATCAAGATAATTTTTACTAAGAAATTGATTTTTTTATACAAACCTAAAAAAATACTGTCCATAAAATTGTTATTACAAAAAGATTATTCAATTTAAGTTTTATAATCAAATCTCTAGAAAAAAAAATGCAGCTTGGCGTTGGAAATTTAATCATTTAGTCAAGAAATCGATAATTCAAATATTTTATCAATGTGGATTACAATTATCCACCTGCAAAAATATGAATAGCACCTACAAACTTCAGTCGGTCAGAGAAGTATCGATTCAATTGTTGCTTTGTTGAGCATAGGAACATACATTATTTAAGTAGAGTTAAAAGTAATTAAAAGATATACATACAAATTGACACTCATTTTTATTAACTTGTAGAGAAAAGGGAAATAATTCTCAAAATACAAAGTTTATAAAATAAATAATTATCATTTCTTAAAACTAATTTTTATCAAAATGATCTCTTCTTATATATAAAATGCTGTTAGAAGCAATTATTAAATATGTATAACATAAGAATCACATGCAAAATGAAACATATTTAAAAATAATTCTTAATTTTATTTCATAGATAAAAAATTAAGCAAATTAATCTTATTTTTTTCTATTTCGAAACTAAATTTTAAAAAGCATATTTATTTATTTTTTCGATGTGGGTTTTCAATCATTTAATATAATATTTCTAAAAAATAAATTACATCTAAGTCCACAGGCAAAAAGTCCTAAAATGAAATTTCCCACACAAGGGGGTTTTTTAGTTGAAATTCATGGATGAGTAATTCATCTACACTTAAACTGTCAGCTAAATATTCTTAGCTTTCATATGTAACTCAGGGTTTTTTTGACATCATAAAATTATCCATATATCTTCTTTTTTGTAACATCATTTTTAGCATATACTGAAAAATGCATTGTGTGAGCCTAAAATGGCAACTTCATAAGGGGACTCAAAACTATGATAATTCCTACAAAAATAAAGATAATTGCATTTGAAATTATAGATTACGCACTGTTACATGGCTGTAAGATGGAAACTAAACAAGAAAGAAAAACTCTAAAGAAATTGATTCAAAAGATCCAGGATTTCAATAACAATAATGCAGTTAGTTATCCACAATTCAAATGTTGTACAATTCTACAATAAAAGTACTTAAATATTTCTCAATTTTATAAAAACTCAAATAAAAAATTGAAAACACTATCAGATATAAAGGAAAATGCAAATAAAAGATACATTAAAATAAGTTTGCAATTGTTTTTAGAAATTGAGTTTGTAAGTGGTAATTAAAATTATAACATTTATAGGATCATATGAGGGTCCAGCCATAAGTACATAAAATCGAGATTGTTTGTAAATTAGAAGTTTATAAAAATAAGTGTTTGCCCTATTTAACAAAATACAATGAGCAAATATTTTTCACTTATTATTTATAATACTCATTATATGTATAAATTCTTCTTTTAGTAAAGAAGAATTAATCATTTTAGATTTGATTGACAACATAGTTGTCATATTTATTAGAAACACCCAGTGTAAAATAAAATTATGTAAAGCAATTTTATATAAAAATAATACAGAATAAATTAAATAAAATTAATAACACAAAATATAACATATAATCAATACAGATAATAGATAAACTTTCACACACAAAACATATTTTAATTTTGATTCACTCATTTATATGTTTCAGAAACAAAAATGATTTGTAATAAGGCATATTACAAAAATTCAATTCTTATGATGAAAATTAAGTTTAATGATCTTAAAATTACTTTTAAGATTAGATTGCAAATAAGGAACATTTGCTTTCTAATTCAAAGTTTGTTTCTACAAATTAGTTGCTATTTAACTTTCAATCTTTGAAAATATTCTTTACAATATTTATTGAACTTTAGTTTTTTATCAACTGCCTTCAAATAACAATGCAAGGTAAAAAAATGGGAATTTAAATGTTTTACATACATAACTTTTTCTTGCAATTCAAGAACAGATTTCTTTGAACATAAAAATAATGTAAGCATCTATATCATGTCTTCACCAATATGATACATAAAGTTGTAAACATAGCATCACACCTACACCAATAATTTTCCATTCTATTGGATTCACATTTTTAGTAGATATACCTGTTTTCATTTTTTAACTTCGAACAACAAATGTGTCAACTGTCTTTAAAAAAATTGCAGGATTTGTGGCCTTTTATAAACTATAGTATCTTATAAAAATGATTGCAGACTGTAGTATTTTTAAATTTCTACAAATAACAGGATTTCAAATAATTTAAAAAGAGAGATGTCTTTCTTTCAATAAATATAAATTTAAAAAAGCATAAATATAGAAACGAACATTTGAATTAATTCAACAAATATCTCTAGAAACATGGTATGATAAATTTTATTATGAGATATCATTTTCAAGAGCAACTCTGCATTACATGGAATGCTTTTATTAATTTCCTGCATTCCAAATTGGTTAAAAGAAAAACAAAAATAGTGCTTTATAAAACCATTATAATACCAGTGCTTATTTATGGCTCAGAAATCTGGGCCATGACAAAATCGCAGGAAAATCGACTGGCCATCTTTGAAAGAAAGGTTTGAGGAAAATAATGCATGCAGTGAGTATCAATGGTACTGGAGGCACAGATTCAACAGCGAACTGTATAAGATGCATAGAAAGGCAGATATCGTCAATTATATAAAAGTCAACAAAATAAAATTTGCCAGGCACCTATGCAGAATGAATCCTGACTCTTTAACATCAAGAGTTTTTCACTCTAAACTGATCAGTACCAGGGCAAGAGGGAGGCCCAAACTTAGATGGATCAAATGTGTCGACGAAGAATTTGGAATTATAAAGATCAAAAACTGGAGGTCTATTTCTAAAGCAAGATCAGAATGGAAGAAGATTCTGAAGAAGGCCCACAAGGGGCTGTCAAGTCAATAAAGAAGAAGAAGAAGGACTATCTTTATAGATATAATTTACTGATTCGTACTATAATTTTAATAATTATAGTGTGCAAATCAGTAAATGATCATAATTTTAATTACTATGCATACTACTACTCATCATTGGGAATACACATTTTTAACATAATTTTTAATAAAATATAAAGAATACTTTTCAGAAAATATATGAATATTTTCTCTGTTAATGAAAAATACTTCATCAAAACTTTGATGATTCTCCTAATTTTCTATTGAAGCAAAATAATTTTATTATGTAAGCCATGTAAAAACTTTTCAGAATATAATAAAAAAAATTAAAATGAAAGTTGAAATACAAAACTGAAACTATTTATAAATTTTTAACATATCATTTAAGAAATCACAAAAATTAAAAGAAACTAACCTTATGCTGAGCAATAACTGGATGAAATTGAGAAAATACAGAAAAACAGCAAAATATATGAACAATATTTATACTAAGTTCTATAGACTTTCGTCCATCTTCACGAAGAACTCTGGCTAATGCTCCCAACAGAATTTCTAAAACAATAATACATAAAATTCAGCATCTGAATTACATTGACATTTTAATAAATATATACACATTCCTATTTATACACCATTTAAAATCAGAAGCATAAACATTATAACTTAAAATGACACAGAAGTGATAGCTTAAATTATGTAACCTATTTATTATATTAATGTTAAATACACAATACATGATTTTATTAATGTTCAATGGAAATTTTTACAATTAAGTTAACTGAAATAAGTCACAAATGTATACTCAATGACATAAAGGTGAATAAATTCAAAATTATGTTCAAAGTTAAGAGATCAATAATATAGCTTTATAAAATACAAATTTTATGCATTGTTTTGCTTTATGAAAATTCTTTTTTATATTTCATAAAAGCATCATAATACAAGCATACACAATTAAATAAATAAATTCCATCATTGTACAACTGAAATTGATCAATTACTTAAGTTAAAAATGATTTTTTTAACTACGATAAAAAATAATAAGCAAAACTAAAAAAAATGAGAGAAAATAGGAAATTGAAGCTCTAAAAAAGAAATATATGGGATGTATAAAAATCATTCCTTCCAGTTATAAAAAAGTGTATATATACATATTAAAATCATCTTAATGCATACTCATAAGCATATATAAAATAATAAAGTGAATAATATATATTTCTTGCACATTAACACATTAATATAAACCAAGTATTAAGGGAACTCAAATAATTTAAATTAAAATGTTTTAATAGCTCTTTAAATTAAATACAAGAACAAACGTCCTGAATAATACTCAATTATTTTTTTTTGTCCTATTAAAGATATAAAGTATTTAAATCTAATAATTTTCACTAAATTATAATCAGATATAAAAACACTGAGCAAAATTGGCAATGATCTAAGAATTTCAAAATTTTCTGAAAATCATTTTTTCTTTACATTTTCTTTTATACATTTGTGGAAAATCATACAAAAATACTTTAACATTCAAGCAAACATGCATAAGTATTTACCACTCTCTGTTGCCTTTCCAAATCACTCAATATTTTTAATAAGTAAGAATTATAAAAAAGTAAATAAAAGAAATAGAGAATATTTTGGTAGTTAAAGCACATAACCAAATAGAAACAAAGAAATATTTTTTTACAAAAAATTAATAACAATAAAAAATTAAGTGAATCAGTGGGTATAGTAATAGATAATATTTTTTCAAATATAATAAGGGATATTGATATAAATAAAATTATTTTAGACATTTCTTTTGAGTTCTTTCTTAACTGAATATATTAAATTAATAATAATTTCATATTTAACTATTTTTTTCACAGCTTAGTTTTTAAATACATGGTTGCAACTTTGTTCTATCAAAATTTATTATTTTTCTATGAATTTGTAAAATTCTTTCTAACAATTATCATTAATTTATAAGGAATAACGTAACATATTTATAAGAATTAATTTATAAGGTTATAACTGAATACAAATGCATTAGTATTATAAAAAAGGATAATTTTTATTTCTTTCAATCTGATATTTCACTAATTGATTATTACCTCAAAATATATTTCTATTTCAACTAAATAATATAAGCAAAATATATTTTAAGATAACTTATAAAAAAAGCAAAATCGAATTATTTAAGGAAGAACAGCCGAATTTGTATATAATAGAGAATTCACATAAAGCATTACTGAACAAATTAAGAAAAACAAATATAGTATGACAAAATACTGTGGAATTATAGAACTAATGAAATTAAAGTGTTCACCATATATACATATATAATTATTTTTATATGTATCAGTTGAAATATTATAAATGAAAAAGCATTCACCACTACATAATGTTGAAATTGTCTAAAATAAAAATAAAAAAACAAATAAAATTTAAGGAGAAATACATTATTTTAAATGAATAACCTAACAATAAATTTAAAAATTTTCTTTTAAAGACTGATATATGTATACCATTTTTTCTTAACACATTTAAATTTCCAGGTTCTTTCGCTAATTGGAGAACTAACGCGGATGCTCTAACTTTCTCAGGTATCTCTTCATAAAGAAGTTCAATATAGCTATCAACATTCGTAACACTCGCATCTTCCCCATCCGTTGCTATCACATCTGATTCAATAGTATCAACATCATTGCCAACATCATTGTTTTCTAAAGAAAAAAATAACATAAATTTCAAGTAACTTTGAATTATAAACGCAATAGGGCAGTGAAAAATAAACATTAACTTTGAAATATTTTCTTACAATTTTTGAACTAATATGGATTTTTTGCAGTAGTAGCAAATGCATATCTTGCTTCTTTTTTATTCTATACTAGAAATTTAAGCATCCATACATACAGAATTGTTTATAGAGATAGAAATGTATATAAATAATGAAGTAAATGAAAATTTCTGCAATATCTGAATAAACTATATATCCTGACTAAAATTCATATGTTCATCATTCAAGTAAAAAAAGGTTACTTGCCACTATTTGTACTGTTTTGTACGAAGAAAATAATATTTGCGATTTTCTCAAACTTTTAAGCAACTGAATTGTTTATAAGTATTAAATAAAAGCTTTGTTGACAATATTCACTAATTATTTTTACATCAGAAATTAAAGTGAGTTGAAACTTTTTTTAACTAATTTAAGTTGTATTTCTTTTGTAATACAGCTGAGTTTGCTTTTTAACTCTTATAAGAAATTAAACAGAATATTAAAATGATGAACAGAGATACAAAAATCATGAATAATCATCAAAATAATAAATATTTTAAAAGTGGATTTATATTTATTTAGAATGTAGTTTGGAATATTATTAATGCTTATAAAAAAAAGTATGTTTAGCAAAAGAAATAACGCATAAGAAAATCATTGTCAACAAACTTTGAGATATTGAAAGTTGACTAAAATAACTAGAAATTATATTTGACAAATATATTATTTAGAAAGATGAGAAATTCCCTATCATTGAGGATTTAAAAACCACTTGTACTAAATTTAATGAGATTTGATGGCATATAAATAATTATATTAATAAGATGCAAGAAATCTTTTTTTCCAAAAATTTTGTGTTTTAATTAATGAATGAAAAAGACAGTAGCATCAGAAGCATCAAAATGTAATGATAAATAAAATAAATAAAATTTCCAAGTAAATAAAGGTAAAAAGTATTTCTAGTATGCAAAACATGTATAAATAAAAAATGTAGCTTAAATATATGATTATCTACCATTTTAGCTATTTTAAAACTATTTCAATAAAGTTGTATTACTTTTGTATTCACATACAAAAATTGAAATAATAATGTATTCCTCACTATATTCAAAATTTACAAATATTGAAAAAAATTCATACTTAAAATAATAGTTTATTGATTTTTTTTTTTACTTCATGGTGCAAAAATCAACACATACACATAAATAAGCATTAGTATGTTATTTGTTGTTAACATTTATTATAACATGCAAAATACTATGTTAAAATACCAGCATCTGTTAAGAAATATTTTATATATTTTTAATGCTGAATGCATAGTTTTAATTTTTATTATACATTTAAAAACCTAAATGTATTTAAATTTTCAAAGAAATATATTTGACAAAATAAACATAAAAGAAATTAACTGTGACATAAAAACTTCTTTAGAAAACTATTTAGCATTGTTTCAGAATCATAAGTTGTTTTATATAAGAATTTATAAAATTTAATAAAGCTATAATTAAAATTTTTATATACATTTAAAAAAATTAAAATAAAATGAAATAATGAATGCAAAAGAAATATTAAACAATTTTCTATGGAAAATTGTTAATATTTTTACATGCACATATAATTTAGAGACCCTGAAATTTGTATTAGACTCACACTTCTAAAAATTTTAATGTAAAATATTGTTGTCTGCAAAAATAACAAGGTTCCCTTTTTGTCTTTTTTTAAATTTATAAATTCAATATTCTTTAAGAGAACTGAAATTTAAATAAGAGAGACTTTTCTTGTAATTAAAAAAAATATATATCTAAGGTAAATAATATGAAAGCTCGTAAATCAAGCTAAATTGCAATAAACCTACCAAACTTTCTAAAAATATTAAATGTTACTTTTTATAAATGTTTTCCTTATTTGTTTATAAATCAACTAAAATATAACTTTTACCGCTCCAAACATTTTTTCTATAAATTCAAATAATATAAATCACCAAACAGAAAAATTAATAAAATTTCATTAATGAAGAAAAAATATGTTTAAAAGTTTCACATTAAGCAATTTTGTATAAAAAAAATGCCCATAAATGAATACTATAATAAATTATTATCATGTAATAAATCATATTAACAATATAAATTTAAAAATACTAATAAAAAATTAATGATAAACTACAGTATAAAAACTTCAAAAAGTATGACTTTGTAGATTGATTAATGTAAGTTTGAAATCATTAAAATAAACCAAAACCTATCATGTTACAATAAAATTTTGAATGTTTTGCTTTAATGTTGTTCTACTTATATAGTGTTATTGTTTCTCATTCCCGTGACCAGCACTGCTAAATCAGATTCATGAGTGCATTCACATTGAAGAAATATAATACTAATAGGAGCTCTTGAACCAGGTCTTACCTGGTAAGTCCCAGACAAGATAAAATGAGACCAGGGGAGGCTTGTGCATAAGAGCACATAGAGCAAATTTCAAAATGTTTATTGGCTCCAACAAAAGTTATTAATGGCAGATGACCACTAATGAAACAGGTAAGAGTATAATACAATAGTTAAAAGCAATTTTGATCATTGTATATTAAAATCTTTTTATTTAAATAACAAAAACTTATGTATTAAAACTTTCCATAATTTTAATATCTTTAGGAAGTGGAGCATTCAAATAAAATTTTAATTGTTGAATAGAAACTCATATGGTTTATTTAATATTATAAAAATTTTGTTTAATAAATTTACTTTATTGAGAGCAGAAAAGTAAGTAAAATAATAAATTGCAGATTAGAAAAGTAGCTCTCTTTTTGCCAAAGAATTTTCAGAATCATTTTCAAAAATTTCTTTCATTAAATGAGACTTTCCAAAAAATGTAAGCATTTCATTTACCATCTTCACCAGATCCTTTTCTTGTGTGTAAATAATAAAGAAGCTGTTCAACTTCTGTTTGCTTGATTGGTGGAACTAAAGGGCAGGTGTCGATTATAATTTGGGCTAAATTCTGAATTTCATCTGTATCGAAAGATCCTTTTATTCGCACACTAAGAAATATAGAATATAAAGACATGTGTTATAAACAAAATAACTGTTTTAAAATGAAACTATACCTAAAAACTATTTTTTACAAAAATAAAAAGTTACAAAAAAAGAGAAAACAGAAACTCTGTAAAAGGAAAAAAGTATAAATTCTGAAAAAAAAAGGAAAAAGTCAGAAATTAATCAAAACCAAAAACATATGGAATGTTTAAATATGTTTATTTGTAAAATAGCTTAATAGAAACTCTACACATTAAAATTTTAATTACTATCAAAATAAACACATTCAGGATAAATCGTAAGTTAACAGTAACATAAATCATGATCAATCAAAATGGTTTCACTTCAACATACATGCACATTAAATTTCATAAATAAATTAGCGAACATGGATAACTATATAATCAGTAAGATAAATTAATTAAAAAATAAAATTTTAATATTATATTCATAAATTTTATTAATTTTATGTAATAACTATTAAGACATTCCGAAAACCAATAAGACAATCTGAAATCAATTAAGCTGACACAATTAATATGAATAATTGGCATTGTATGAACATTTATATATTGGCAACTTTCGAGAAAGATTATAAATTAATTCAACATATTAGAATTAGGTGGTATATTTACATTGTAATTTTTCTTAATAATTTAAATCAATCTAAATATTTTACAAATGAAATACCTCATATTGATAAGAATGAAATCTTTTTATTTTAATTCTCTGCTGAAATTTTGTAAATAGTTTAATTGAGAAAGGCTATTGGAATGAAATGAAAGCTATGTTAGAGATGACAATTTCTAGTTAATTTAAAATATTAATTTTGCTTTAAAATTTTGGCAAAATTTGTAATTAATTTAAAATATAATAACTGCTGATTCAACTGTTTGTAGAATTTCTTATGAAATCTTTATATTATTTTAAATAATGTAACATTGTGCTCTGGAATTCTTCTTGCTTTATGAAAGAATCTTGTGGTTATTTTCATTTTGAAATTATCTATAAATAACCACTAGGAATAGAGAAAAATATTTATGATCTATTTTCTTCCACCATGCCTATCATGTAGCTTTTTAAAAAATTACAGCATTTGCAAACTGTTATAAGGTTAATCAGTTTAATTAATTAGTTTATAAGGTTTTTGGTTTATAAATTGCAGTGGATAAACTAAGAAAAGGTTATTTGCCACTTTTCCAATTATAATTTCATTTGCCATTAATTATCTATTGAAATATTAATTCCATAACAAATTAAATGCATATCAAGAAATAAAACTCAAAAAATACAGAAAATAGAAAAATCAACAAAACTTGACAGTTAAACATTAATGTGATTTTATGTCTTCATATAAAAATAGGAAAATAAGAATAAGTTCACTAAACTTCTTACATTTTTTGGGTATCTCTTGTTCCTTTCAACATGAAATCTCCAAGCTGTGCTAGCATATTGGGATCTACATCATAATTTACAACTAAGGCATTTTGTTTTGGATGTACATCTAAGGACTGAAACCTAACATATCTGTAAAAAATATTGTTTCATTTAAAGGAAAATTATTTTATCTGTGATGATAATGATATATTACAGAGATTGTTAGAATTTATAATTTATTAGTGAAAAGAAAGGTATGTTTTGCATTGATGGTCTAATCACAATACCAGTTTTTGAAATTAATTTATATTTGTGAATTTTATATATCTCTAATAACAGAAATATTTGTTCTTTTACTAATTATTTTTTTATTTACAGTATTAAAATAATAATTTTTTCAATTTAGCATAGTTAACATAATCATAGATATATAAACAATACATTTTTCGTATTATATATTTAAATATTAAGAACAACAATTTTATTTAATTACAACACTTTTAATTATAAAATGGTACATAACATGAAATCTAACAGATATATTTCATAAAAATTACACTAAAGATTAAAATCTTAGAAAAAAGTGATATCAAACAATTAAAAACTGAATATTTCATCATGTTATTAATAAAAATTTACTGTAAATAATTACTGGGAATCTTGATTGATTTATATTGATAGGAGACAAACAAAAATAATTTCATTTCATTAGGCTCTATTGAAAGAAAACTTAATCTAATCACCAATAGTATTTAATTCAATGGCTTTCACTTACTGAATGTATTGCATTAGCTAATCTTGATAAGATTATTTTAATTGCTAATTTTATTTACTATTTCAATGTTAGTAGAAAGTAAGTTATAAATACTAACTTGATAAATCATATTTCAACTAGAGATTTTAAATTATTTTGCAAAAAAAGGGAATTTTAAAAATACTTTATGAAAAAATTGTTATTAAAATGACACTAATATGTAAAATTTTTCTTATCATTAAAAATGATAAATGAAAGAAAACTAGGCAGCTAATTTAATACTAGAAAAAAATGAATTGCCTACAAATAAATCTAAAAAACAAATTACTTTTATACAGATTCAAATAATTACACTTTAATATCTTTAAGAAATAGTTTGCTAAAATGACTAAAACATTCTTAAATTATGAACACAACTTTTCCTATTATATAATTTACTGATATAAATTTGAATTATAAATTTCAACATTAATATATAACTAGATTTTAGAATAAGTATTACTGAAATCAGATTAAGCTTTACTTGTTTAACTTTTTACACAATTTTTTTGTAATCGAAAGCTAATTTGACAAAAAGATACAACTTAAATTTGATTGCAAATCATTATAAAGTTCCCTAGTCACAGAGGAATCAGTTTCATTAAAATAAATAAAATTATATCCTAAATGATAAAAAATAAAAGAGATTATACCTATAATAACAAAAAAATTTTTTAATTGATAGGTTTTAAGTTCCAAAATAAATAAATGATAGAAGTCTATGGAATTATGAGGGTTCGGTACAATTTACAATTTTCACAACCAGCTTTTAACAGTTACCTCGCCAACCTACATTATGTCATAATGCGCAATATCTGGTTACCAAATACTGATCGTAAGTGAAATGCAATTTTGCAACCACATGCTATTTTAAATTTCAAATTTCACAACTTCAAATATTTTATTAGAATTACTTACAGAAGTATTATATTGTTTATAACTAGAAACTAATTACATAATAAAAAACACCAAAAGTACATAATAAAAACAAATATAAATTAAGCATCACGTAGTTCACAACAGATGAATACAGGGCAATAAGGCTATAATCTGTAACATAAATATAATACATTTTTATAAACTTGAATTTTAATTAACTGGACAGTGGTGTCCATCTTAAAGAAAACTACAGTATAGTGCAATCTTGGTCTGCCTTAAACCTAGCAATAAAGCTAAATTTGTAACATAAATAAAATGAATTTTTATGAAAACTAGAATTTTAATTAACCAGGCAGGAGTGCTCACCTTTAAAAAAACACTGCAGTGCAATACAGCCCCAATTTAAAATGAGCAATAAAAATAAATCTAAAATGTGTTTTACATCATTTTTATGACATATATATGCTTCTTTTCAGTGGCAACATTTTTAGTTTAGTAGTTCATTTTCTATTGGATGTAAAGTTGGCAATTTAAATCCTGTTTTTTTCATATTTATTTTTTATTTCACTTCAGATGTAGTGCAGAATATAAATATTGTCTTTTATATTAAAATTTTTCATTTCGCTGTAGATATAGTGCAAGAATTATAATCCTGTCTTTTATAATTGTTTTGTATTTCGCTGTGGATATAGCGCCGGAATTTCAATCCTGTCTTTTATATTTGTTTTGTATTTCACTTTGGATATCTTGCCAGAAATTAAACTTTTATAATCATTTTGGATTTTGCTGTAGAGAGCCAGACAAAAAAGGAAAGTAAGAATTTTATTTTAATTATTTACTGCAGGCATTCTCTTCCAATAATGAACAAAATTATAGAATCGTTCTATTTTTTTGAAATTATTCTAGATTTGTTTACTTTTATGTAGTAATGATTTGTAACATTCCATCTTAAATCAGTGAAATTCATTATTTTGTTTATTTTGAACTAGATGTTATTAAATGTAATTATTTTTGCTACTTTATTTCCTTTAAAATTTGTAATATTTATAAATAGAATCTTTAATCAATTATTATTACGGTTACTGTTTTCTTATATACCGTTAGGCTATGCAATTTAAAATCAAAGGGGGAGAACACCCTACTTTATCTACATGGCTGTTATTGTTTTCTTATGTAGTGTTAGGCCTAGAAATTCAAAATCGGGGAAAATCCCGGTTTCTTACGTCGATGGGTGCCATACTGGGTTGCGACATGTTTCGTTGCCACTTGGTGACAAAAAAAGTCACAATGATCGCCAATAGAAGGGGATACCCTACTAGTTCCAACAATACTTCATGTATAACTTAAAATATTATATACAACAGCAATAAGAATTAAAATCATAAAATAATTTACCATATAATTATTTCCAGAATCATAGCAACGATATAGTATCATGTTCTTGGAATGATTACATAGCCATATATACTTCAAGAGGAAAATAATAATTCAAAATAATGAAAACAATATAAAAATTAATTTATTTTATAAATTTTCAAATAAATTTTACTTAAGGAACTGAAAATAAAAAATTCACTGCAAACTAATAATCAAACACTCAGCTTTCAAAATATAAACATTTAAATCATCCACTTCAAAAGCTTGAACTGTAATCAAATATAAACAAATAACTAATCAACTGCTTTAAGTCTTACTATCAGACAAAACAAGTTTTGCACATGTATACAATCACATTACATCTAAAGTGAAAGCTTATCATACAAATAAATTTGAAGCATTAAGCCCACATTAAACTGTAGTCTTAAGTCAATTATTCAGAGGTGCCAATGACATACAAACCCAACCTTAAGAAGAAGAAGTCAATTATTAATATTAGCTATTATTAAATTCATATTTTAATGTCAGGGATTAGAGAGATACATTTTCATTGGAAGTATTCATATTGATAAACATTAAAAACAAGCAATTTACATCAAGAATAAAATTATTTACAATTTAAAAGTTTTCATTGAAATACTTCTAAATTGCAAAAGCATGTGAATAAAAAAAAGGTTAAATAATTCATTACCTTTACTACTTTGGCTATAGATTTCAAAATTTTGTGGTCATTAAAACAATAAACACTAAATTGTGGAAAAACATTTTTAATTAAAATCATTGGTTTCGTTAGTTTATTACCCATACCTGAAAGATCTTTGAAATCTTTCACACATTATTGTTCAAGCAAATGAAATACATCTTCTAGTGTTAAACTTAGATTTTAAAAACAAAATTTATAGAACTTGTAATACAATCAAATCGATATGATTGTTATTCTGAACAAATAAAAAAAATCTCTTTGAATTTTCTTTAAAATTATAGCACAATAAACTTCAGACCATAATTTTATGCTCTTTTTGAGCCATCCAATTCCGATTCCTTAGTGAAATCTAGTGATATCATCAACTGTGCAATTAAAGATATCAAATTGTGGTAACATAAATAGACATCTAGTCATATGATCGATTAAACAATTTATTCTTCATAAAAGATAATAAACAAATCACATTCATAAGAGAAATATTTCTAATTGCTCTTTATCATCAATAACATAGAAGCAAAAAGTTGAAGTGTTTGAGTAAGTTTGATAAATTACGATTTACCTTTGAATATACTGTTCTTCATCCTGGTGATACATCATAAGTACCCTGGTAGTTGTAAATTAAACTTCATTCATATTAAATACCAACGAAGTATTTTTGCTAAATTAATAGAAGATATTCAAATAAATATTTGTGTTTAGATAACTGTAAAATTCAAATTTCTGTACTTATAATATAAATTGTGAAAAATAAAAGTTATATAACAATTCAATCCATCCACTGTTAAAACTGAGTAAATTATAAAAAATTTATTGTTTCTTCAAATCATATACTTTTTATAATAAATTACACACACTAAAAATATTACATGTTAATCAATTCTAAAACCTGGTACTTTTCCATTATAATTCAGCTTATGATCCTAAAGAAATAGCATGTTTCTCACGCAGAACCAAAAATATTAAAATGTAGATATGATTTTAATATGTGTGTGGCACAAAATTTTATATTTTAAATTAAATCTATTCCAATCAATTTTTATTTTATTTTATTTATTTATTTATTTATTATTTTTTTTGCACAAAAATTGAATGAAGAAGATGAACAAATCTAAACAAGCTAAATGTTAAATAAAGCTAAAGCAAATTTGTATAAAAGATGTTTAGTAATAATTTTGTCCATTAAAAGGAGTATTACGATCACTAGTTGTCAAGGGTAAAAAATAGCTTTATACAGAAAGACTTAATTTTGTTTCATTGAAAATAAGGTACTATTATATTATTAATATGCAATCATTCATCAATGCAATTGTTAAGCAGTTTCTGCCAGAAAAAAAACATTGATCTTTAAATAAGTTATATATATGTCAATAAGTGATAATTATATAATATATAAAATGTAAATAAAATTTTTGTTTTTTTAGTAGTTTTTTTAAAAATGTAAATATGTATATGGGGGTATAATAGAAAAGAGAGAGGACCCAAAACTTTCATAATACTTCACATAAATTTGTTCAAATATATGTTTGATCATTACAAATTTATTTACTTGCAAAGATATAATAAAAAAGTAATAATACATAAACTCCTTTGACTCACTCACTCACACACACACACACACACATATATATATATATATATATATATATATATATATATATATATATATATATATATATATATATATATATATATATATATGTATATATAAATTCCTTTCTTTCTTTAAACTGAAACTTTTAATTGAATAAGAAATCTATAATTTCCATTAATTACTTACTTTATAATTACACTCTTTTTAATATATAAGAAACACTTTTCAGCAATCTGATACTTCAGGTTTCTAAATACATTATAAATTAATCAAGAAAATTCTTATTAAATATTTATTTACTTATACAAAATAAAATTGTAACACACAGAAACTTTTACTTGATAGTTAAGGATTTCATATTATAATTTTTAGATATGATACAATCTTTATGTCAAACAAAATACTCTTTACAACTTTTATTCTGAAGTATACAGGATTATATATTGACTCTATTAAAGTAAAAAATCTTTAATATGAGCAGATTGCATAAAGAAGTGTATGAATTGAAATTTTTTTCTTTAGTATGCATATAGCTATTTATGTATAAAATCCAACTTTATAATTGATTTTGAAAAATTATACTAACATTGTTTAGAAAAAACATTAATCTAAAATATTATACACAATAGCAATATTTTGATAAATATAATTCAGAAAAATTAT
The DNA here is from genome assembly GCA_037975125.1 of Latrodectus hesperus. Lineage (NCBI taxonomy): Eukaryota > Metazoa > Arthropoda > Arachnida > Araneae > Theridiidae > Latrodectus > Latrodectus hesperus. The sequence continues at coordinate 26,286,166 of CM075861.1, forward strand.
ACTATTTTTATTGTATATTGTATGTGTGTATGGTATATACATACAAATATATGTATTGCTCTGAAAAACTGTTCTGTTAATATATTTAGAATGTTAAGTTCAATTTGATTCCCCATTTCTCCCTACAAATTGTAATTAAAAAAGGGAGATGGAATTTATTCATTGAGAAAAATTATTGAGTTAGCAATATGATTAATAACATTTATAGCAATGATACTGGATAAATTTTTGAATTATATTCTTTAAAATATAAATATGTTAGAACTGACTTGGCCTAGACACTTAACACACTCTTCAAATATCTTTATTCATTTATAGGGAATAAAACATCAATTTTTCTTTTTGATAAATCTATATTTTTCTTCATTAATAGTTATATCAGGATTACTCAAAAAGAATGGGGAATTTTCAGATAATTGAAAGAATGCAAATCTCAGGAAAACTAATGTTTAGTTAAGTAAGATATTCAAAATTACAGCATAATATCAAGACTAGACTAAAGGTTGTTTTGATGGCCCATCGACTTTACTCTTGTTGCTTAGCAAATTTATAAAAAAAAATTGTCTGACATTAATAACATGTTTTCACTCAATTAAAAATTTATTAAAGTTCTCTAAAGTATTTCATTACTTTTTATAAATTACTTTTAATAAAAGTTCTCTAAATTATCTTATATTTTAATATTAAACTACATAAGAACAATATAAAATACTTCATTCCACCAATATCTGTTATACAAAGAAACATTTAAGTTTAATTCACACAAAAAAGTCTGTTACACACATAAAAATTTTGTTTAATTTATAAGAAATTAAATACTTTTATTTTATTTACTTTTGTAATATCAAAATAGACAAAGTTTCTTATCTAATATAGGTACTAACTGATATGAATATCATCATTCTTATAGTTTTATAGTTTTTTATTGTTCTTATTAATTAACATGTGTAATTATGTTATGAATATTTATTAATGGTGAAGAACACCATTTTTTCATCTACTTTGGTATAAAATAACTTATAAAAAAAAAGTACCAAAAATTGTATATTTCTTTCTAAGCATTAGAAAAAACTTGACTACAAAAAATATTTATCACAAGAAGGTAATTATAACCTCTATTATATTTTGAATACATATTATATGCAGAAAAATATAATAAATAAATAAAATTTAGAAAAATAAAAAGCCATTTGAAAAAACTGCTATATATTATTAATATGGCTAGACTGATGATACAAAATAAAAATTTTTTTTATATTGATAAAGAAAAAGGATCAGTTTTACTGTACAATCACCCTTGCCACATTTTTTTTAAGCCAAATTTGGCAAACATTCAGACCGCCTTATTTTTATCTGATGCGATTCTCGCAAGATGCTCAAGTCTCATGCGATCATCAACAAATTTGTGGACTGCCTTATTTTGGTCTTATGCGATTCTCGCGAAATGCTGAGCTTAGCTCGCGAGACAAGTCTCATGCTATCATTTACGAATTTTTAGATATCGTTTCTAACCTTTCTTTGCAAATAAAATTTTGTTAAGTAGAGTAAAATAAGCAAAATTTGCGGTAAACAAAATATTGTCACCAAGATTTTATTTCAAAAAGTTGTCTCCTGTGAGTTGCTTTTTTCCAACTCCCTCGTTCTTTTCGAAATATTTTTGTGATGGCTGGTGCATGGGGTATGTCTGATATAAGTGTGAAAATGTTTGCAAATATTGATGATATGTGGTATGATGAGAATGTGAATTTAAGGTACTTGTATGGACTGGATGAAAGGAATTTTGTATGAAAGCTGGTTTGATTGTGGATAAATATAAGTGTTGTTAGTGTGGTAAAGATATGAAACTGGTTAAAAGGAAGGATATAAGTGATGGATATGAATGGAGGTGTAAATCTAAAATAAAAGAAGAACATGATTTTAAAAGAAGTGAGAAAGGGTTCGTTTTTTGAATTGAGTAGATTGACGATGAATAATATTTTAGTTCAAATTTATATGTGGGTGAGTGAGAGTAAGACTGAATTTAATTTGAGAGTCAATGTTCTACAAAGACTGTGTGATTTTCATTCTTTTTGTCATGAGGTTTGTGTGGAAGAAATGATTGAAAGCAACGTGAAACTGGGTTGATATGGTGTGATTGTTGAGATAGATGAGAGCAAATTCGGTAAGCGTAAATTTAATCGGGGTAAACGTGTGGATAGTAATTGGGTGTTTGGGGGGATTGAACGCAAGATGGGTAAATATTTTATGAAAGTTGTGGATGATAGAACGTCTGATACTTTGTTGAGTGTGATAAAAGAGTTTATTCTTCTGGGTTCCACAATAATTTCAGTAAAAGTTAGACTATTGTTTTAGAGTGAACATAAAATACACTTTGTGTTTCTTGGTAAAATGCAATTAGCAATAAACTTTTCCAATAATTTATTTTTAACTACACATTAATAAATTATGCTTTTTATTGTATTTTAATAACTTTTATAAATATTTATTGAAATGTGGGACGCATTAAGAGTCCAATTTTAATAGAAATCATAATTTTATAACAAATCTTCGGTGCAAAAATTTATAGTTTAGCAACACATAGAAAACACAAACAAGGGAAAAAATGTTTGCCATTATATATAGTAATAAGAATTTTCGAAGCCATAATTAATTAATAAATATTTCGCTGAATCATTGCTTACGTTAAAATGATTGACAACCACATATTTAAAAGTATTCAAATCATAATATGTATAAATACTTGAATAGTAACCTATCATCATAACATCTTATTGATTATAAAATAGAATATAAATATATATAGTAAGTAATTGAGATTAAAAAAACTAATATTTAACAAGTCATTTATTTAAAATTATAAGAATTCGTTTTAGACTTATTTGATTTGTGCATAAAATACCATAAAAAACTAAAAATTATTGAAATTTGTTTATATTTAAGAGAAATCGATTTACGTTCATATTTGACTATATATTTAAAGGTCTCTTTAATAATAAAGAATTTAAATATAATTTTATTTTAATTAATTAATGTTAACAAAATTGTGGGCAAATCAGTATAAGTGCACTCCTTTTTACAATATGATCGCCAAATTTAAATTTGAAGTCCAAAAACATAAGATTTCAAAAGTTGCAAACTGATCAAAATGAATTGGAAATATATTTTACATCATGCAATATTTATAGGCTTATAAAGTTCACATATTTTAGAACATATAAAGCTTCCAATTACCATTTAAGCAACTAACTACAAAAGCATGATACCAATCACAAGATAGTCACGTACTATAAGCAAAAAAGAAACCAAACACATCCGACGCCTCTTATATTCAATAGTTGTTTCGTTATTAACAGTTGTTGCCAGATGAATAAAATAATTTTTTTATAGCTAACTTGAAATGTACAGCAAAATAACATTCACATTATTAAATTATGTTTGTATAAAATTTAGAAAACAACAATACACAGGCTTGATTAAATAAAAAAGTAAATAAAAAGCGTGTAAATTATTTAATGCTGACCTTTCAGAATTTCTCTTTCATCTAAAAAGAGAAAGGTTGACATAAGCATGTAATTTTATTTGAAACACAATCCGAGAGAGAGAACTTCTGTAAATAAGCAAACACACGCTAAAGGAGTGGACTAGTCATCGAAATAGGGGTCTGGGAACGTATTGCTAACAAACTAACAAATGGATTATATTTATTGTAAAATAAAATAACAGCACACCATCATTGCAACCCCAAAACTGTTAATGAGATGCTCGAAAATTATTTCATTATTTATTCCCTTAAAATGCTGCTGTAATAATTGTTTTACAAATCGAACTATCTGTAAAAACAAAACTTATTTGTTATCTTTCTTTCGTATAAAAAATGCTCTTAAGAATATAAAACCAGTCTCTATTGTATAAAGAAAATTCTTATTTGCTTTTATATTCAGAAATGTCATTTACAACTCATAAGTTACTTAAAGTAAAACTGAATAATTATTTTCATCAGTTTAACCTCTCAAATTTTTCCAGTAAAACTAGAGTTGTTGTTACTGGACTTGGAATTGTTTCTCCACTTGGTGTTGGTGTGAAATATGTTTGGGAAAAATTATTAAATGGTAAAACTGGCGTAGTTTCCATCACTAATTCAGAATATGATAACATTCCCTGTAAAGTTGCAGCATTTGTGCCTAAGGGTGATAAACCTTGGGAACTCAATTTAAAAAAAATATTTCGTGATTCAGATCTCAGGAAAATGTCATTAACATCTGCGTATGCTTTAGTTGCAGCTAAAGAAGCACTTGAAGATTCCAATTGGTTTCCTGATAATGAAGAAGATTGTGAAAATACAGGTATTGCAATTGGAACAGGCATGGTTGATTTGCAAGATATTGTTTCTACTGGCAATGTTCTTAAAAACCAGGGCTATAGCAAAGTATCACCCTATTTTGTGCCAAGAATTCTTGCAAATATGCCTGCTGGTCATGTTGCTATGAAATATGGCCTTAAAGGTCCAAATCATTCTGTGTCAACCGCTTGTGCAACTGGACTCCATTCTATTGGAGATGCATTTAATTTTATTAAAAACAACCATGCTAATGTTATGGTTTGTGGCAGCTCTGAAGCTGTAATTAGTCCACTCTCTATTTCAGGTTTTTGTCGCATGAGGGCTCTGGCTACCAATTTTAATAACCAACCACAAATAGCTTCTAGACCTTTTGACAAAGATAGAGATGGCTTTGTAATGGGTGAAGGAGCTGGAATAGTTGTTTTAGAATCATTAGAACATGCTCTGAAAAGAAAAGCTAAAATCTATTGTGAAATTTTAGGTTATGGTCTATCTTGTGATGCCTATCATATCACATCTCCTTGTAAAGAAGGAAAAGGGGCATACCGTTGCATGAAACAAGGAATACTTATGAGTGGTGTGGGAAAGACAGATGTAGGTTATATTAATGCTCATGCAACATCTACTCCATTGGGAGATGATATTGAATTAAAAGCCATTTATGATTTATTTCAAAATCACTCCAAAACTTTATCTGTTTCATCCACTAAAGGAGCAACAGGCCACTTGTTAGGTGCTGCTGGTAGTATTGAAGCTATATTTACTATTTTAGCTTGTTTTTATAAGTTGATTCCTCCTAATGTTAATTTGGAATGTGTTGATTCTCAGTGGCCAGTTAACATTGCTGATAAAGTTTCTAAGCCTTGGCCTCATGAACTCTGTCATAGAAGAATCGGTCTTACAAACTCTTTTGGTTTTGGTGGAACTAATGCTTCACTTGTATTTTCTTTAACTGATGAGTTATGTTAATAAAATTTAAAGTTTTACATTTTCTACACTTTTTAAAAGTTTAATATTGTATCATTTGATACAATATTGTTAATAAAGTATACTGTAATATTTCTTAAAAGCTATATGCAAATTAGTACACATTATTAAAATTTAAAAACATAATATTTAATGCTTCATTATATATTGTTACATTTTCTTGCTGTTAATGCTGTTTGAGGCTATTTTATTGCTAGAGATTATGGATAAATATAGAAGATACTTTTTACTATTTTAAATTATTCAAACATTATTATAATTTGCTATTATATGAATAAGACTTTTATCTAATACTTTGTATTAGTTGAGTATCTCTGAGTAGCAATAGATTGTTATATTCAGAGGTGCTTAAGTATGGAAATTTTTATTAGATTATATTTTTTGAAATTGTAACTATTTAAAGTTATGGAATTAAAAAAAAAAACTTCTGTAAAATCCTATATCAAGTGCATATTTCATTTCATTTTGTTGCCAACTACTATATAACATTCATCAACCCTAATACAGAAATCAAAATTTTACAATTTAATGTAATTTTGGATTTTTAATATTGTAATTCTGAATATTTTTTGTTATTTAGTTATAAAAATGAAGCTTAAAGAAATCTCTTAACAGAATTTTGAAATAAATATTATAACAGATCCTTAAATTAACATACCTAAATTAAATAAAACATTAAATAAGATTCAAGGTTTAAAAAAAAACTCCAATCAAATTCTGCTCACATTGGAATTTTCACCATAGAATTACAAATAATTCACATGTGTCAATACTCATTATACAAGATAATCCATTTTATCTTAATAATTCAGACCTAATTCATTTCACACTTGCACCAAGTTTGAAAGTACTATTTAGTTTAGGATTACTGTTTACTAGTTGCTGTTTAGTTAGGATTTGAAAGTACTGTTTGCTGTAAACTTTGTTCATTGAGATTTTAATCTCTGACATTTTATTCTATACATTTGATATGTTGTTACTTTTTTATCACGATAGACTTTTACACTTTTGTTATTTAAATCACATATTAATCTGATACCAGTGCATTATCTGAAAATAATTTCCTGCTAAATATTGTAACTAATTTTTTTTTCTTTAATTCAAGGGCTTTTACAAAAAAATTTTTTTAGACTTAGAACAAATCTGGTTAATATCTTCAAAAAAATCCTAAATCTCATATTTCAATTTCAAAAGAGATGTTTTAAATAGTTAAGCATTCAAATTGAAAGACATGGATGTAATAAAAATATCCCACAAATATCCAAAAGTTTCTATATTTTAGCTAGATTTAATAGGATAAGATTAATATAAATAAATACAACTGAAATATAGACTTGTTTATTCTGCTTATCTTAGGAAAATATTGCTACCTATAAGTGTGACCAAATATTGATAACCTTTTACTTTTGTTTTACCATGAAGTAACCAAAATTGCTATATGGAAAAATTTGAACATTTCTCTAAACCCACACACAAAGAGTATTTGAAAACAAACTTGAAATTCTTGTAAGTTATTGATTTATTTTAAAAATTATTTTTACATATATATTGCCAGCTTAGGTATAATCATTGATTTATTAAAACATAAAATTTTATTAATTTTTTTTTTATTTTTATATGAAATTTAAAACTTTTGATTACAGTTCTCTTTTTATTGTTGATAAAGAAAGAAATTTTGATTAAGAAAATTTGTGAGAAATGTTTAAGGAGGTATTTTAATAGAAGAGATGAATGCCAAATTTTTATTATATAAAAATATCTGATATGAAATCCTATCATGCAGAGGGATTTTTTTCTCACTATGAGTTTGATATTTAAGTCTCACACACACACCTTCTCAATAAAAGATTCTTGTATAGTACTTAAAATTTTGAGGTTTTTGTTATATTCACATTTAAAGAAAAATACTTTAAGAAGATAACAATGCCATTGTTATAAAACTTTCTTTTATTAATATCTTAATTTATTTGTTTTAAATTTCATGACTTGATGTTATTTATTATTTAGTTATATTATTTATCAATTAATTAAGTGAGTAGTAACTAATGTTTAATGTGTATATGTTGAGATATATATATACTAGATAAAAGAGAAGTCTGCAGTTGTGTGTGTGAAAGACAAGGAATCTGAGGCTAACATAATTTTAAAATGTATTTAATAATTGTAAATTTCGTAATGAATACAAGCTTTACTGTAGTTGAGAATCTCCTACTACTTCATATTGAATCTGCCTTATATAAATGATAAGTTAAATTGTTCAAATTTTTACCCATGTAAGCTATGATGAGTTTGTTTATTAGCAGAGGAAACAAAACATCTCTTCCTTTCCATGTTTTTAAGAGTTTATAAATATTCTTTTTTTAAATTTATTTATAGATTAATCAAAAAATCTAGTTTTCTGTATTAGTAAATGATACTCCATATATACACTTCTAAGTATTTCTTATATAATGGTTTTTAAGAACTAGTAATTTATATAAACATTTGTGTTATATTTACTGTGAGAAGTTGCTGATTCCTCTAGTTCGATTACTACAAAACATATCGGCTACCTGTTTCTGCAAATCGAAGATACATTATGACTTACATATCTGTTGTTGTTGTTGCTTATGACACTTGGACAAGCCAAGCTCGCTATGCCGTTGGCAGTGCGAATTAAGTCAATAGGGAGCGTCTTTCTTTTGGTTCAGAGCACCACGAAGGTGAAAGTACGACTTTTGCTCTTTTTAAGGTGAATCGTCATTTTGAACCACGGTCAGGTGACGAGGCCACACCTGAGCTGGCACCCTCCTCTCCACATTCACGCCACACCAGCGGAAGGACTTTGGACGTCACAGATTAAAGTGGACAAGTCCCCAACCCACGGAGTTCCAGCAACCCAGTGAAGGAGAGTACACCGTGGTCACCCTCCCAACCACTGCCCGCGGCAAATGATGCTGAGCTTACGGGAAGTGGCGTGAAGCTACTGAGCCACTGGAGCTCTATTTACAAATCTTATTGCCTTATGTTATGCTGTATTAAGTGATGAGGTCAACATCTAAACTGGTACTAACCTCTTCACGTCATACAACACCGACGTAAAGACATCGGGATATCTTACTTTCGTTTGTCAATGACTAATTCATTA
>CM075861.1:26295118-26347618 GCA_037975125.1 Latrodectus hesperus
ATAAGAGGAGCCGTTCTAACCGCGAAATAGCGTAAGCGCCGGTGAAGTAGCTAGCAGACGATGCCACGCCCACCTTGACTTTCAAGAGAAACGGTACTTTCTTATTGAGGGCACTGTAAAAGCAAGCATTATTTTCGTTTAAATTACACACATCGTAATAAAACTGATCTAAATTACTTACTATTTGTAAAAAAAGTTATTTTTATTGATAGTTAAGTGCTTATTTTGTATTTTTTCTGCTTATTAATATTATGTATTTCAATAAAGAAATTTTAGGCGTGTTACTCACCTTATTGACTGAGATACACTTGAAAAATTATGAAGTAAATTAAATATCATATAATATTTATAATCATGGGAAAAAGTGTCAATTTTTCTTTTCTTTGTTGTTACTCAGTGGCAAAGTTTCCTACCCATGTTATTTCCTGTGATTTTATCTATGCATGCAATATTCTGCTACTTGGTTATAATTTTTCTTTTTATAAGAAAGAATTATACTTCTGTATATAAATTTATTTATATCTATATAGTAAAAGTATTTTTATTTTGATGTATTTTGAGTCCAATATTAGAACAAAAAGTTTTTATCAATTATTTGTAAATAAATTTCGTTAAATAAGTATAAAAAAAATTAAAGTCAACTGTAAAAACCCTAGAAATTAAATATTTTAATCTAAAATTGATTTTCAATAAATCTTGATTTATTATATTAAATAAGATTTATACAAGATTAAAATATCTTCTCAAAAAGTATATTTTAATATTAATGTAATGTTAAAAACTAAGTACTTTAGTTTAAAAAAATTGGAATTTATTCACTAGCAAAACAATTAAATGTATTCCTAAACTTATAAAATTAATCTCCTTCAAATTAATTTTTTTACAGAGAGATAAGTTTTTAATATAATGCAATATAAAATTTTAATTTTAATTAAAATATAATTTTAAAACATTAGTTTAATATTTAAATTTGCCTATTTTTTTTAAGTATGCACACACATGAAAGCATTTGTAAAGTTAAGAACATGGTAATGTTTAATATTACACATAATGTGAAGAAACTTGTAGAATTAAATATGTAAGTTGTCATTAAGGTTTTTTTTAAAAAATTCCATTTGAATTAATAAACAACCTATATATGGAAAAAAAATTTTAAAAATTAAAAAAAAATCAGTTTTTAATATTTTCACGCTTGCTTTTGGCATATAAAATTGAACAATATGATGCACATGCAACAGGATTAGAAACATTAACTTTAGTGAGCAAAAAGTTTTAAAGATTAATGAAACTACCAATGAAAAGTTACTCCATGAATTTTTTTGAAGGTCGACTTGTACATCCATAAGCACAGCAAGCAGCCATTATTATTTAAAATTCGAAAATTCCGAATAACAACAAATTCAACAAGAAGCTTTATAGTAAACAACAGGTTTTAGTGTAATGTTTTGGAAGACAGAGGGGATATGACACATGCGTCAAGCGCTGACCAATAGGGCGGCTCCTCTTATATTCCTTCCTCCATGGGAGTATCTCGTCCGAACTTCCTCGGAACCCGTTGCCATCGTGAAATCGGAGTGTGCAAACCATGGAGGAAGGAATATAAGTTATACTTATATTCCTTCCTCCATGGTGCAAACACGTTTTTGGATGTCGAGCTTTGATCTCGGAAAGAAGTAAAACACGTTCTACTTTTCCATCCGAGATTTTCTTCCACAGCCAATCAGCTTTATAAAAGAGTGACGCCATCGAAGAACACGAAAATCGAATTTTTCAACCCGAAGAATTTTCTTTGTGAAGCCGTTGTTTTCTTTGTGGGACATTGACAAAATGAATTGGGCAAAAGAACAAATCGAAATTCTAATTGAAGAATATAAAGGGCGGCCATATCTATGGAATGTAAATTCTGTTGATTATCACAACAAGAATTTTAGAAACAAAGGATACGTAGAGCTGTCGACTGTATTTTAATATATCATCAGACGAAATTAAAAAAAGAAATAAGTAATTTAAGCCAATTCTTATGTGCACAAAAGAAAGTTCTTCAACCACAGCGAAGAGGCACTGGTAAGTTAATTTTTATTTTGTAAAACATTAGTTGATTTAGAAATTCATTGCTCATGCTATATTGATACTTAAATATAATTAATTTGATATTGCAAAGTCAACTATTTTATAAATTATTTAAAATATTTTCTTCAATTAAAAAATTAATAAATAAGATTTAAATTATTGTAATTAATCTGCATTTTCTGATGAGATGACTTTAATTAACTGATCTACTTCTATACATTTTAAGGAATTCAAAATGATATAAATAACTTGAATGATCTTAAAGCTTTTAAACAGGTTAATGAAAATAAATAAAAAGGAATATAGTAAATTACATTATTCCAATGATTTGATAGAAAAATATTTGTCTTTAAAATAGTTTTTATCAAAGCATTAACAAGAACTCTCTAGAAAAGAGTTATGATTTGAAAACCAAAGAAAATCTTTTGTTTGCAAATTATTGTCATTTCTATGATTTTTCTGTTTCTTTCTTAAACTAATAAATCATGTTTATTAGAATAATTAAATATTAAAAAGTCGAAAAGTCTCTAATAAATATTTTCACTTATTCTAATAAAAAAAAAACATTTTTTATAAGCAGCAATTGTTCTATGGAGATATAATTGAAAAATCTAAATACATTAAGAACAACTTATTGGCTTTAACAATTTTGTTAACAGAATATTATTATTTAATTAAGTTTGATATAAAGGCATAACTTTTTTGTCCAATTTAATTTAATAGAGAAAAATATTGCTTAATTCAGCAATACATGCATTATTAGGATTCAAATGGCCTTACTGAAATATTTTTTTATATCTTTGTAAAAATTGACTAGTGTTTTTGTGACAAATTATTAATCCTTTTCATATAGTAAATTAATTTTCTATTAGCTGAAAAAAGTTTCTAAAATCTCTTATAAGAACAATCTTATATCAAGTAGTTTCCTCACTGTTATAACACAAGTAATTTCTTTTAAGATATTAAAAATATAGATTTTGTATAATCAGCTAGATATTTTAATTAACAGCAAAATCAAAATTTTTAATGTATTCTTCCTATAATTGCATGAGTTACTTTCTTACATTATATCATTTTCCATAATATTGAAAACTTATCAATATAAATGTTTTAATAATAAGTGGGCAAATTATAATATATTGTGTATTTTTATTTAAGCTTTTATAGTATACATTTGATTATATTTTGTATAAAAATACAACTGTGAAGGAATTGAAACATTTTATAAATGTACTGAAAATGTTATTAATATTTTACTTTAATTAAAGCAAGTTTTAATTTCAAGATTTTTAATGTTCTCTGATGTTTATTAAAGTAGATACTCCATGTACAAGAAAGGAAAAAATTAAATTATTTTAAAAGGCATTGGTAAGCCCCAAACGATGGCCGATTTGACAGCCAAGGTTTAGTCCACACTGATCTATTATTACTTTTATTTTTCCTTTTCGACAATAATGAAGCAGCAGCCACTACCGTCATTATTGTTTCCATTTTTAATTCCTCATTCATATTAAAAATAGCGAATAAATAAATTGAACAGCAACAAAGGAAGCGAAATAAAACAGCAACAAATGAAAACTAAAAGCGAAACTACGATAAGCGTTAAAATATCGAATCAGAGAAATCAGAACGTGTAAACACCACTCTCGGATCGATCGGACGAGAAACTCGTCTTGATGACGTCATATTGCAAATTCGGACGAGAAACTCGGAACGTGTAAACAGGCCTTTACAAAATAATCAGCGAGTACGTGAGTACGTACTTGTTAGAAAATAATCAGCGAGTACGTGAGTACGTACTTGTTAGAAAGTAATCAGCGAGTACGTGAGTAGATGCCTCTTAGAAAGTAATCAGCGAGTACGTGAGTACTTGCTTGTTACAAAGTAATCAGCGAGTATGTGAGTACGTGACTGTTTCAAAGTAATCAGTGTAGTTACAGTGTACTTGACTGAATGTAACAAGTATAGAAGAGCCAATGACAGCGCGAGTACAAGTAACAATATCATCGATATATCGAAACAGACGGATGAATTATGAGATTGTGGTAGCTTCTTATGGAAGGGAGGCTGGGTGGGAGAAGGGAAATGACTGTTGGTTTAACTGGTAAATAGAAGAGGGATACTTGGGAATCGAAAAATCTCTTTGGGTTGGAGAGGGAGACATTATGAATTTATATTGCGAAATAAAATACGCATGTACATTTGTTTCGTTACGGTTAATAAAATAAATGAGTTGAGAAAACCAAAATAATCGTGGCACATCTATATAGTGATTATCGTTCTTTTTCAAATATATGACGTTTTTTTTTAAGGCATGATATTCTTGTTATGTATTTAACAATTTTTATTAACTTTTATTTTTGTTATTATTTTTTTTAAAAATGTTCTTTTATTTTATGAACATATATAACATATTTATTTGAACCTTCAATTAGGTCAGTTTTCTTAAATTAAAAAAATATTTAACTTAAATCTGCTTACATATTTCCATTGTTATTTTTACTATGCATATTTTTTTATTATAATTCCATATAAATATGTTTAATTTTTATTCAACCATGTTTTAGTTTCACTATATTTTACTGTAAATATATATAATTTAAACTTTTAGAAAAAATGTTCTTTTGTATTTTTTACCATACGATTTATTTTTATTTAGATAATGAGAATGTTGATTTAAACCTAATAAAGGTAGTTTATACATTTTAGTTTAAAGTTTCGAAATGAAAAAAGCTTAATTAATTTTGACCTTATCTTTATTTATACCATCATGTGTTACCGTCATGTTTATTTCTTAAATTATGGATTGATGTAAATAAAATATATGTATTTCTGTTCCTCCATTTTTTATTAAACGTTGTTTCTCAATATTTTACCTTAAAACATTATAACATTTAGATTGTTGGTAAAACTGTTTTATATTTTTTTTGATAGTTATTGAAATTTTATGCAACTATATCTAATATAAAATGATTATGTTTACTTAAACATTATTAATACAGTTTTAATTGCAAAGCTACTTTATTTCACCATAAATTGATTAAGTTTCAGGAAACTGAAACAAGATATGTGAATTAATGCAATTTTTATTTTAATAATTTAATAATTTATTTTAATAATTATATTTAATAAGAAAATTTAATTTAAGTTGATTTTTTTAATTAATTGCAGTAATTTTGTAAGCAATCTTAAAATAAAACCTCGTTGTAATTGATTAAACCTCCCACTTTACAATTCTTTGCAAAGTATTTACCAGTTAATTATAAAAATTCATTTACATAATTGGAAAATCTTACTAAATTATAATAAAAAATTAAGCTGATTAGGTTGAAAAATTGAAATTATATTATCTCATCTAATTTTTATATTTTAATTAACATTGGAAGTCTTTGAAAATTACGATTGAGTAATGGGAAAATTTACTTAGAACAGATATAAATTCTGAAAATAAATGTAAATAATAAAATGTCATGATTTTATATTGAATGAATTACATTTAAGAAAATTTAAAAATTTACAATTTTTTGCAAAAAAATGGTTTGTAGATAAATAACTTATATTTCTTTGCCTCATACTAGAAATTAAAGCATTACAGGAAAAACAAAAACTTGCAATTAATGAAATGTTGCATAAATAATAAGAATTATTTTTTATAGATCTTTTTATTAATATTTAAGTGAATGCTTATTTATAAATGATAATAATTTAAATTAGCATTAATTATATTAATTAATTTTATGGAGTTATATAAAATATTATTGATCTACTTATTTAGTTTTAATTAATTATTAATTTAGTTTTTATTCAATTTATTTATAAAATTTTAAAAGTTTTGTCATTATATTTTAATCCGATAGAAAGCAGTTCAAAAAAAATTGTAACAAGTACAAAATGTAATCAGTAAAATACTTGTTACTTTAAAAGTAACTGTACTCAGTACGTACTAAGTACAGGAAAAGTAATAAGGTCCTAGAAAGCCTCCTAGAAAGAGGTAGAACAAGCCACAATGCTCATTTCGTGATGTCAAGAGTTAAGTGCATTTCGAAACCACTGGAGCCGATTTAGAAACGGCGAAAACAGAAGTGGTGGCGAAATTTCAAGAGATAAATTGACTTTAGATACAATTGTTGTGTGAATGCCTAATGAATTAATTACTTTTTGAAAAAATTCATTCAAAAATGTTTTAAAAAATTTATATACGAATAAGATTAAGATACTTGTTTGTAAGAATTAATGATACAAACTTCTTGAATAATATGTTTCATTAATATTTTAAAAGAAAAATGTCATACAGATATTATAAAAACAAAAATCTAAGAAGATAAAAATTAGTTAGATATCCTAAAGCTAAATGTGTTTGAAAAATATAAATTTTCTGCACTAAGATTTTTCATGTTGGATGTGAATACTCTAACAAATCGCTGAATTTGTATTTTTAACTTTAAGTACTTTATTTTCTGGTAAAAAAAAGTATGGCATTTTCCAATTACTTCTTTTTATATTAAAAATGCCAAAATATTGTATATATATTTTAAAAGGATGAAAAAATTTAAATTTCCAAAACAGAAGCCTTGAAAGCATTGCTTATATTTAGTTAATTGATTATATTTTATTATGATGATTGATGGATTAATAAATCCATAAATTATAATCCATTTTCATTTACAAAAATTTAAAATACATAACTAACTTGTAGCTAGTAATATAAAGTGTAAAAAATTAATACTTACATTATCCGTCCATGAAATTTCATGTATCATATATTTTAGAATTATGTTAAATAAGTACAACTTAATAGTCTTATGAAAATATGCTTTAGAATTCATATAATCCATTGGAGGAATATTAAGTTAAGGTAAAATATTAAGAAATTATAAATAAATACAAATTTACATAAATTTAAAAAAATGTAATTTTTAAATGTTATAGATTTAATTAAAAAATATTTTCATTTTAATAGAAAACATTTAATGTATTTAAATGTGTGTATTTGGTATCAAATATAATAATAAGTTTACAAAATAATCCAAAGACAGAAAAAATATCTTTATTCTAAGAAAAATATAAAATCAAAACAGCAAAGATATCATTTTTATAATCAAACCAGTTATGCATATGTGACATACTTCTTAAAAATATAAACAAATTGAAAAACTGAACTAATATAACTTACATTTAAATATAAAATTTGAAACAATCATTGTTTTAGAATAAAATGCACGCGCACACACCCGTGGCGGCTCGTGCTATAGGTTCAGTGAACCCCCTAAAATATAAATACCTGGTGAAGTTTATTACATCAATATTAAACCACTATCAATATTACTGTTTTGGTTTATTTTTAGTTATAGCGCCTTTTAAAGAACGGGGTAAATCATTTCAAACACCGCTCCTATATAAACATTATGGCAAAGATGCGCAAATTGGAGCTCTGAACCTCCCAAGTATATTTTTCGCTTGTGCACGTGATAAAATTGGAAAGCATGATTGGCTAATCCGAGCAAAAACTATTGAACTTGTCGCTAAAGGAAAATTTATCGACAGTGGAGATAATTTTTCCCCATTCCGATGACAGGGAAAATATTTTACTTTGTACATTTGAAGATTCAAAACCTTCCCTTTCAGTATAAAGGGAACTGTTATTCTCTGAAATGTAGTTTAGGGGGCTTAAAGGAAATTGAGAACAGGTTTTGACTGGACGGACATTCTTGGCAGAATGAATTTTTTTTCTTTCTTTGCGCATCTACTTTAGTAGCGATTGACCACAGCGATCCTCTTGCAATATTGTCTATCGAAAAAGAAATGATTTCTAAAATGGAGGACTTGAACGAAAGGGTTATAGACAAATTCGCTTCAAGAAAAGAACGAAGGATGGACTTCACATACAAACTTTCAGCAGCTGTTGCCAAAGAAAATAAGGAAACCTGATATTTATTTCACTGTGAGTATTTTTTAAACAGCTTTTTTACAATTTATAATTTCTTACATTGCTTTTAATAAGAATCTATGCTTTAAATCTAATGCTCATAATACTAGAAAACCCGCTAAAGTAGTCCCTACGTTTCAGTAATGTATTGTTTTTTAACTAGTGGTCAAGATTTCAGTTGGGGGTGGAGGGGAGATACAAGCAGATTTGCAATGGAGATCATCCTATAAAGTATTTAAAATTTTATAATTTATGTTTTAATGCTAAGTCAAATTATTTAATCATCAGAATATTACTAATTAAAAGCCATTAATTATTATTTTTTTAATTTCAAAAACGTAGCTTTCAGGACGGTCAGCATGTTTCCCCCATCCAGCTACTCCAGTGAACTAGTGAACCCCCAACCCAACTAGTCACGAGCCGCCACTGACTGACACACACACACACACACACACACACACACACACACACACACACACACACACACACACACACACACACACACACACACACACACACACACACACACACACACACACACACACACACACACACACACACACACACAGTTCCTTATATTCTTGATTACAATATTAGAACACAACTCAAAAATAGTTTTACAAAAAAGTCAGAAAAACATTTAAATTGGATTTGTCTCTAAACATATGTAAAGTATATTAACATATTAGTTTATCAAAATTTGTAGTTTGTAACAAATTAGATTTATATAATATGAAATTAAAATATATTACACAATTGCTTTAATTAACAAAATATTTATGAAATTACAAAGATTGGTTTTAGTAGAATAAAAATGTTACATTTTACTTTTTAATTGCATTTAAATTTGTATTAGATACTTTCTTAAGTTGTAATTTATCATTTCTAACTTTTGTGTAGTTATTTAGTAGTATATTGCTCATAACTTTTATACACGATATTATTAAATTTCTTACCGGTTTACCGCATGCACAAACACCTCCAAAATCTATATTATCATCCTGAAATTTTTCTTCTATTAGTAAACAGAGTAAGTACCGTTGGTTAGACACTTTCAAAAATTCATTTTCATAAGTATTATTAATACATGTTTGAAAAATTTTGAACGTAGTTATACAGATTACAAGTGTAAGATTGCTTACACCATAAGTCACAAAAGTCCACCATGATCAAGTGTTGACATATACCCCTTAATGCTTTCATCAACATCTAAAAACAAGTCTTTATCAGCAGTTAGTTTATTTTTACACATAACACGAGATTCAGATGCCACTCTAGCTACACAACCGGCAATATAAAGTATAACTTTTAAATTGCTATCAGTGACTTCAACAATTTCCGATAAAAGAATAACATCCAAAAAATATTATGAAGAAAAGTTACTTTTTTGTTCTTCATTGTCCTTTTTATAATTTTCTAAAAACATTTTTATTTCAAAATTTCCTAATTTTGCTGATTTCAAAGTCATTAAGCTAAGTAGCTTCAATTTCCTATAAGACTCCAAGATTTGAGTAATAGATATGTGATAGTTCACACCACTCATTAATCTATACTACCCAAAACGTGCTTCAAGGTTGTCGGTTTGGAATTTTCCTAAAAGCACGTATTTAACATTTAAGTTATGAAACATGTACTTAATGATTAATATTAAATTATGAGTGGTGTGAAGCAATGGAAAATAGGTTTCCTTGGAGAGTTTTCCTGTTCGTGAAGTAAGCTTGCTAAGTGATGGAAAGGAAAGCAATTCCCATTTTTCTAAACAGGCCAGAAATCACTTAAGAAAGTTATACTGTGAGACCTGGAACTTATTTAAAGGCTCACAATAAAAATCTCTTTTATATTTTCCTTTCTGATCTGTTTTAACATTAACTACTTTCCACTATTTCGAAAATATGTCAATAAAATGTATGGTTCTAAATACATCTTTACCAATTTTGTCCTTTAATACCTCAAGAGCTGCTATTATTTTTTCATCAAAAAGTTTCAATGCCTGGACAACATTCTACCTTTTTTAAATGATTTGGATATAAAGTTTTTCTTGATAGACTTGGAGCAATTTTAACAACATTTTCACAATCTTCATTGTATATAGTCTTTAAATATAAAATGCTGGCATGCTGGTGTTGTAGAACAGTTGTTTGACAGAGATGGAATAGATGGTATAAAGAATGTTTGATTACTTTTTCTTTTTGATTCAACGAGTTATTATGAACACTTTTAATAATATGGACGGTATCGAAAAGGAAAAAAAGTTCTTCACTGGGATCTACAGGATTCTTAATGCTTGATTTTAATGTTCCACCACATATTTTTTCAAAGGTCTTTCTGTTAACTCGATTATTATCTGCGATAACAGATAACAAACGATAACCAGTTTTTAAAAATTTTAAAACTTCTAGTAAGATTGGCAACAAATCTTCTGCTGTTTGATTTTTCATAGGATAAAGTCCAATGATATCTTTGTTTTTAGAAAGTAAAGAACTGGCAATAAAGCATTGTAAAGTTGTAGCTTCTGTAGTTGGCATATTCAGTGCTAAGCCTTCAATTTTACCGCCTTTATATGACACTTGGCGCTTTGCATAAATTTCATCTATTAACACATTTACTGTTCTTTCATATTCTGATAATTCTTTACATTTCTTAAATAAATAATTTTGCTGTTTTAAATTTCTAAGTTTCCCAGTTTTTACAGAATTTTAAAGTCGTTATTATGTTGTTTCGGTTTCTAACAGTTCAAATCTGGTCTAAATTTACTTGTGAGGTTTCTAGTTTTAAGCCATTTGCCTCTGTAATAGTTAAAAATTTTGAGACCTATTGATGAAGTTGAAGTTGCCTAAGTGATGGAGAAGACATAGCTTTATTGTCAGGAGTCACCAAGGCGTCAGGAGCACACTTACTTAAATCCGTTATAATCTTCTAGACAGTTAGTTGAAAAATTCATGAAAAGTTATACAAGATCTTGCAATACAAGAGAGAAATACATACAGATTTTTACAATTCTTGAGTACACCGAGTGTGTGCAATATAAGGATAACATGAGTACATAATAAAATATTAAAAAAAATAGACAGATACATTTCATAGGATCAATAGAAGTACTCCCTGAGTTAGAAATGGGTTTGTATGACAGTGTTATGGGTAAATTATTTAATATGTTTATTTTCACATTTAAATCTTATTATTATAAAAATATTTAACTAGATAGTTTATTTAAGCAGGAAAATTCGCTTAAGTTTTAGTGTAGGTAGAAGCGGCGCCATCTGCTGATGATATCGTCGTAACTTATTAATGTCGTAGCATTTGTTTACAAGCAAACGTTTGTTTACCAACAATTAATGGGTGGGAGAATTTGAAAGCGTACTGACAATTTCTTTACACTATATTGATGGAGTTAAAATAGAAAGGTGCCAACAATTTAATTGACATGAGATATGATTGCTAGAAATTTACTCTCGTTGGTTCTGCTCTTGGCTTATGAAAGAATTTAGGGTCATACGGGATATTTTGAATTGCTGTGTTTTCTATACTATATAATTTACTGTAGAATTTAAATGCAAGGTGTTTTATAAAGTTGCTAAGGATTAATATACCTAAGCCCTTTGTAATTTGGGCATTCCTGAAGTAATATTTCGCTTTCGAGATAACCATAAGGATTTTATTTTGTTGCCTTTTGGTGGTTATTTATGGAAGTAGCACAAGCACCACCCCATATCTGGGAGGCGTATGTTATTATGGACCTGATGTACATTTTGTAAATTAGGATTTCATTGCTCATAGATAGGTTTGAGTTTTTCAAGTCGAGGATCTTTTCTTTATTCGTCAGAGATGTTACCAACACAAGTTACGTCCAAAGATATAGTAGGTGACGTCAGATAAGATCGAGATGATGAGTGAAAATAACTTGGCTCCTTTTAAACTGTTTAAGTTGTAGTCAATACGTGGGAGTGGGTAAGAGTATTTCTTCATGATTTTGTTCAAACTGCGATAATCTACGCAAAACCACCAACTGCCATATTTTTTTCTCACAAGAGCAACTGTGAAGACCATGAGCTCACTGATGGTTGAATAAAACCTTTGTCTAGCACCTTTTCTACTTCTTGTATAATTCGGCGTTCAGCTGGAGATACTCTGTATGCCCATTGGCTAATCGGTAAGTGATCGCCAGTTGCTTAACATTCACTTTTACTCCGGTTTTCTTCAATTGGTCAGATATTGCAGGAAATTCAGACAATAATTTAAGAAGCCGCCTTTATCATTCTGGAGCGAAATCTGGAGACAATATTTAGGAATAATCGACCATAGGTGGACTATCTTTCATCTTGGCGGACGAGCAGCTTAGTGTATTGGATATGCCGCTCACATACTTTCCGTCCAGGGTCATTGCGTATCCTACCACGTACCTTTTGGAATAAATTTAGCTTCTGCTTGACCATTCACGATCCACATCTCAGCTTTACCATCATAAAACGTTAGTATTGTAGAGGGAACAGCCACTTCTTTGTTTAACAGTAGCAGTCTACTTCCTTCCACTATCACCTCTGTAGAGGCATTAATCTCTGAATTCGTAAAGAATATTTTAGCTATAGAGCGCGAAGGTATGATACAATTTTGGATGTTATTCGCTCGCCAAATTCGAGTAGAGAGAGAGAGAGTCTTCCTCGGCAGTATCGAATGTGAGCACCGATCGACCACAATCGACAACTGCTCTACAGCTTTCCAGAAAGTCTCAGCCAAGTATGATCTTGGCTGAGACTGCATTGCAGCATAACTGTGAATTCAAAGGGACGTTTCAGACCATTAAAGTCTAATCGAAGGATGTATTTTCCCTTTGGTCGTACGTGACTGTCATCGGCTACCTTGATAATTACGTTTTCCTTGATTGAGAGCATAACTTTTCCTAATTGACATCGATATTGGTCTGAGATAACGGAAAATGATGCACCAGAATCCATGAGTGCATGTACTGGTTGTCCGTCAATGTTATGTTCCAGATAATTTTTCATCAACTTTGCGACAGCTGTAGGATTTTGGTTTTCAGCAGCCTCGCCTTCAAGAAAGGACGCAGTATCTTGGTTTCCTCGTTTTCTTCTGCCAGGAGCGATACTGGAACGTCTATACAGCGATGGAGATCTGAAGTGGCAAGTAGGTGATTGACCTCGGATAAGGCTAGGTGAGGGACTCCCTGCATAGTATTTGCTAGATTTGCTGGTCCCAGAGGTCACACGTTGCTAAGCGGGGTTTCTCCTATCCGCTCTGTAATCGCTAAAGAAAGTTTTTTTTTCACAGTAGTATCATACAACATGGTCCGGTTTTCCACAATAAAAACAGACTGGCCGGTTATCCTCCATCTTCCATACATTAGTCTTCCTCTCCGACTGAATGATGGATCTGGGTCGTCTCTCATCGATGTCAGGTTTTGGCTGGCGTCTAGGTCGAACATCAATACCTTCTCTCTTTGTATTGATAAGGGCTAACGACTTTTCCACTTCTTTTCTTTCAATATCCTGAATTATGGTAACATGTAGTTCAGGATTTGATACTTATGAGGCGACAAATTGTTACACATCTTCCCTCACAATCTGTCTTACAAGAGAGACTAGATCTGGTTCCTCATCTAGAGCAGCTATTAGAATAACGTTAGGTAGGTGATTAGATTTTTGTCCTCTTATCCTCTTTTGTCTCATGTCTTCGATGTACTGATACCACTTGATAAAGTCTTCGGTGGATTAAAAT
This sequence comes from Latrodectus hesperus, assembly GCA_037975125.1. Classification (NCBI taxonomy): domain Eukaryota; kingdom Metazoa; phylum Arthropoda; class Arachnida; order Araneae; family Theridiidae; genus Latrodectus; species Latrodectus hesperus. Next base: position 26,308,848 of record CM075861.1, read on the forward strand.
TTCTTTCGTTAGGAATACTTGATAAATGTCCTCGGGGACTCTTCTCATGAAGTGTGACACTTTATCGTACTATGTCCCATTCGGATTTACTTGATGATAAAGTCCGAGTACATTTTGCATATAGGATTGCGTGCTTTCTCCAGGCTATTGTGTCCTAGTTTCAAGTTCTTTTTGCTTATAGAGATAGGAATCTCCAAAAATTTTTCTCAGATGACTGCTAAATTTTTCCGCAAGGGTCAAGGGTGTCTTCATTGATTCCGTACCATTGTCTAGCAGTATCATTGACGAAGAAATATACGTTGGCCAGGCAAATGGTGTCGCCTCAATTGTTAAACTTGGCCACTTGCTTGGGTCTTGACCAGGTTCTCGTCTGCACACGGACGGATTTCGCAATTGCTGTGAAGGTTTCACTACAACCCCTATGTGCGGTCTCAGAGTCAGACATATTTTTCCTTATAGGAGTAAGACGAAGAGGGAGTCCTTGCAACCGACGGCTTTTTTGTAATTCGGGAATTTCTTCCACGGTAGCTACTAAAGATGTACCCGGGGCCTCCACCAAAGATGTCGTGTAAAATAATTAGGAAACTCGTAACGCAGTTTTTTTTTATTTAACACTTAGTATTCTTTTATAAAGGTGAGAATTAATTACATATTGTGTGCTATTTGCTCTTTTATAAAATCACAGAAAGTTCTGGAACTCGGTTCCAATAAACCAAAGAATTTTCTAAAACAGTTGCTTATCAAATAAAATTCAAAAAATTCCACATCACTTGAGTGAGATTTGAACCCCGGTTGATCCTATGGAAACTCGCTGACATGACGCCACAACGACCACGGAAGCTAAAAGTTTTAAACGGCAATATTAGATACACTATCAACCTATTATTTACCCAGCACCTCAAATTTTACATCAGTCACAAATCATCATCGAATCGAATTGTTCAAATTACCAAAATCCTGATGTCTATGGATTTAAAATTATGTCTTCTTTTCCCTCAGTCGAACCATATCCACGAAAATGCCAACAGCCCTCATTGAAAATAAGAGGAAAATTCCTTAAAGAGACATTCATATTAATTAAATATAACACAGTCTCTCTCCAGAAGTTACATTTATTGCATCCCATTAACTTGGAAACAATCGTAAGCCAGAAAGAGTGCAGAATGCATCAAAAGAAAATGGAAGGAAGGATGGAATAAAAAAATGGTATTGTTTCCAACAAGAGACTGTCATCAACCACCACAACTTTATGTTTCTACAGCCAGTTGAGGAGGATAGGCATATGCTTGTTAAATTTAGGTACATTATAAAAACCTCTTTCCTAGGTCCACTGTTTTATTCATGTTTCATGATTATGATAGGTTGCAATAATATCAACTAAGCAAATAAGTTTGTTAAACTTAATATAAAAACAATATCCAATTGATATTACCGCTGACAAATATAAGGCTTTAAGATCCTCCATATGTGATTATCATTTAAAAATTCAAAATGTATAAATTTAAGCGAAATTTTAATTTTCTGAAATATTATTTGGCATGCTATAATTTCTTTTTTATAAACGATAAAATGATTTTATTTAATAAACAATTTGTTAATATATTTTATAGTATAAATAAAACTGGAAAAGTTTTATCGAATTTAACCACAATAATATAGTAAAAAAATTACTTGCAAAAAATTGAAATAATTATTAACAAAAACTGTGGTTGTTGTTGTTGCTTATGACTCTTGGGCCAGCAAAGCTCGTCAGGTCATTGACTATATGAATTTAAGTCAATATGTTGTGTCTTTCGCTTAACCAGAGTACCACGAAGGTGAAAGTACCACTCTGCTCTAAGACTCCTCCGATAGATGGCACCACCAGAGGATCTACTCCCTCAATTTTGACATAGATCTGAAGAGAGAAGAAATTTTCTCCAGATGATTACACCCATAGTAACTGCACAATGACCGACCTCAGGACTACCGATTCCACAGATTTAACGAGAACGTATATCGAAGTACTTGGTGGATCTTCAGCGAAAATCAACACCCACCCTTCCAGACGGAAGGCCAATGCCCTAACTAGTAGGTTACCACAGCTTGTAAGAGAGGCTTCGGTAGCGTAACTTGGAGGGTGTCCACAACGGTAATTAAGGGCCACGGTGGCATGGTTGATTAGGGCGTCATTCTCATTATCAGTAAGCAGTGAGTTTGAATCCTGGCTTAACCAAAGATCCATCGTGTTCACTAATAGCGGCTGCGCCACGTTAAAACGGGTTATGGGTCGCAATGCCCTCCTAGTGAAATGATGCCTCTGGGGTGGCAGGCCAAGTATTGAAGGTTTTCTGTTTGGTTCCTGCTTCAAAACCACGAAGACTCCACCCGGCCGCTTCTACCTAACTGGTAGAGCCCAACTAATGGCTAGTTACAGGGAAACATGTTGCTGCAACAACGGCCAATAAGTATATATAATACAAAAATTTGTAACTACAGGGTAGCGCACAGCAGACGGATGGATATCAAAAGTCAATAAAACACAAAATATTAAAGAACAACAATGTTTTTAATTTTGTTCATGTAAACTGACAAGGGAAATTAGAGTTTTCAGACAGTTTTGAATAAAATATCGCCCAAATGGTGGCCCTCACACCCCACACATTGCCTAAGCCTTTTTCTAAAATTTTCATGGACTCTTTCCAGCATTTTTACAGGAACCTGTTGAATGCTGGCCTGAATGTTGTCTATAAGGGCTTCCAGGGTCCTAGGACGGTCGTTGTAGACGAGGGATTTTAGGTAGCCCCACAAGAAAAAATCACAGGGGGGCAAATCTGGAGACCGCGCTGGCCAGTGCGAATCACCTCGTTTGGAGATGAGGCTCTCAGGGAATCGGTCACGCAAAACATCCAAACTAACTCTTGCCGTATGGGCCGTGGTCCCATCTTGCTGAAACCAGATGTCACCCAGGTTCATCTGCTCCAGTTCAGGCAAGAAAAATGTCTGGATCATATTGAGGTAACGTACAAAAGTCACAGTTGCCCCTGGATCATTTTCTTCAAAAAAGTAGGGTCCGATGATCCCCACCCTCGACAAAGCACACCAAACTGCGACTCTGTCAGAGTGTAGGGGCCTCTGGTGGAGCTCGCTATGGTTTGTCCCACTCCAGTAGCGCATGTTCTGTTTATTTACACAACCGCTGAGGTAAAAATGTGCCTCGTCAGAGAAGAAAACAACAGCGTCTGGAGGCAACTCAGTAAGCATGATTTCGCTACTGCGTTGACGTTCTTCATAGTGCTTTTAACTCTTGAGAAACAACTCTCTTATAGGGTTGTATATGGAGTTGTCTTTTGACGATTCTTTGAAGGGAACGTCTTGAAATTCCAAGGGCGCCAGCCTGTTTACGAAGGGAACGTCTAGGAGACTGCTCAACTGCAGCTCGAACTCTCTCCATGTTTTCCGGGGTTGAGACAGCTCTTCTAGGGCCCCTCCTTATCGAGGACACATTTCCTGTATCCCTAAAGGCTTTCACCCACGCAAGAATTCTGTTCCGATTGGGAATTCGACCTTGAGGGGCGATGCGGAATTCCGAACGGAAAGCGCGTTGCACGCGGACAATCGAGTGGTTGTTTGAAAAATATGCTTCCACGCAAAATACACGCTGCACTACTGACCATTCCATCTTGTGAACTGGCCTTGATATGGAGACAAATTTCTGATCTCGCTCTTTCAAACCACGACTCCTTCGAGCAGCGCCAACGGTTAGGAAGCGAGCAATAGCCTTTTCAAATCCATCCGTCAGCCGAGTGCCTACCTGTATATAAAATATGCATAAATAATTTTAAGAAGTTTTTAAAATTATAGTCTTTAATAAACAAAAGGAATGTAAACAACTTCTAAAAAATTTCGTTTTGAATAAAACAAATGAGTTTATGTAAAATACTTCACACACTTGTCCTATTTCTTAATAAATTATTTTTATTTTTGCAATTATTATCAATATGCAAGCTATATTACATTTTAATCACTGCATTTCACTTAGACAATCTGAAAAAGAAATAGATTAAAATTATTTTATATCATGAATTTTGCTAGTTGATTCAGCTATATCTCATCGCTCATCTTCTAGAATCTAAGTTTATTATAAGCTAACATATATAGTATGTGTTCATTACAATAGTAGAAAAAATTTAAAATACAATAATAATATACTGTTTACATTGGGTCTCAGAAAAATCTAAATCAAGATGATAGTAATTCACAACTTTGGAAGCCTTCACTTGAAAGAATAATTAATTAATGTTTTGAAAAAATAATTCTAATTTTGGATTTAAATTTTTCTCAAAATGATTGAATTGCACTTGGGTTTTTCCCTTACCAAGCAAAGAAGAAACACGATACGGATGAAAAAATCAAATATCCTATAACTGACCAAATTGCTTTAAAATATCAATTTTCTCATCGTAATTGCAAACCATTTAAATGATTTAGAAAGGCTATTTAAATTTTCTGATACTATCAGAAAAATATTCTCTTTTATTATTAAGAAATGTAATGCAATGGGCATAGATAACGTATAATCCAGCATGCCAAATTTTGAGTTTGGTGATTTTTTGGCAAATATTCTGCAACCTGGCAACCTGTTTTTTATTATATCATAGAGCTGGAGACCTATGAGAATTATGTAGAAAATTCTATTATGGAAACCCTAGTATTTACGTCATCGCGAGACGTCACAATAAGTCATTTTTGCAACATTTCTTCATCGCCAAAAAAATTCAGAATTTGGCATGCTGAATGGAAAGATTGGTTATAATTAAAGACTTAAGAAAACTTATTATGGAATGCCTCAAAATAAAAAAAAACTTAGTATTTTTAACAAAAAGCTACGTAACAGACTTCCAATCCAGTTTCTCTCATTAACTCGTAGAATATCCTGCTAAAATGTATTTCTCCTTAATAGTCCCTTTTGTCCAAAATACTTGTGTCCAGTAGCAGGTTGACTCAAAAGTAACCGGTACATTTTTTCTTAAAGTAGTACAGCAGTATCCAGTTATCTTCCTGGAATCGAAACGGGATACGGTGGAAATTGACATATAATTAACCTCCAAATTCTAGGAAAATACATGACTTATAACAAATAATTTCGTTTTTAACAAACATATTATTTTGTTTAAAAAAAAATTTAAGCGAAACTTAACTTTCGACATTAAAAAAACTATTGTAAGTTTCATTTTCTGTAGTGTTTTCTTTATATTTTTGTTTAATAAATATAGATTTTTGCCAATGTAAATATTTCTTAACATGTTATCATAGCTTTGAAAATTAAAAATCAAATTGATTTTTTTAAATCAATTTATTTAATGTTTAGCAGTTTTTATTTGCGGTAAGACTATTTATTTGACTTGTAATTTTGTTAACTTTACATTACCATTTTATACTGAAAAATTCTATTTTCAAAAAATAAAATTTAAAATATACTAAATTTTCTTTTTGTATGTTTAAGTGTTTCGTAATGAGTATTTTTAATTAATTATTTGAAGATTTATATAAAAAAAAAGATAATTTTTACCTGAAAATTTTTAACTTATCCTAGAGAAATATAAAGAATTCGGGCATATTCATTATTTTGCTTTGTAAAATTTAAAAATTAGAATCATCTTTAAATGTTATAAATATATTGAAAGAAAAAGAAAATAATGCCTGTGCGTGACCATTGACTTCAAAATTATTCTTAATAAAAATAAGCTTACATTTAAATATAAAGAAGCTTTATTTTAATAAAGAACCGTATTTGAGTATCTTAAGAAATATAAGTGCCTTCCACCCTGTCTACGATCAGAGTGCTTGACTGCGGATAAGGAGGTCCTGGGTTCGAATCCCATCTCGGGCATGGATGTACTTTCTCTCTCTGTCTATTCTGTTCCTTGTTCTTTCTTTGTATGAATGGGTTGTGAATGGTTGCCTACTCTATAAACTGTTCCTATGGCATGTGTGTACTGAGGAAGTCGGACTCCACACCAAAATATGGTTCAGTTGGAAATGTGGAGCAGCGCACCCCATAATGCCAAGCCCTGATGACACAAGACAACAAAAACAAGAAATATAAGTTCAGATTTTTTTAAACCATAATGTGGTTGTTTCTTTTATTACTGTTAAGATCCTGAGTACGCCACTTTATTACGATTCTCACTTGCTTAAAATTGACTCATTGTGTTGTGTTTAAATTGAATCATCAATGGTTTAAAATTTATCTCAGTGGTTGTAAAAATGCCGTTAGATAACGTTTCAACCATGTCATATCGTATTGAGATGGCGTTGTAAATCCGACTTGTCAACGGATTTGCGGCCTGCCAGCAAATCACATTCTTCGAGCGGCAGCAAACAAGGCGAAGTTCACCATAGAATGTCTGAGAATATTGTTGAAATTCATTTTGTTAATAAAACGATTTCTTATATAAGGACCAAAGCATCGATTTGAAAAGCAGTTTTCCATTGATTCAAGCCATTAATTATGGACAATAGAACAGCAGAAAAAGCAAAATAAAAAAGACATGACAAAACATCCATTTTATGGTTAATTTAAATCGGTAAGGATGATTTAATTTTTTAAAAATTTTATTAATTGATAGAATTCTAAATCATTAACTCTAATATTTGCAAACAATTTCTTTTGAATCTTAAAGACTATTTTTTTTTTTTAATTTTAAAACTAGAATCTTCGGTTTTGTTTCAAATTTAAAGCTTAGCGCTAGCCTTTAATACAACATATTTTACATTATTTTAAAAGGTACTCCACATTCTCTTGTTATTAGTATTGTGCTTTTAATAGAAACAGATATACACATCTGTTTGTATTAATATTTATTTATATATATATATATATATCTGTTTCTTACCGTGAAAGACCTAAATCAGAGAATGTCGACATTCACCGATGAATGTCAACAAACACACACAAAATACGTCGGTGAAAAATCGAATATTTCATTACATTCTTGTACATTTGAACCCTCACCGGTGAATGTTGACAATATGCTCTGGTGGAGGTCGAAAAGAGAGGAGGCGACTGCCTGTTTCTCGCCAAATCCTTTGTTCTGATGGAATCTCTCGCCAAATCCTTTGTGCTGGTGGAGTCAATAAGCTTTGTCAGTCTTATGCATATACAAAGTTTGATGGTGAGAGCAAAGTTTTCTTAATTTTTTTTTCTGATTTCCTGATTTATATAGAATGGATACTGCAGTGAATCGTGATCTTTTTCTTAAAAGTTAAATGTATTAACTGTGCGGGTAAACGACAAGACAATTGCTTTTATTTTTCTCGAGAAAAATACTCTAAAATGCTTTCTGAAGTGGTTTCTGCTAAAACTAAGAGCAACACACCTTTGGATTACAGACGATTAAAACGTTTTGACATTTTAAAAATTAATGATGAAAAGAAGTTAATTGTACCACTAAAACCAGCAGAAACGAATATACAGTATTATGAGGAATTGTTCAGTATTCTATATGAAACTCACACCAGGATAGGCCATGGAGGAAGAACACGTATGCTTAAAGAGTTGCAAAATAAATACAAAAATATTACATATGAAGTTGTAATGTTGTACTTAAATCTATGCAAACAGTGTCAAATGAAACACGGTGCACCTAAGAAAGGTATTGTTATGAAACCAATGATCAGTTCAGAGTTAAATTCAAGATGTCAAGTTGATCTGATAGATCTGCAGCCAAACTCAGATGGTGAATATAAGTTCATAATGGTATATCAGGATCATTTAACTAAGTTTGTGCAGCTACGACCTGTGAAAATTAAGAGGGCTGAAGAAGTAACGTATCATATTCTTCCAATATTTTTAACATTTGGTGCTCCAGCAATATTGCAATTAGAAAATGGTAGAGAATTCAGTAATCAAGTCATATCCGAAATATGCGCTAGGTGAAAAGATGTTAAGGTAGTTCATGGAAAGCCTCGTCACAGTCAAACACAAGGCTCAATTGAAAGGGCCAATCAGGAGATACAGAAAATGGTAACTGCATGGATGAACGATAACAATACAAATAAATGGTCAGAAGGTTTACCCTTTGTTCAATTTGCGAAGAACACTACATACCACGAAGGAATACGCCAATATCCTTATGAAGCCATGCTTGGCATTAAAGCGAAAAGAGGCATAGCATTGTCTTTTTTGCCTAGCGAATAAATCGCAAGTATCGACACTGAGGAACAACTTGAAGAAATCGCCAATACTTTTGAAACCGAAGAACAGCTTGAAGAAACTGGTAATATTTCTGAAAAAAATTTGAGCGGTGGTCAAACCGAAAATCAAATTTCAAAGAAAAATACTGAAGAGGACTTGCAATCTACCACGTCTTCACATCAAGTTCTGAATGAAAAACACGAGTTAATTTCTATAATAAGAGCGGCCGCGAAAGAGGATCTTCTACTGCAAGCAACAAAAATGTTACGAACCTCACAAAATCAATTTTCTCCTGCTCAAATTGGTGATACCGTACGAATACAAGTCCCTGGTGTCGACCGTGGTCGTACAGATAACCGAAATGTGTAAGCGGTTGCTGTTGGAATAGAAGACTCCGACTTCTATAAACTTGTGAATGAAAATGGTACCCTCAAGCAGCTTTACACAAGTAATCAGCTCGAAATTTGTAAAGAAAAGCTCCTTTCCATAGATAAGATTTCTTTTCAAGAAATTTCGGACAGAGAAGCAGCTGCAGCTAATTCGAGAAGCGGTGGGCAAGGCTATACACGCTGTCATTGCAAAAGGATGTATTCCACCAATAAATGCAGTTGTTAAAGTAAGGGACTCTTGTGCAATTCAACGCGTCATAATAGTTAAAATTGTTGCAATAAATAAGATTTGATTCACATAATTTAGTAAGTTTTTTATTGCTATTATTTTATTTTCTCATTTAGAACGTACTGTATAATTAAGTAAGTTTTTTATTTCTATTATTTTCCTTTCTCATTTTGAATCTCACAGTACTGGAGTGGGATTGAACCACAGTTCAAACACGAAAGTCTCTATAAAGATTTCTTCCCACGTGTAGCACCTTAAAAAAAATTCTCATTCTGAATGTATTGCATAATTAAGTTTTTAACTTCTCTATAATTTTCCTTTCTCATTTTGAAAGTACTGTGTGTTTTAAGTTCTTAATTATTCCCCTCAAAAAGACAGGCGAAAAATTTATCACGACTGAATTACGGAGTAAAAAATATAAATCTCGGATATGTTCAACATTCACCATTAGTGCATGGTGAATGTCGACATTCACCGGTGTAAGTCAGAAATAAGGGTATTTAGCAAATATTTTGGACATACACCAAGCGACTATGTGAATGTTGACATTCTCCAGATTTCGGTGTTTCACCGTAACATATATATATATATATATATATATATATATATATATATATATATATATATATATATATATATATATATATATATATATATATATATATATACAGTATGTTCATTAAAGTCCCTTGCCACCCTCTTAACTTCGGAATGGCTGCTACTATATTTATAAAAGTGATGTCTAGGTATAGTTAAGTAGCCATGTGCTACTGAATGAAACAGACTTCTGCGCCACCTTGTGGAAAACTGCGGAGTTAACATTTCTATCTCGAAAACGGAACGAGATAGAGAGAAAAAGTGATTTACAAAGTTGTAGAGCATTCTTGATTTAGTACGAAAAGATACCTTGTAGGCATTAATGTGAAGAATACAACGGTTAAAACACGTATTTATTGTTTCGTGCTGTGACGTGACAAAACGGTCTAAGAAAGAAAAAGAAAATCAAATAGTTATAACAATATACTTTATTTAAGATGTTCAAACTTCTCACCGTTAGCTGCAATGCACATTTGGATCCTCGCTTGAAGATCACGTTGCACACGTTGGAACACGCGACCCTAATGAGTCATTTAAGGTCCTGCAATTTTTGTGAAAGGGTCGCATACACCTGCTGTTTCAAGTATCTCCACAGGAAAAAGTCCAATGGAGTCAGATCAGAAGAACGAGGAGGCCACTCTTCGAAACCACCATACCCTTGTATTTGGTTGCAAAATTGCTTGATGAGATACTACTTCACTGGAGATGTCTTGTGAGCAGGCGCGCCGTCATGTTGAAACCATAGATTCTTGAGATTAAACAACGGCAGGTTCTCCACAAAATCGTGTATTACCTTCTGTAGCAATTGTAAATATCGTGCACCCATTAACGTGCCATTGTAAAATATTGGACCTATCAGCTTGTTATTTTAAATTGCGCATCAAACGTTAATAGCATACCGTATTTGATGTCGAACGTCGAGGAAACATTTAGAATTTTCAAGAGTCCAGTAATGGGTGCTTTGCCTATCGTACATGCCATTCCGTGAAAAGCATGCCTCAATCATCCACACTATATCTGCCAAGAATGTTGGCTGTATCTGATTCATGACGAAGTTGCACCATGCATAGCGTTGCTCGGCACCCCCGTCCACTAAAACCTGTTCAGGCATTGGTCGTCATGGATGAGCACCTAATTCGCTTAGGATTTTCCAAACCTGACTTTTGGAGAGATCACAGTGTTATCTGATCTCTCTTACGCTGCATTTCAGATATACGAGGGCATATGCCAATACCTCATCCGGTTGAACTTGCTGTCCTACCCTAGCTGGTCTGCCAGATCGAGGTCGACTAGTAACGCAACCTGTCTCCCTTAAACGTTTTACAGCAGTTAGGATGGTTTGATGAGAGTGATGCGGGCCTGCAGGGAAACGTTGGCGGTACAACCTTGCTGCTGATCGTGCCTTGCGTCGACATTCACCGTACAGTAAAACCATCTCACAATACTCAGCTTTGGAATACTCAGCCATGACCATTAGCATCAACATACTACAGCCCCAAGAAGATGTCTGTTTTATAGCTGTCTCAGGTGAACAGGCGAGACGTTTCTTACGTATTTGCATACTCCATACAAATTGTTGGAATTATTTTTAATACTTCGGTTCTTCCCATTTCGAAATAAAAGTGAAAAATGTAATCACGGAAATGTAAATCGTTTTCTTTCATCGCGTAGAGGTGAAACAAAACGATTTTTTCTTTTTTCAATATGCACACGTACGATGTGCCATGTCACAGCACGGAACAACAAATGCGCGTTTTAACCGTTGTATTCTTCACATTAATGCCTAAAAGGTATCTTTTCGTACTAAATCGAGGATGATCAACAACTTTGTAAATCACTTTTTTTACCTATGTCGTTCCGTTTTTGGAATCACGAATGCTAACTCCGCAGTTTTCCACCAGGTGGCACGGTAAGTGGTCTCATTTAGTAGCGCATGGCTACTTTACTATACCTAGACACCACTTTTAGGAATGTAGCAGCAGCCATTCCGAAGTTAAGAGGGTGGCAAGGGACTTTAGTGGACATATTGTATATATATATATACATACAGGGTGATCTTTTTTAAAGTGACAGTGTTTGGAGCTCCCTGTTGCACCATCTAATAGCCAAAATGGCGCCAAACTTGGTATTTAGACTAATCAAGACACGGGAAAAAGATTCTGTAAAAAAAATTAGTTCCAAAAATTGCCACTAGGGCATTTTGTGGCACTTTACAATGTATAAAATGTGAGAAACGAAAAATACTAACACATACAAGCGTGCAGTAAAATTATTAATGTTTATTTACTATATTAAATTTCCCGGTGAGGAATTAAACCATATTCAATGTGAGCACTGTTCTCAGAAGTTACACCGAGCATTCTGTGCACAACGTTCTCCACAGCCGTACGTAACATATCACGAGGAATATCCCGCACTGTCTTCGTAATGTTTTCATTTAGAATAGACAAATTTGTCAAAATAGACCAACAAATGCACGTTCCGGTAACGTGAGAGGTATGGCCACTGGAGCTCATTTACTTCAGCTGAGATTATTTGTCGGAGCTGTCTACTATTTGCTTTAATAGTTCCTATTGCTGGCACTGTCATTGCATAACATTTGCATGTTTCTCTGAAACCCGTTTCTTATGCTAATTCTCATTATTGTTAGCTAAAACAGCGCCACAAAATACCCTAGCGGTGAACGGAATCTTTTTTCTCATGTCTTGATTAGTCTAAATACCAAGTTTGGTGTTATTTCGGCTATTAGATAGCGCTACAGGGTGCTCCAAACACTGTTACTTTAAAAAAGATCACCCTGTATATATATAATTATATCATGTGTGGTATATGCTTTATATAATATTTATTATAGATTATATATTATCTCTGTTTGTATTATATATTTTTCTACGAGAGAGGATTCAAAAAATTATTCTCACAACGCCACTGTTTCCAGCGAAGAAAAATGAGAGAAATAAGCATTCCTGTTGATGATAACGCCATTAAAGGAAAATGAAGCTGCTTTATTATGAAGCTAAGCATTAAAGATTTCAAAGCATCGGATGTTTGCTCCATAAAGTTAAAATATGACACCTTTAAGCTTTAAAAATTTGTATGGTGAAAGTGAAGATGTGAATAAAATTTCAGAAATGGAATAGATAGGAGCACTGAAATAATTACTCTTCGAGTGCAACTCAAAGCAAGTTTTCAACGCTGACAAGACAGTTTTATTTTACAGGAAAACTCAGCTTTAAAGGCGATAAATATAAAGGGAGTAAAAAACAAAACAATGCATTAGTGGTGCACGCTACCAACATGATTGGAACAGAAAAAACTGCCACAGATTTTCATGGGAAAATATTTAAAGGTTAGATATTTCAAAAATTACCCGCTTTATATTATGCTAACATAACACTTGGATGACAAAGACCATTTAAGAAAATTGCTCCAGAGATTTAGGTCTATATTTTTATTGAACAATCGTCAAGTTCTAATAGCCCACATTGAAGTCCCGGATCTAAAACAGATTCATGTGGAGTTTCTGTCGCCTAATCTAGCATAATCAACAGATTCAAGATTTAACATCGCACAGTATATTTATATAGCAATTATGAGCTTGCAGCGGCCTTATGAAATTAACCTTAAATATAAAGCATAGGTTGCTTATAGGAGTAATACATGTCAATCAATGTTCCCAAATAGCAGAATAGCTTGGCCCAATATTGGTAATCTTGCCAAGATAACTCCAATAATGGACGATGATGTGCGTCAAGTTTTCCCCAATATACAGCGTGCCAAGATAAGACCAATAATGGTCCGATTAAAGAACGCCACGTTTACCCCAATAATGACCCTCCCAAGATAAGCCAAGGTTGGTCCTACCATGGAATGATCCTAAGCTTAGAATGATGTTGAAGGAAAAATAATATCGGGAGTATTTTAATGTGAAAGCTTTATTAAAGAAACCACCGTTATACGCATAAACTCCGACCAAGAATCACTTTGATCTGAAAATTCTTTCGAAGATTTTTTCACATATGATGATAGAAGAAAGATTAGATGCAATTATTGAGGATATAAGGAATCCGAAAGAAAAAGCTTTCAAACATCAAACAAGGAGATTATTTATTGCAACCACCGTTGGCAGAACAAGCAGCTGAATGTATTGTAAATGAGGAGATAAAACGTTTATTCCCTTGGGAATTTTGAAAGATGTCGAAAGTATTAAAATTTTTCAGCTGATTTAGAAATTGACGTTTTTTTTTTTTTTTTTTTTTTTTTTTACCAGACATTTCTTAAAATGCACTCGTTTCCATAAAATAAGGGTAATGCAAGTTCAGACAAAGAGATTGAATTCTGTCTCTTTGCCTGAGCTTGCATTATCCTTAATTTATGGACACGAGTGTAGTATAATTTGGTATTTCAGATTACCATTTTTTAATTCGAATTCCAAGAAAATTCAGGGATTATATATTATAATCTTTATAAAAATAATATTTAATAACTAGTTTAAAATTAGCTTAAGATTTTAGCTCGCAAACTGCAACCAGGAGTACAATTTTCTATTCTTATAAGATGTAAGCATTCAGATATTTCGAGCAGAGATAATTCAAGACATTGAAGCTTGTAACATAACGCGGCGTGGTTAACGTTATGCTGTCGAGCTGCAACTTTGTACCATCAGCACATCGCTTTCAGAATATTTCATTGACACAAAATACCTGACAACACTTTTATTTGATAACATAGACGAACACAATTATTAATACAAACAAAAATTATAGATACATATACATATTTTCTAAGTTACATCAGTCCTGGAGTGGACCCTTCGCCACCCCTCCTCCTATCAATTCCCTCTTCCTTCTCCTCCCCCACGCTTGTTCTTGTGTCACTGACTGGCGCGCCCTCACACGCCGCCGCCAAGAGTAAAACTAGCTTCTCCAGAGGCTTGTTTTACTTAAACAGTCTTGACATGGAATCATTGACTTGCAGGAACCCAGACAGAAACAAAAAATATATATAATTAGTTAATCACATATATAAGCTGATATTAAGAAACAATCCACATGAGTTGATGTTTGCCAAAAGAAAAAAAAAACTTACCAAATACCCCTAATTAGTGGGATCCAAAAAAAAAAAATGACAACACATCCAACTCACTGATCGTTTACATACATACATTATACACTTTCAAATATATAAGAATAAAGATTGGAAAACATAACAAACATTAAACAGTGAGAGATAACATACAAAAAAAAATTCACTCATTTATTTCTAGCCTGGATAGAGCATCTGCCCCAAGATGGAAAATACCAGGTTGATGAATTATTTTATAGTTCCATCTTTGCAATGCTAATGCCCACCTTGTTAATTTGGGACTCTTAGGAATGGTTTCAATTAAAAATTTTAAAAAATTGTGGTCGGTGATAATCACCACTGTGCCATGTAGCCATTTATCAAACTTTTTAAGACCAAACAAAACTGCATATGCTTCTTTTTCTATCGTCGGCCAATTTTTCTGCGTATTATTAAATTTTTGACTAACAAAGGCTATAGGTTTATAATTATCCTTAACATCCCTTTGAGTGAGACAACAACTTATTGCATAGTTAGATGCATCCGAATGTATCTGAAAAGGTTTGCTGCAGTCGGGAGTCGACAATGCCGTGACCTCACAAAGCAAATTTTTTAAGCGCATAAATGATTCTTCTTCTCTTTTTCCCCAATTAACATCATTTGATTTTTAACCTTTAGTTAACTCCGTTAAAGGCGATGCTAATTCTGCGAAATTTGGAATGTAACTTCGATAAAAACCCATTAAACCTAACACTGATTTAACTTCCTTTTTGGTGGTTGGTCGTTTTAATTTCTTGATAGCTAAAATTTTATCATTATCAGGTGCGTGTATACCGCTTCCTATTTTATGACCTAAAAATGTTATTTCTTTAGCTGCAAAGGTACATTTTTCAAGTTTGACAGAAAATTTATAATTTTCTAATTCCGTAAGGACATTTTTTAAATGTGTTAAATGTTCATCCCAAGTTTTCGAATAAACGACTATATCATCAATATATGCTTGAGCATAGGAAGAGTGATTCCTCAATACCTGGTTCCGAACCTTCTGGAACGTACCAGATGCGCCAGATAACCCAAAAGGCATAACTATTCACTGGTATACTCCATCGTGAGTGGAAAAAGCAGTCAGCTCTTTACAATTTTCATTCATTTTTATTTGATAATACCCTTTTTGTAAATCTAGACATGTTAAATATTGAGCCATACCCGCAGTAAATATCATTTCCTGCATATCTTTCATAGGGAAATTCGGAACCTTTGTCACTGCATTTAGAGCTCTATAGTCCACACACATTCTGATCGATGCATCTTTCTTCGCTACACATACAATTGGATAAGTTATTTCAGCTTCAGATGGCTCGATCAAGTTCGAATCAAGAAGTTCTTGTATTTGTCTGCTTATCTCTGCTCGATATGACATCGGAACACTGTAAGAATGTGGTTTGTGTCGGGTGGCATTGGATAAAAGTTCTATCCTATGTTCACCAACATTCACTGGTTGCAAGGGGCTTGTAAACAGTTTCTTGCGATTTCTTAGAAGCTTTATCAATTGAATTTGTTGATTATCTGTCAAATAAGACATCTCCAAGTCATATAATTTTTCATGGAATAACCTTTCAATATGACTAGTTGGCATGGTTTGAACATCCCCAAACTCTTCTTCTCCCTCGAAGATAATATTGACGGTGTTTGATTCAGCGATGAATTCTCTAATCTTGTTTTGATGCACGTGTTTAAAACTATTATCCGGCATCTTAACAAGAAATGAATATTCGTTTTTCTTTTTCACTATAGTCCCTGGACCTTGCCATCCAGCTAACAACTCATTTTTAGAGTCTGGAAGAAGGACAATAACTTTGTCACCTGGTTTAAATGTCTTTGAACTAGATCTCAAGTTGTAATAATGTGCCATCTTATCTTGTTCAATTTGAGAGGTTATTTTGGCTCTCAAAGCAGCATCTTCCAATTTCCTTTTGAGGTTTTCCATATATACTGAAATCGGAGTTGTGTCATGTTGAAGACCTTCTAGCTCTCCAGTCCATGTAATTCTGCCTTTAATACAGGGTCTGCCTTTAAATTCTCATACCGATAGCTGAAGAGAGCTGACAAAACCGATGTGATACTGTGCTTCGTCTATTTCTTTTGGCACTAACTGCTAAATACCGATCCTCATTCGGCGTTGTAACTTTGGGGTGACCTGTACTATAACGTCTACTCACATTACCATCATTTTGGAGGCGTTGCCAAGCCCTGGAGAAAACACTCTGGTCGATTCCAAGTTCCTTGGATAATTCCAGCTAGGTACGTCCACATTCCAGACGACCGATAGTTTTACCACGTAAAACATAATACAAATGCTTCCTTTGTGCCAAAACTATGCGGTTATTGCACTGAAATGCTTTTAAAGCGCTTGTGATTAATTTTACTTCTTTGCAGCCATTCCTTATATACCCCTCTTACACTCTCGTCATTGTGACGTACGATCGGCGTCATCTGGTGCTTTCTTGTAATTTGCATATTATTCTTCAAAATGTGTGTGAAAATTCTACACGTGAAATTTTTATTTTAGAGTTCAATTTTTGTGTGATTCTGACTTATCCTAAATTTAATGATATCTACTACTAATTACGTTAATAGAGAGTTTTCCAGGAAAAGATTTTAATTTAGTTTTAATGCCCAATTGAAAATAACTTCAAAAATTAATGTCGGGAAAATATTTTATTTTCTTTCTCTGTATGAATTTATAACGACAGAAACATGGAAATGTCAATATTTATTCTGATAGCCCTGAAAAATACATCTTAAAGTTTTTATTAAATATTAATTTATTATTTTAACAAGTATTGTTGTTTTCCTCAGTAAGAAACTAACTTCTTTACTAGAAGAAAGAACAGGCTTTTTTTTTTTTTGCATATTTTCATTGTTTATTTTACTTTTTTATTTATAAAGACAAAACAATAGAAGATAATTAATGGAATTTATTTCCTCAAAATTCCTAGGAATTTCGCATCTCTAGCTGAATGGCTAACAGGACTAATGTTCTTTTGAAAAATGCAAAAAATTCTTTTATACATTGAAAAAATAGAAAAGTGCATTATTAAAAATGCAGTATTTAAGCAGAAAAAGATAAAATATTACTTAGTCTGATTTTTCTTCAATAAAATGAATTTGTATTGTTTTTAAGTATGAATCTTATTTAGCATGCTTCTTATATGTATTCTAAATAATTTTTTCTATAAAAATATTTTATAAAAATGTAGTTTGGTGAAAAAGAAATTAGATCTTAATATAATATATAACTTTTCGACTTGATGAAATTTCTATTTTAAGAATTGTTTTACGAATTGGAAAAAGGACCATTTACTGTACCAGGTTTTATTCAATGTGCCTATATAATTTAAGTTTAGAAAATGTGACTCGCAAGGGATTTCAATTGTTGAACTGTTGATAATTGGCTATATTGACTAATGAGTTTACTGACCATTGTCGTATAGAGGGAGTACAAATCTATTTATTCCTTTACGCAACTTAGTCTTCATGGAAGTTAATAAGCTAAAATAATAAGCTTCCTGGAGGATTTGAAAATAATAAATCAGCATACATTATTCTTGTTAAGTTTGAATATACAATCAGCATAAAAATACTTAAGTGAAATGAATTAATATATGAAAGAAGTTCAGTATATATTAATAGCTATCTAAAGAAAATAAATTTAATATGGAATTCTAGGCAAAATACAAAGAAACAACTTTTAAGTAGAGCTAAAGCCTTATTGCCCAAGATAAAAATTTTGTGAAGGTATGATTGAATGTGAAATTTTTTTATAAAACTAGTTAGAACTAGGCAAGGAAATTGTTAGAGTGAAAAATTTTTTTTATTATTAATGAATATAAAACATTTACAGTTTAAAAATGTCAAATATAATTATAATAATGTGTAAAGCTTTGATTAGAGAAATTATAAATGATGATAATCAAAAAGTAATATTCATGAAATTCCTACATAATTTCTCCTTTTGATAAATATTGCAACTCTAAATATATTCTAATGTTTGTACAAAAAATACAATTCTGAAAGAAAATGGAATTATAATCAATAATAAAAATGTTTCTTTTGATAATGGTAGTTTATTAGATTTAAATAAATTAATCATAAAAAACACAGAAATTTCTTTATTAATGACAAAGTAATCATGAATTAAATATTAGGATTGATTCTTTTCACACCAGATCCCGCATCATTAGAATCTACTAAAATGTTTCTTATTTGGATATCCACAGAAATGTCTTAAAATATGACATAAATTTAGTAGATTCAACTAAAATTACAAAATAGTATAACCTTAAAATGATTGAAAATATTATGGAGAAGTCTCAAAGATGGAAATTCATCAAAGAAAATTAATCAGTAAAATTATGGATCTCTTTAATCTTTGACTTCTTTTTAAAATATCAAAAAATTAGAACAACTTTCTAAGAGCAAATAAAAATTCAAAGATATAGTAAAAATGTTATACAAATATATTAAATGCCAATTTGAAAGCTGTTGAAGACTCATCATTAATGAATCAATTAAGATCATTGATGAATCTAATGTATATTGCCTTGTGATAGATATAAAAAAATTCAGCAGCTGAAACATTCAATTAAAATTATTGTATACTCCTAGAGGTTCTTGTAATAAGGATTATTACAAGAAACATAATTAAAACAAATGCATTTTGTCAAAATTCAAATGGATTTTATCCTATTTCAGCAACAATTGGAGAAATTTTAAGCTTATCCTTTCTAAATATGAAAGCAATGAAAATTAATCCAAACAGTATGATATTTAATCACTCAGATATGATGGAATATTGATCAGTAATTACTAATGAAGTTCCTACAGTAAGTTATAAGACGAGTTTTACTAGTTAAATTTATAACCAATTATACAGTACTCTCAAAAGTAGGAAGGAATAATATGAATTCAGAATCTGACGCATGATCGATCATTCAAGTTTCAGTAAGCATTTTATCATTCCCTTCAATCTAGCAAACTATGAAAATCACACTAACTTTATTTAATGATTAAATTCGAGTGAAGATTACATGAAATACTAGTAAAATTTTACTTGAGAGTAAAAGAAATACTAACTATAAAAATTAACAAAATTTTTAAAAAATAATGAAAATGCCTGCTTATAATCCTGTTTGATAACAGAATAAAAAAGAACCTACATGAATTAAATGTAAATTAACTAAAGACTAATATATTTCATTTCCTTATATGAAATTTTGAAAAATCATTTAATGACTACTAAATTTAATGAAGTTTTTTTACTTAAAAAATATTGATATCCTTGAATTTTCTAGATATTTTAATTTCTGTGTGCGTAATACTGAAATCTTATAAAAATTCTGTAATATCTAGAAAAACATTTGATTTCTTATTTCAAAAGGAATGTTTCAACCATACAATTTGAGTTTATCAAATATCACAGAAGTCTCAAAATTAAAAAAAAATTATTTAATTACAAGAGTTTTAAGATTTTAGACAAATTTAAAGGTACAGAAAAATCTCAATAAAATCATATTTTCATCACATTACACATTTATATAAAAAACGTATTTATTAAGTAAACGATACTTACACATACATTTATTTTAAATGTTTTCACTTTTACAAAGGTGTATAGTGATTTAGTTTTTCACTTTATTTTTATACCACTGAATTACCATTCCAAAACTTCAGAATCCAAACCAAAAAATATTATGATTTTTTTTTTAATTTTCTAGAAAATGTAGTTTTAAATGTAATTAATACTAATTCAAAATATAAACAAATTCTTTTAACTCCTCAAATAATTACACAAAGCATAGATGAAGCTTATAAAATTAATTTTTAATTCAAGAATCAAAAAATTTTACAATTAAGTACTTATGTTTAACAAGTATAATAGAAAAAAATGATTAGTTTTTTGGTTTACGTTTCTTAGATTTTACTGAAATCTTTAAAAAGTCAAATTATTGGTTGAATTAATACAACACTCATTAACATACATTAAATATTAGAAAATTCACTTTTATGCATACAACACAGTATAGAATATAATGCAACAAAATAAAAAAGTGATAATTAGAAATTAATAGGCCAACTGCCCATAAAGGGAAAGTGTTTCAGGAGAAAAGGAACATCTAAATAATAACAATCCATAAATAATTTATAATGAAATATTTTTATAAAGAATTTTTAAAAAAATTTAATATGTATATATTGGTAGCAGAATTTTTCTTTGGTTTATACAATAGCAAAAACTTACAAAATGTAATAATAGAATATTAAAAGATGTGTTAATTTCGCACATATACATAATAGTAAAAAATAATTGAAAAGTAAAACATTAATAATTAGAAATTTTAACAATTGATATATTAAAAAACACCATGGAAATTGGGGAAAATCTTCCATCTTAGAAAATACTGATTAGAGGTTATTGAATTAAAAAATACTAAATGTTTAACAAATAATTCAGTTAACATTTTTCAATAAAATGAATTAGCTCAGATACAGTAATTTATAAAGAACACACAAAATAGAAAATTTCAACAAATTTATAAATAGTATACATAAACAATTAAAAAATAAAGCACTAATAACAAGAAAATGCTTATAGTTGAAAAATGTCATGATGCAATCAAAAAAGCATGTTTCAAAACTAAATGCTATGTTAAAAATGAAGAGATAATGTAAAAATTATATAAAAAAATTATAATAAGGTTTTACAATGTAGATATATTTTAGTTTATAAAATATAATACAATGAATAAATTTTTTACTGCAAAAAAGATATAATTACAGTTAATTTTAGTTTCAAAGTAACAAATGATAGACAGATTAAAATTTTTCAATAAAAATGAAACTAACTAATAGAAAAAATAATAAAATCTAAAAAACATATACAAAGTCAACTTGACTACATAACTTCATCTATAAGTAAACAAAAGAAATGAATAATAAGAGATAAATTTTCAGTTTTCAATTTAAAAAGTAAATAAGACCAACTGACACAAAATTAATAATTATAAAACTTATGAATATAAATAATATTAAATCTTTGATTTATTTACGACACTTCCGTTTAATTCCAGAATTCTTGCGTTCAGAATAGTTTTGAGCTGCATGTGAAGTATTGTGTTTCTTTTTTTTATATCTATTACTGGCACATTTATTTTTAAAAGATAAATAACCAGAAAAAGCTATAACAAGATTTAATAATGTATTCTTATCAAGAAATTTTGCCAAATGCAAAGTTGAATCATAATCTAAAGTAATACTATGTTTACTACCTGGCACATTTACATAAACAATTACAAATGATAAATAATCTATTAGATTTTTACGTTTTAAGCAACCACGTAATAGATCAGTACAACTTGGGTATTTATTACTGTATATTCTATCAAGAACTTCTTTAACGAATAAGGTTGAATAATTATTAAAGCAATTTTTAGAGACTATATTTTCCCACACATATGAATAAAGTAAAACATCTTTACTTAGTCTATCTTTTCTCATTTGAAATATTTCTGATGTGCAACTGTCTCGAAACTTTGATAAAACATTAGACAATGCAGGTCCATACAAATCAAAACTAATCATTTTTTCTGGCTTATTGATCCTAGACTTTTCTGAAATATGATGCAAAATAAAAAATTGTAAATATAACAGCGCAGTTTGCTTATTATCAGAACAATTGTAAACAGGAGGAATGCAAGGAAAATTTACATTATAAGGTTTTACAGAGTTCTCTAATAGCAATCTAACAATATCTGGCTGAAAAGAACTGTTACCTAATGCATAATGTAAAGCAGAATTGCCATCACGACCTACTACTTCTAAATCAGATCCAAGTTCTATGAGAGCAGTTACAATTGTTGGATCAACTGCATATAATCTGGGACACATAGATTCAAGTAATGGCGTATAGCCCCATATATTCTTAGCATTGATATCAGCTCCGTGCTTTACAAGGAATTCTAAAACATAACGGTTTTTTCTCGCTAGATGAAGTGGAGTATTTTTTTCAATATCTCTTGAATTGACATTAGCTCCTTGATTTATAAGCTCCTCGATTATTGTTAAATTAGCTCCAAACAAAATGGCAGTATGTAAAGGGGTACGGTATTGAATATCTTTATATTTTATTAAATCAGGAGAGTGATGTAACAGTAATTTAATTATATCTAAACAATAAGCTGAAGCTGTTTTCACAGCTTTATGCACTAAAGATTCCCTGGAATCAGGCATACAAATATCAACCTCAGCCCCATGTTTTATAAGTTCCGCAATTACACTCGGGTGGCAATAAGGAACATCTACAGCCATTTGAATTGGAGTCAAATAGGATTTATTATGCGAATTAGGTCTCGCTCCATACGTCAGAAGCAATTTAATCATTTCAGAATTTCTATCAATATCTGGGCCTTGGCTACATTTATTTATTAGCATGTGAAGAGGTGTATCACCTTTAGAATTCCTTACATTCGGATTTGCTCCATGATCAAGAAGTATTTTGATCAATTCCACACAACATAATGGATTCTCTATTGCTACATGCAAAGGGGTATTCCCCTTTTTATTCTTTACCTCAAGTTTTACTCCTAGTTCTACTATTATTTCAATAAATTTCAGATTATATGGAACTTTAGCAATAGCAGCATGCAGAAATGTATTTTTCCTTTTAGGTGGATGCATATAATAATGGTCATTTATAAATTTCAACATCGTATCTAAATTGTTTCGTCTTTTGGTAGCTTTATTTAAAGAGAGAAAAAATGTTTTCCTTTCAATTTATCATCGAATTCTATTTTACTCCAGTCAACTTCACTATTACATCCATCGTATCAATTTTATCAAAAGAGTCATTGTTATAGATACTCTTAATATCTGCCGTACACTTTTAAATTGTAGAATTTAAAGACATTTATTGTGATTGTACCATCAAACAAATTCCAAAGAGAAGTGCTTTTGTAGCTCCAGCTTCCCAAGTTCCGAATTCATACGAAAATAATTTTATGTCAAAAGTAAAATTAAGATAATAATAGTGACTAATTAAAATAACTTTTTTCAATTGCCATGTGCGTAAGTGAAAATTATCATTCTACCAGAAATTAAATAAATTCGAAAAGAAAAACGTCAAATTCCGATTTCGATACAAACTTCCACATTAAAAACAAAGACAGTTCGTCATTCATCTGCAGTGAAGAATGAAGTCACGACTAAGGATAGGGATGGCAAGAAATACCTGTAACAAGTATTTTGTAATCAGTATTTGAATGTAACAACCTGTAATCAGTACTTTTTTTTCCAAATACTTCCAGTACTTCCAGTAACAAAGCCAGCGTGAGTTCGAGTATCCTCAGACAGTTGCAGGTACAATGTACTTGACCAGTTTCTAAGACAGAGCGACTACGTGTCTGTTACAATGTAATCAGCAAGTACGTTAGTACGTACTTGTTACAAAGTAATCAGCGAGTACGTGAGTACGTGGTTGTTACAAAGTAACAAGCAAGTACGTGAGTACGTGGTTGTTACAAAGTAATAAGTGTACTTGATTGAATGTAACAAGTACAGAAGAGCCAATGACAGAGCGAGTACAAGTAACAATGTCATCGATATATCGATACAGAAGGACGAATTAGCAGATTGTGTCAGGATTTGGGAAATAAGGGTGGGTAGGAGAAGAGAAATGAGATGCTGGTTTAAGGGCCTGCTAGACCTCCGTCGGGGAAAATCGAATCCTATGTTAATCCTATGGATAATATTTTAACGTTTCACAAGTGCTATTTTCATGATAGAAACTTCCGGTCTCTTGCAAATTACAAAAAACAGAGCTACTGTCACCTCTACGCCCATTTTTAGCGTTTAAAAATTTTCCAAATATTTTTAAAATGTCAAAATATATCCATCCGAGTAAATTTCAACCAAATTCTAATTTCTTTGAGGTTATACAAAATTTGGTTTAAAGATATTTCATTTTTTTCTTCGTACAATTACAAAATGAACATTTTCGTTTTTTTTAAGCTAAAAATATTTTTGATTGCATTAATATTTCGATACGAATTTTTATTACAAATCAAACTCATTCTTATTTCTGAAAATCCATCTCTGTACACAACGCCACCTATGAAACTGGAAAATTTTTAACGCCAAATTTGGCTGATATTTCTACTTCACTACGGTAACCTAAAGAAGGAGGAATTTCTCAGAAAAACTTCTCCCCATATGATTCCCGCTGTTTTAACATGTGGTTGGCAAACACTTCCAAATCGAGCAAGAAGAATTAGCTTTTCTTACTCATGAAATAGAAAAGACATCTAGAAATAATGCATGTTAGATTTCTGTTTATTAGCGTTGAAAAAGTAGCTATAATATGTACTTTTAAATCAACTTTGTTTATTTTCATTTAAGTAAATTTTAAAAATGAAATATTATAAACTGTTTTGTGTTACCTTGCTCAATTATATTATATACTACGATTTTGAAATAAGACAGAACAATAAGAATATTTATTTTCAACTTATTTCATGAAAAAAAATACACTATAAGGTATGATTAATAAGCATACGATACCAGCATACTAAAATATTGCGTCTGATAAGAAATTAAACATTTTAAATTTGAAAAACTATATATATCTTTGAAAAAAATTGGGTTTGTAGTAAAACTTCAGCGGAAAAACATAAAAGCATTTCAATAACCAAACGAATGATAACAGTACATTACAACACACTACAATACAGATGACATCAATGCTCTTAGAGGAATCATTTTATGCTCACGAAATTTATTTGAGAAGAATATTGTCCTGAGCAACGCAAATGACATTATTTTTGACAAAAAAGGAATAAAAGTAATAAAATATCAAAAGAATGAATAAATATCCTGAAGGCGATATAAAATATGTAACTGAAGTTATAGTATTGATGTTCGAGAAGAAATGCTTGAGAGAGAATATCAGGAAGTAAATTGAGAATCAATTAGATATGCTCAACGTGACTAGTCTAGAAATTGTGTGATTGAACAACTTTCTTTCTCTGTATGGCTAATCAGCTTGTTGTCACTAAGATGGGATACGCAGTACAATACCGTCTCCAAACAGCTTTCTAATACAGCCATTCCAAACTATTCAACCGCAAGATTCTGTTGAACATATAATTCACTTTGACGCATTTCTCAATTGATGTTGAATGCTGTTTTCGGAAAATTCAAATTTCTCGTAAATTCATTTCAACACTTCTACCATTTTAAATGTAATTGGATCTTTTTCTCATTAATTAAACTCTGTAAAATTAGTCTATTTTAAACATGAAAAAAAGTGATTACAGTACGAAAAGAAAACTTCATCTTTCCACTAAAAGGAAAGATGTGGTAGCCAGTGCCAGTCACTGGCGGAAAGAACTGCTAACCTTTGATCAAAAAATAGTTAATTTAAAAACATATATAATAAATATCCCAAATCATGTGTTTGGAAATCATGAAACATGCAAAAAGTATTTTTGTAAAGAAAATGGTAAAAAAAGTGATCTTCAGCCCCTTAAAAACGATGGTATTTTATATAAAATATTAGAAATTTTAGAGTCCTTAGCCCTGCATGGAAAAAGTCTATTGTATAACGCTAATACTAACATTGTAGAACAATTTAATTCAATTGTTGCCAAGTTAACGGGTGGGAATTAATGGCATAAGTAAAAATCATAAATTTTACTATCAAATCCAAGGACAATTACACATTAGTGAAAGAAACTTTTGTGGGTTTGCCATTTGGTCCCCAAAAGGAATTAAAATTGAACATATTTTTAGAGATGATGTATTTTGGGAGACACAAATGAAAACTAAATTAAATGATTTTTATTTTGACTGTCTTTTGCCAGAACTAATCGATCCACGTTATCCTAGATCAATGGACATACGAAATCCCACTTATATAATTGAGGAGCAAACAAAAAAAAAAAAAAAAAAAGATGAAAAATTAAAATCCAAAAAAATAAAAGTTTAACCATACGAATTTGTATGTTTGTGTTTGTATTTAGTTTTTGTGAGTGTTTATTATATATATATATATATATATATATATATATATATATATATATATATATATATATATATATATATATATATATATATATATATATATATATATATATATATATATATTTAGTTTCTGTTTTTTCTTCATGAAATGTGAATTGCTCAAGCATTTCTTTATTTTATTAACAGATTTATTTTAATTACTATTTTACATCATATATATTTCAAGGTACTAACTAAATTTCCCATGTGCTCATGAAATTATATTATATTTTACTCGTATTACTATGAAATTATAATTTTTCTCGTATGCTATAAGTTGTATTTCCATTTGATTATTTGTTGACAAATAAACCTAATTTATGAAATTGTATTTTATTTTACTCGTATTACTATGATATTATAATATTTCTCGTATGCTATACATTGTATTTGCATTTTATTATTTGTTGACAAATATAAACCTAATTTATATTTCTAACAATTTTTTACTAAACTTATTTTAATCTAATTTACCTGTGTGTTTTTATATGGCATATTTAGTCCTAATCTAATTTTGTTTTTATCAAGCCAGGGGAAAATATCTAATAAAATAATTGAAGAGTTTTAAAATCTTCTGAATTAAAATATATTTCACAACACATTTTACACCAGAATATTAACTTTTTAAAAAACGTGTACTTCTAATTATAACTTAGTTAATTTTATTTATATAGAGGAATAAAGTTAGGTACTTGTGAGATGGAAAGATAAGAGATGAATCTCTCTTTCAAGCTCTAAGTAATTCTAATTATATAAAAATAGATGTAATGATTATTATATAAATAATTACAGTTACAATATTTTTATGAAAATTACGATACGATTATATATATATATATATATATATATATATATATATATATATATATATATATATATATATATATATATATATATATATATATATATATAGATAGATAGATAATCGTAACGTTATTTTCATAAAAATATATAATGTAACTGAAATTATTTATATAATTTATCATTTCAACTATTTTTATATAATTAGAATATGTATATGTGTGTGTGTTAGTTTTAAAAAAACTTGAAAAAATTAAATATTTTTATATTGAGTTAGTTTTGAAAATAATAGTTTTTAATTATTTGTTGCATTCAATGGATCAAGTCTCATAAAATCAAATTCAACCAAGGCACTTAAAAAAATATTTTTAATCATTCATATAGTATTTTAGGTTTGATTTGAATTCTGATAATCATTTTTGACCATTTAATTAGTAACTGTAAAATCACTCAACATCCGCAATTTGTCTTCATATTTTTTAGTGCGAATAATAAAAGCCGAACTCTAAAATATAAATAAATAATATTTTCTTTAGAATCACTGGCAGCTAATTTTCTATAAGACAGAAACACGTATTTCCGGTGTCAGTTCGTTCAGCATTTGTACTGGCCCATTTTCCCTCACCCCTATTCTAAGAACCCTGAGGGTAATTCGAGGTTTGACATCTGTTAGGAGCAAATTTAAAACTCTCTTTTTGGCTGTTTTTATGGCGTTAGTGCTTTAATTTTTCACGATATAACGTGCCAAATCTGGCAGACTCGCTAACTTCGAAGGATTGATTGACAAGCAATTTCAACCAATAATATTGTTTTGGATACTCCCCTCGACAAGCTTTGAGAACTAACACCAGATGGGGCGACAAGACAACGGGAGTTCCCACGTAGGTCTGGAAGAGCCTTAACTGGAAAATAGAAGATTGATTCTTGGAAATTAGAAAATCTCTTTGGGCTGAAGTAACACCCCTAGAGATGCATGTATTTTAGGAGAGGGTGTTGGCTGGAGAGAGTACATAATGAATTTCTATTGCGAAATGAAGAAAAAAAGCAAGTTCATTTGTTTCGTTTTGTTAATAAAATAAATGAGTTGGGAAAATAAATAATCGTAGCACATTTATTTAATGGTTATACTTCCGGTTTTAAATATGTAACTTTTTAATATAAGGAAAAAGCCTGATATTCTTGTTATATATTATTCCATATTTATTGACTTATTATTCTTTTTATTTTTTTTAACTTTTAATTAAATTTTAATTAAATTTTTTAAATCTGATTATTGTTTCCAAAATTACTCTATTGGCTTGAACAAAAAGTGAATGGAATTTTTTTTACTATATTTTAGTTTTAAAGATAATTTTTAAAAAAATATTTCTAAAAGTAATTAAATATTTTTTACTTTAAAAATTTTTTTCTCTTCAAAAATATTTTTACCATTAAAAATTAGGCAGTTATATAATCACATAAATTGCTGTTCTGAAAATGAGAAAACAAAATTAGGGGAAATTGTTCACGTAAATAAAAATGCATGTTTTCAATTCGTATTTAAAATTTTAAATGGTATGATTGGGGGATGATTTTCGGAAACAGGAAAAGATATTTGAAAATAATTAATAACACTGAATTCTGAGAATTTTCTAGAACTTTTTGTATTTCAAATATAGAATTTTACTCTTGAATGTAAGTACCTGTTAAAAAATAAAAAACATTCACTCATTATTCATAATGAGCTGCATTTAAGCAAATTAATTAAGATGTGTTATATTAAGTAGTTTTATAGAAAAACTAAATTTCGCTTAGAGTTTTAATCAGAAAATACGTATTTCTAGCTTATCTCAAAATAATATCACTGGGAATCAAGCATCTAAATTAAAATGTACGCCAGCACATTAAATTGAGAAAAATTACCTTTATTTTTATAAAACCAAGTTTTCAGTTCAGATTTATGTCGGTAAATTCAGTTTAAATCGTAAAAAAAATTACTTTTTGCATAAATTTCTGCACAAAATATAATATAATTCTATTTAAATAAATGAACCGAAATTTATCACAACATAATTTAAAAAATCGTTGAAACGTAATAAAGGTAGTTTATTCATTTTAATTATGAACTTCGAAATGAAAAAAAATTTTTTAATTAAGTCAACTTTTACTTTTTATCTTTATTTATACCATCATGTGTATTTTTTAAATTACAGTTTGATGTAAATAAAATAATGCATTTTAGTTCCTGTATTTTGTATTAAACATTACATTTTACTTAATATTTCAAAACATGTCAAAACATTAAAACAACATAACATTTAGATTATTGGTAAAACAGTTTTACATTTTTTGATATTTAAGGAATTTCTGTGTTACTATAAAAGTTACTTTATGAATGATGATGGTATTCACTTAAAAAGTATTAATACAGTTTTAATTGCAAAGCTACTTTATTTATCCATAAATTAAGATTCAGGAAACTGAAGCAAGATATGTGAGTTAAGGCAATTTTTATTTTAGAAAATCTAGTTTATCTATTTCATAAAAATATAAACAAATAAACGTCATTTATAAAATAAATAACTATCTATTAGGTATCAAAAAATTTTGCTATAATTGTTTCACCAATGTTTAATAATAGAAAAATATAAGAAATTTAATTTGATTTTTGTTAAAAGTAATTGTATATTTCTAAGCAAATTAAAAAAAAATCTCCTTGTAATTGATTAATCCTCCCACTTTGTGATTCTTTACAAATTATTTGATAGTTAATTATAAAAGTTCATTTATATAATTGGAAAATCTTACTAAATTAAAACAAAAAATTAAGTTGATGATTTGGTTGCAAAATAGAAATTATATTATCACGACTAATTTAATATTTTAATTAAACTTTGAAAATTACAATCGAATAATTTGAAAATTTACTTAGAACAGATGAAAATTCTAAAAAAAAAAAATGTAAATAACAAAAGATTAGGATTTTTTATACTGAAAGAAATATATTTATTAAAATATATAAGTTCAAAATTTTTCACTGAAAAACTGTTTGTTGAGGGAATAACTTATATTTAATTGCTTCATACTAAA
Organism: Latrodectus hesperus; assembly: GCA_037975125.1. Lineage (NCBI taxonomy): Eukaryota > Metazoa > Arthropoda > Arachnida > Araneae > Theridiidae > Latrodectus > Latrodectus hesperus. The sequence goes on from CM075861.1 coordinate 26,339,290, forward strand.
AATTAAAGTTTTTCAGGAAAAACAAAAATTGCTATTATTGAAATGTTGCATTTATAAAATGAAAAATTTTTATAGATTATTACATCAGCTTTTATTTATCCTTAACTGGATGCTTATTTACAAATGATAATGATTTAAATTAACATTAATTATATTAATTTTATGAAATTATACAAAATGTTACATATTTAATTATTAATTTTTAATTTAATATTAATTTATTACTAATTTAGTTTTTATTTATTCATAAAACGTGAAAAAAGTTGTCATTATATTTTAATCCGATAGATAGCAGCACAAAAAATGTAACAAGTACACAAAGTAATCGGTAAAATACTTGTTACTTTAAAAGTAACTGTACTCAGTACGTACCAAGTACAAGAAAAGTAACAAAGTCCCATTCCTAACTAGGGATGCTGGAAAGTATTCGCAATCGGTATTTTAATGTAACAACTTGTAATCAGTACTTTTTTCTCAAATACCCGGTACAAAATTAACAGTAATCTTGAAACAAATGATACAATGCACTCGACCGACGGCCGTATTCACCGTCAACCTCGACCGTTAGGTACGAGCGAAACCCCGGTCAAAGCTGAAACCATATTCACTACCAGCTTCAGGATGAGTAACCGAGGCGAAAATCTGCTTCTAGGTTCAAGAACCGTACTTTCTTAAAAAACAAGGTTAAACCTACTACGTATGTGAAATTTATATATGCGATAAGTGATCATGCATATTTCTTTTCAATTCTTGTGAACTTTTTAATGTTTATATGCGAAACAAATTTCAAGTATGTCATAGTGGAGCTAAAAGCCTCAGAACAGTTCCCAACCAACCAAGTATGTCATAATATAACGATAAGTATTTTATACACAAATTTATACTATAATTTCTAAGGCAGGAAATTCTTTGAGGTATGCTCTAAATGTAAAACTGAGCAGGCTTCTACTAATCACATCCATGATTTCTTCTTCTAATTTCTTAATTTTCTTTCTTCTTCTTCAAAATTCTTCATAAAAATTTAACATGTTTCTTAAGCTTTTCAATAAAGTATTAATGAATATTTTTATCATATTCGCATTCGGCTGTTTTTTTTTTTTTTTTTTTACTAGTAAAAGTAATTTTAAACTACTGTCCTAAGGCAGTATGATTCTCCTAGAAAGCAAATATTTTAAAATTGTTACTCATCGTTCTTCAGGAACAATGAAAACTGCGATATCTTATGATATACTCAGCGATAAAAATTCTTGAAAACTTTTACGAAAACGCATTTTAACAAATTTTAATTTTCTTGAAAACAAATTTTAAGCATACCTGTAATAAAAAATAACAATTTAGATATCCTAAAAAAATTATTTCTTTTAATGTAAAAAAAAAAAATTCAAATCAATTTGTATTTCATGAATAATGAGATTATATTCAAAATATATGAAAGTTTTCCTTCTTTGGAAAGGTTGAGAAGATGGCAAAGACGAAAGTCCGACATCAAAATACTGATAGTAAAAAGGCGACGAGTTTGGTTTTTGAAGTTGAGATCTTGTGCCGATATACACATACCTCCTATCTATTAATATTTTAGAAGGGTTTAATTATTAATCCTAATTAATTATTAAATAATTTAATTTTAATTTAAGCAATATTATAATAAGAAGGGAAATTTCAGGGAAGCTTAGAATTGGTGAGTAGGGAAATTATGCATGATGGTTATATTCAAAAAAACAAAAATTCTTGATTAATGCGATGTATCTGAGAAATTATTTGCGAGAGAATATTTACAAAAGGGAGAACTAGTTTCGTTTACCATGACTATGTTATAAACTATTAACTAGCAAAAATGTATATGTGGTATATATAATAAATTAGCGTTAAGTGCGATTTTTACGTGTATATTTTACCGATGCATATAATATGTATATATAAATAATATAAATTATTTTCTGAGTATCTAGGCAAATGGTTTAGATAAAGGTAGTATTGATGTCATTTTCACTCAGTCTTATAGATTTTTTTAAAGAAAAAGAAAATACATAAGTAAATGAAATGAAGTAAATAAAAAATAAGGAAAGTATATAAATAAATAAGATAAAATAAAAGTAAGCAAGAAGAGAAAAATTAGTATGCAGAAAATAGTTATCGTTTGTGATGCAAAGGAATTGGCAATTAAAATTAAAACCTGTCCATATATAAATTTGTAATTTTTTTCCTTACACTGATCGTGGATTATCTATTTATTTTAAATTATTTTCTACTTTTATTATATCATTTTTTTAAATCTCTTAGATTAATAGGAAAGGATAAATGAATATAAAAGGAAAATATAGATTAGGATACATAATTTAATTTAGACTTATAATACAAAGGAATTACATGTCAATAATTTGATTCTTTCAGTTTATTTATAAAGAAGAAAAAAAGAATAATTAAGTGTTTTAAAATCATTCTATGTCTTTGTCTATTGGTAGGATAATTTATATTGCGTTGGAGTGGTTACTAGATAAAAAAAATAATGAATATTTTGTAAAATCTCAAAAATATTTTACGAGTTTTACACAATATGTTCAGAGAAGTTTTTTATTTTAAATTAACTAAATGATGTTTTCCCTACTAAAATATAAGTAAGTGTTTTAGTAGTCATTCTAGTAATCGGTTTTCATATGATTGTAATCTACATAGATGACTTTGTGCCGCAAATACCCAGACAGGTGCTGCATAGCTTTCAGCTGGTGTAATTAAACTTTGATACAAAAATAATTTGTTATTTGTGTTTAATTTCAATCTCCTGCCAATTAATGGATCAATTTGAGATTTATCTGCTTTTAATTTTTAATTGTTTCTTTAACAAGTAAAAACAAAGTTAATCTCTAAGAAGAAAAATACCGAGGCATTTTACCCAGGAAGAGTAAGAAAAATTCGAAACTACCTCAGGAGTTAGTTTACATTTAATTTTAAATTTTAATTTTTTTTAAAATTTTGTCCGCCAATGTCTTCTAGGACATAAGGCTTCTTGCTGTCCAATATAATACGGAGACAGCACCAGAACGAGAAAGGGTTCCAAAAGGTTCAGAAACTCGAACATTAAGAAGGGAAAGGCAAATCTCCAGTCATAGGCACGGTATTGCAAAGATGACAGTGTGAAGAATCTGCAAGTCTAGTCCTGAAAAGATGAGCCTGAAGATAATCATGAACAGTAATGATTCTGTTCTTCAACTCTAGGAAGGAATGAAAGTTGCATTCGAGTCATCAAGAAGACAAGACCAAGTATTTTGCCATGTCTTGAAATGAGGAATTCTTCTTTGTAGGATATTGTTTCTGAGAAGTCGTTTGGTCTTTCGTATAGCGATTGGAAGACAAGGAGGATATAATATCGAAGTCACTTTGTTTTATGAATCTGCCTGATTGTTACTATGAGTATTGAAATGTCTTGGAATCCAATGATAAAAATCATCTCTTATATTGCTTAAAAATGAGTCAATAAACTGTTTACACTGAAACTCAGTCTCAGAAGGAAATTGACTGCAGTCAGTAATTAATTGTATAGTTGTCATAGAGTCAATAAAAAGAATCTTATCAATAAAAATAATTTAAGAAGAATGTTAAGATGAAGAATCTCAGTGACACTTTTAGGGGCCATAAAAATTACATAAATTTGGCCATCAAAATTACACTCATGTCCATAAATTAAGGATAATTATGAATCCCACAGAAATTGAACACTAAAATAAAAATTTGACGTGTAGAATTATCACACACATCTTAAAGAATAATATGCGAGTTACAAGAAACCATCAGATGGCACCAATAGTACGTCACAACGACGAGAGTGTAAGAGAGGGGTATATAAGGAATGGTTGCAAAGAAGTAAAATTGTTCACAAGCGCTTTAAAAGCCTTTCAGTACAATAACCGCATAGTTATAGCACAAAGGAAGCATTTGGATGATGTTTTACATGTTAGAATTATCGGCCGTCTGGAAAATTGACGTACCCAGTTGGAAATATCCGAAGAACTTGGAATCGACCAGAGTGTCATTTCCAGGCTTTGGCAACGCCTCCAAAATGATGGTAATGTGAGTAGACGTTACAGCACAGGTCACCCCAAAGTTACAACGTCGAATGAGGATCCGTATTTAGCAGTTAGTGCCAATAGAAACAGACGAAGCACAGTATCAGATCTGTCTCGTCAGCTCTCTTCAGCTACCGGTATGAGAATTTAAAGGCAGACCATGTGGAGACGCTTAACGCACATTGGTCTATATGCTCGTATGGCTGTCAGATGTGTTCCACTTACCACAACTCACTGTCGCCTGGAGTAAAGAGCATGCATTGTGAACACAGTGGTGTTGGGTGATGTTTTACGACAAGTCCAGTACTAGCTTTCAGTCTGATTCTCGCCGGACATTTATGTGGAGAGGCCAGGTACCTCTTACCACCAAGAGAACACCATTGAGCTACACTGATACGGTGGTGCAGGATTGGTCGTTTGGGGAGGAATTATTCTGGATTCCAGAACTAACCTGCATGTTCGGAATGTAACCATGACAGGCCACATCTACCGGGATGTCATTCTGGAAAACATGTACGTTTGTTTCGGAGCGCCATGGGTGCAGAATTTCTGTTTATGGATGATAACGCCTGATCTCACCATGCAGACATTGTAGCCGAATGCCTTCAATCTGGGGATATCACCCGTATGGACTAGACATCATACTTACTGGCCTGGAATCCAGCAGAGCATATGCGGGAAATGCTTGGCAGATGAATTGCAGCTCGTCCACCCCCTCCACGTCTACCGGAACTTTGTAGAGCATTGCTTGATGAATGGTGTAATATTCCCCAAGACCAGATCGATAATTTGATACTCAGGATGCCTAGGCGCTGTATGGCCTGTACTGCATCGTCTGGGGGGCATACTATGTATAAACCATCATACCAACCATGCTATATTGGTTTTTGAAAATAGGTTATCTTTTTAAATTTTGCGCCAGGAAGTAAAAATCACAATTTTTATTAATGATGTTAAACTTTTAGCATCTTTTTTGCTCTTTACCTTTTGTTTAGTAAATAGACTTTACAAATAAGTCACATTTGTTTTGCTTCTGTTTCTTTCTTTGCCTGAATTTGCATTATCCTTAATTTATGGACACGAGTGTAGTATAATTTTGTATTTCAGATTACCATTACACCATTTTTAAATTTGAATTCCAAGAAAATTCAGGAATTAAATATTATAATCTTTATAAAAATAATATTTAGTAATTGCTTTAAAATTAGCTTAATATTTTAACTTGCAAACTGCAACCAGGAGTCCAATTTTCTATTCTTATAAAATGTAAGCATTCAGATATTTCGAGCAGAGATAATTCAAGACATTGAAGCTTAATATACTTTTGTCAAAGGCATGAAATTCTCCTACAGAAATTTGCGAGTGATTATTTATACGTGTTGCACATTGGGCATGAGTGAAAATAAATTTGAAAAATTAGCAATATTTACTGTCTTATCACTAGGATAATGAGATAGTCGGAGAAGAAAATATAAGCTCAAGTATTCATTTCATCTCCTAAAAAAATGTGACTTATTTGTAACAAATGTGACCATATTTCTAATAAATCTAAATAATAAAAAATATGAAAAGTTTTTCGAATTTGTCATCACAGCAATCCTTGATTTAATAAATTATGAAAATCAAAATAAAGGTATTTAATAAAATTTTAATTAATATAATTTTATATTTTTGTTTCAAAAAGGGTACTGTAATGATTACGATGACGCGAGATGGCGCTGCGGTGACAGCAAAACCTAGTTTAAAAAGAGAGAAAGGCTGGATTTATAAAAAAAAATAAATTAATTAAAAAATAAAAAAACAGGTTATAGAATTGGCCTGTTAAGAATGTTGTGTGTTTTCGCTTATAAAATGTTCCAGCAAATTTAATGTTGTGTTATATGCAATCATAGAGGATAATAAATATTTGATTGCTAATATGTCCGTGATAAATTCATGGCACAAATTTAATTCAGCGTTTTAATAGTACACAATGTTTTTATGAAGTATCAGTTTCATTTTCCACCATTTACCTTTTTTTGACAATATTTAAATACAACTATTTCTGTAACAGGCTCTTTTCCTTTTCTTTTCTAACCAATATTAGCAATGTGATAAATAATGAATTATCATCTGCTTTTCCTTAATATTTATCAGTAAATCATCAGCAATAAAGACAAAATGTATTTTGTTAGAGAATTTTAGCTATTTATGATAAATTAATTTATAAAATAACATTCTTATTATTTTTTACTTTAATTGCTTACGATATTTATTTAATAAAATATCTAGTTATTTCACAGAATAACTACGTAATGTATGAATAAAGTATGAATTTTTTTGTCTTATATACTTTAAATGACTTATATTTTTACTTTATAAAATACCTAGTTATTCTACTGAAATAATTCAATGATAACTCTTTAACAGTAACATATCCATGAATAATATATTTTTGAACATTCTGCTGGTCTGGAAAATATAAAGACCCCTTTGCAACATTTTTAGTGTAAGTGCTCCTGAACAATAATGCAACTTATATGCAATTATTATTGCATTATAACTGTATCCTGTAAAATTTATGCTAAAGAGGTCTTCATAAGATCTGCAATGACCATTTCAATTTTGGCATTTTTACCAGCAAATGATTTTTATAATCCAGATTTCACATCAATTCCATTATTTCAGCTATTAATATTTACTTGAATTTTCATTCAGTATCAATTACTGTTTCTAAATATGGAGTCAGTTTGATTAAAAATAAATTATCTGTACAAAATAATTTAAAGTTTTGAAAATAATTATTTTTCTCACTTTGTAAATCTCTTCTGTATTTTAATAATCTATTACAAAATTTTTAAAAAAAAACGATTTTTAAAATGGTTACATCAGTAAAGAATATTTGGAAATGCCAATATTACTATATTTATTTTTATTATATATTATCAACATAAATTTCTCCCATTTTGTGAATATCACCAACGATATTAACTAAATATCATCATTCTCTCAACCAAATTCAATAAAAAGAAAATAATGTAATTGCAAAAAGTCTATCAGTCAATACATCATTGAAAGATATTAATCCAGATGAAATTTCGACAAATATATTTTTTCAAAGTCGGGCACTTGGGTGACGAACCCGATACCACAACAAGGGCAGAAACTGCTACTCATTTGTCGTTATCCAACAGGCACCTGTGAACCAAGTCATGGAAACGATTAGCGTTGCCGCGCCATACCACCGCAAACCCGTTCATAGGGTGGGCCACACTCCTACATCAACACAGAAGAAAGGACAGAGAAACATAGAAAGAACAAAGAGAGAAAGTAACATACATACCCGAACTGGAATTCGAACCCGGGACCCACAGCTCAGGAATCAGGAGCGCTAACCACTCAGCCATCAGTCGGCTCATTTGACAAATATATATGTGAAGAAAACTAGCAACTTAACTTGAATAACTAACCTTAAATATGACTTTTGTTATAAAAATTAAGATATATAAGTCGACATTTTAAAAGATTTAAACTTCCAAATAGAGTTATCAAGAATACAAAAATTTTTTCATATATATAAATTTTATTATCCTTAAGAAAATCTGACGTTGAAGACTATATTCATTTTTTATTTTTTTAATAAATAACAATTGGATGAATTTAGATTCTTAAAAATAATTTCCATTTTAGCAAACATATTTAATGATATTTACAAACATTTAAATAAAATAAATAAAAGACTAACGCAACTAGCAACAGCATTGTCCTTAGATGGATCGACAAAAGAATGTGCTATTTTCCAATTATTTCTATTGTTGTAAATATTTTTATGAATTTTTTCTTGGGTTTATAGAAACTTTGTTAATGCTAAGAATTTTACACATCTTGAAATTTTATCCTTATGAGCACATGAGCGTGAAGACATATAGATTTACGATTTAGCAAAATATCTTGCTGAAACATCATATTCTCGGTTAACGGATATTATTTTTGGTCTACTTACTCATATAGGAGGAATATTGACTGTCACTTTTCTGTATATATATATATATATATATATATATATATATATATATATATATATATATATATATATATATATATATATATATATATATATATATTATATATATATATATATATATATATATATATATATATATATATATATATATATATATATATATACACACACACACACACAGGGTGGTTCTAAATTGATTTACAAATTAAAAGATTATTAGACCACATACTATGCATTACTAAATATGTGTATGTACAAAGATATA
>CM075861.1:26352618-26372618 GCA_037975125.1 Latrodectus hesperus
CAATGCGAATTTTCGAGGAACTGTGAGAGACAAAATTGTCTTTATGAGAGATAACGTCATTCAGCACAGAACTCACTTATCGAAGATTCTGTGAAAGAAGAGAGTATTCTCGGTATGGTGTAGCCAGCAAGATATCCAGATCTTAGTCCATAAGACTACTTGCGGAATGTTTTAAGAAAAGCAAGTTCATTTAGACAAACTCTTACTAGAAATTAAAATCAAAGCTTTAGGAAGAAAAAATGGTCAAAAATATTACTATATGAATTAAAAAAAGAAAAGTACAATAAAAAATATTTTACTTGATGATTCCTATTTTTGGGAATGTTAGTCTAATTTGCATATTCAATTTTGTGTTACTATTTTGCAAGTATTTTACTAACATTCCCTACATTGTTTATTATTATATTAGTGCACCAAATTTTCATGCTTTAAATCCATTTTTTTATAGAAATATTCATTTTTCATATTTGTAATCTTAAATTTGATCACCATAGTATAAAAACGAAATCACACAATATTAAAACTACTGAATTTACAAAATTTTATAATTATATATATATATATATATATATATATATATGTTGGAAATTATGTACTCAAACATTAAGTTAAAAATACTGATATAGAATGTTTATTTAGATTTATAAATTTTGTATTCCTTTTAATTTCAGAATTTGGTATTTCAAAACTATCAATATAAAACAATATTTTTTCTGACAAAAAAAGAATTTATTAATTTTCCGTGACTGCGAATAACAAAAGAAATAAGGACATATACTTTCTTTCAACATTTATTCATGAAAATATAAAATAATAGTTCTGAATTTGAATATTAGGTTGTGATGTTTGTGTCTTGTTGAATACGAAGCATTAAAGATTTTTATTTATTTCTTTTTTTCTGTACATCTAAGTAATATCGCAGCAAAATATATTTTTTTTTATTGACAATAAAATGTATTTTGATTTGTTTGCTCATATTTATTTTAAATTTACTTGAAAATCAAAATGATTACATAAAAATAATATTTGCATGCCTTCAGATTTTCCTATTTTTAGAGTACTTTAGCAGAACACTTTTTAACAAAATATAAAACATTCTTAAATTATACCTCTTTAAATTTTACAGTTATCAGAGGGGAAAATATTTTTTGAATAACACCGAGGCATTATATCTATATTAATATTTTAACTTTTTAATAAAATTTATTTCAGAAAAAGCAAAAATTTACTATACATTCATGGATATTAAAATCTTAAAAATGTCATTTATTAAAATTTCATCATTCTTTTTTTAAATATAATTATCTCAAAAAAACTATCTCACACCTTTAAGGATTCACGAATTAAGAATCTCTAAATTAGAGAATTCAGAAGGAGAGAGAAAAAAAAAGGCTTTGATTTTTTTTAGCATCAATTCAAATTATACTTATTTTTTTAATAGCGAGAAATTTTTTTTCGTTTCTTTCTGCTTATTAAATTTCTCTTTAACGTCCGCAATAATGTAACTTGTGTGCAATTGCTTTGTTTGTCTGCAAACATCTGCAATTTTAAACTGCAGATTAAAAAAAAATTATATCAAAAAAGAATGATCAAACAGCTGGAACTTTTTATTTTGTAAACTAAAGACATTTCATTAAACTATTGTCAACCGTATGCAAAGATACAAAATAAAATGCAAGTCTTACAAACAAACAATTCTTCCTGCAATTTTTATAAGCAAAAGGTAAGTGTTTTCCGAATTTCCTCTTTGTGAAATGATAAATATTAGAAAATTATTATTATCAACAGCTCTTGAAATTTTAAAATAAATAATAAAATAATAACTACAAAATTCTATTGACCTCATAATTATAAATATGTATTCAATAAACTGTCCATATTATAAGGTAATGAATTATTTAATGTTAAAACAGTATTAATTTTGTAAGAATGCTTTTTTATATTTAATGTAAACAAAATATTTTCTGTAATAATATTTACATAGAAAATTAATTAGCCTGGCTGTATAAATTACCTAATATCGTTTTAAAACCAAAAAGGAATTTTAATAATATTTGACAAAAATTATTATTTAAGAATATAAAACTCCTAAAATGATCTGAAACATAAATGTGTCTTTTAATAAAGACTGTTAACTTAAATTATTACAGCATATAATTCTATTATTTTATACTAAGATATTTTTATCATTCATAAAATATTAATCACTTTTTTTTCACAACTTCGTTTCCGAGTTTTCTCGTTCGCCCATAATTTGCCTTATTTTTCTCTCTGCATTGACTTTAATTTCGAGATACAATTTGAATTGAACTCTAAAGCACACACGTTTTTAAGAAGAATTGAACTTACGAACTGTTGAACTGAAACTCTGAATGCTAATGAACTATCAGTTCATCTAGACTATCCATGAGAAAGAAAAAAGTAAAATTTACTTGAAGCTGCTGTAAACTGATATGAAGGGGATATGTTTTTATATCTCGCAGACAGTGAATTCGATACCTGATTTCGCTAAAAATGGTTGTACTGAGAGAACCTAAACATATGGAATTTTTCTCGTTTCTTATATCCGTTATCGGATAAGATGTGGAAATTTGGAGAAAAAATATAACTTAGTTGTCCGTGTTATTTGCCCATGACTAATGGTTTTCCTCGATAAGCTACGTAGTTTTAAATGTTTTTTTAATGCTTGACCAATGTTGGTACATTTATATCTTTTTCAGATATATGAGAAAATTGATAGAATCTTTTGTGCATAGTGAGGAAATTAATGGGTGTTATATCGTAGTTTCGGAAGTGGGTGGGTCCTGGTAATTTTTCCTCCAAAAGTTTATTTCACTTGGAGGACATTGCGACTATGACCTGTTTTACTTGCCCCAGTCGCCAATAGCAAACAAATGCATTTTGGAAAAAATCAATATACAATCCGTTATAGGTAACGGTTACAATATAATACCCGTTACTTTTTATCGGTTAAAACGATGATTTTTTTTTTTTGATAAACGACTTAGTCTTAAATAGAATTTAATAATTTAAGTAATAGATAGATATTATCTGTAAATGAACCAATGATACATAATAAGAAAAGTCGAATATATATATATATATATATATATATATATATATATATATATATATATATATATATATATATATATATATATATATATATATATATATATATATATATATATATATATATATATATATATATATATATATAAACTTATGTAATACATTGATATGCATTTTGAATCTACCGGATAGCATTGCTTCTAATCCCAATGAAAAGGTAAAAGATAATATGTCGTTTCTAAATATTCTTAAAATGTGATTGAGTTGATTTATTTCAATGAGACTGCGTAATTAGCAATGCATAATAACGTTATAAATCTTATTTGAGTAATTGACAAACTGTGTTAACTGTATTTAAAACCACATTACGATAGCAAATATATATTGAATAGCAAATTTAAAATCAAGCCCAGCACTGGAAACCAATTCTTAATTTAATTGGAATGCAGTTAAATCTTCAAAAGGGTTAAATGTTTTCGCTTGTTTTTCTGACGACATTGAGCTCCAATGAAAATAATTCTGTTTTCCAAGATTTCATCGCTTCAAATCATATCAGCTGCAATAGTGATACACGTTCTTATTATAATAACCAACAGAGACGATTGACAGTTTGAATTCTAAAACAGAATGTAGGATAATTGGATTCTTTTTCTAATTGTAAATGTGCTTTCATATGCAGATTATGTTTCAAAGAGTCTTCAGTACTCCATTGTACAAATACTGGCAGCAGATGCTGGTGTCCAAATACTGATTGCTGTATTGCTCAAGTACTTCATATATCAGTTGGAAGCTAAATGCTGTCTTAGGGTTGTCCATCTCAGTTTGATAATTGATGCGTTCGATTTTCCCATTTGTTATGAGTGTGGCTGCCTTGTTTATTTCAGAGTTTAAACGAAAAAAAGAAGCATAATATAAATAAACAAAAAACGAGCCCTGCTTACTAGTTATTTAGGTCTTAACTTCAATCAGTACTTGTCTGCTACTAATAAACTTCCAACTATATAATAGTGAACAACTAGTTTCTATTTACGATTCGTGGTTTGATTATGGTTCAAAAATTGTAGATTTTATTTGATTTAACTTTTCGTGGAAAAAAGTGACTTTAAAGTGACGCAAACAGAAACAAAAATTTAAAACTTCAGTGACATGAAAAATTATTTTCTCACATGACATTACTCGGTGGCATCAGAAACAAATAATGATACAGAAATGAAGTAAAACAACTGAACTTTCTTATTGAAATATTTCCCAATTTTTGATTGGCCTTTAACCAAAAAGCCTCTTTATGACGTCGACGATGATATCGTTTATATTTCGACATGAATACTGAAGTTTATCAAGTCTGTGATTTTTACCTGGGTTGGTTTTCATTGAGAAATTCCTGACTGAACAATGCCTCCTGTTGCAACAAGAAAACCTTCGTCCAAAGTGGGAGCCACCAAAAAATCTACCCGCAAGGGTGACCAGTCCAAGAGAAGGAAGAAGAGGAAGGAGACCTTCAGTATCTACATCTACAAAGTACTGAGACAGGTGCATCCAGACACTGGCATTTCCAGCAAGGCCATGTCCATCATGAACAGCTTCGTGAACGACATCTTTGAAAAATTAGCCGCGGAGGCCTCCAAGTTAGCCCAGTATAACAAACGAACAACAATCACCAGCCGAGAGATCCAGACAGCTGTCCGCTTGCTGTTGCCTGGTGAACTGGCTAAGCATGCTGTTTCTGAAGGTACAAAAGCGGTGACAAAATTCACCAGTAGCAGTCAGTGAAATTCTATGGGAAGCTTGTAAATTTGAATATTACAGGTAAATTACGACGACATCTAATCGGTGATTAATTATTAATATTGATTACAACGAATGCTCGCTCGTTGCCAAGAAATCTAGTTGGACACTGTGCAATTACAGAAATTTCAAGTCTTAAAAGTTTTAAATTCTGGATTTATTGTATCTATAAGTGTAAAATGTCTTCTACGTGGTATGTTTTAAGGTTTGAATTATGGCAAAATGAAACTTTCTGTTTGTTAAAACCAAGTTCCTACTGTAAGATACTAAATAAATATTGTAAGTAAATTTGTTCTAGTCTTTTAATTGTTGTCTATATTTCTCAGAATTTCTTTTAAATCAAAATTTAGGTAATCTGCGTTTCTCATATTTTACTAATGTTTAAAACCCTATATTATACTGTCATTGTATAGCTTTAATTTTAACAAAATTGATATTTTTCAATATTTCTTCTTTGCTTGTTGTGTAATAGGAATTTCAGTGTACAATAAAAGACTGCGAATGTAGTTTAAATATGTCCGAGAGCTACAGTGTGACAATTTTTCTGATTGGGCTTTAATTGTCGAACTTTATTCTCGATGAATATTTGATCGGGAAAAATCAATTGTAGAATGCCACTTCCCACGATTCTACGTAAATTTTTAGTTTACAGCATTTCAAAACTTTTATAAAAAAACCAAAGTTTAATTGCATGCAAAATATCATAAGTAATTTGTGGATTTGTAGCGCTTTAATTGATCGTTTTTTATTTAGTTTTATAAGATTGTATGCACTACTTAGATTTCGGTTTCTTGTGCAAATGATATAATTTATGAAAGTTTTTGTTTTAAATACCACGACCTTGATATTTTCTTGGTTTATAACTGATTTGTCAGTACTTACAAGAAACTGATTGATGTAACTTATTTGTAGGATTTTTACCAACCCGATTTGTTTTATTGTCCTGCCTATCATATTTAATCTAGTGTTAAAGTTGCATTTCCTTTTAAAGTTCATAAATTTGTATTTAGTGGTTTGGAACTTAATCTCGTAATACAACACCAAAATGCCTTATGCATAAATATTAGAAAAATTTTTTTTGACAATGTATAATTTATACGAATAAATGTATGACAGTAAATTTTCGCCTTGATAAATTTCAGCATAATCCTTGTTCGGTTGTACCATTGACTGAGATAAATTTTCACTATTTTACTCCTTATCAATAAAATTTATATACTGAAAATTCTAGCAGAACAGCCACATTTTTATCCCAGAATTTATTAACTGTAGTGTCCTGGTTTTTGTATAGTCTGTCATTTTTTTTCATAACTTTATTTAGAACTAAAGAATAAACGTATTAAGATTTAATGAAAGAATCTTCAGTAATTATAGTTATATATCCTGCTTAGATAAAAATGTGCGAACTTCTGTAAATATTCTCATTTGATGAAGTTTAGCATAAGAATTTCGCTTAAAGAGTGATACTTTAAATAGAGGATTTGTAGTCTAAAGAGGTCATCATAAGCATCTATAAGCAAGTGAATCGAGATCTTGTAAGCCGGATCGCTTACCATTCCGCTTGTGATTCAGCTGTAACTTGATCAAGATTTAATTTCTGCTGAGTGTTGTGATAGATTTTATGCAATAAATTCCAGACTCGACGACAGCACTTTAAATCCAGTTGACTCTAAACATAGAACATTCTGAACTTTGTATTAATCCATTCAGTAAACCATTATTAATTTATAAGCATTCTAACTCTAGGTACTCGATAGAATGACAGTCTTTGATCACAGTATTTCCTTTTAATCTGTAAAAATTTGCATATTCTAACATTACATTAACTCGTTGTGTAGCCATAATCTTTAAGCATGTAAATTTTAATCGAGAATTTGAGAATAATAAAAATTTTTATTTGGTAAGCACGCCGAAAGTTTGATATAAAGTATGAATGGAAAATGATTTTGTTTCTTTTGTAGAATAAGTGATGAAATGTTTTTGATTGAAATCGAAATAAAATTGATTATATTTGATTATGGATAATAAGAATAAAAATCAAACTTACAGAAAACAAAAACTTTAATATTTTCGTTAATTAAAAAATTATACTAATGGAGACTGAACACATTAACCGATTGGTTAAAATGTTAAATTCCAACTTTTAAACACGAAAGTATATTTCAGTCTTCATTCATTGTGTGCAAATACTGACAACAGATGCTGTTGTAAATGTTAATTGCTGCATTGGTCAGTTACTTCGTATAGCAACTGTCAGCTGAATGCTCTCTTCATGTTATCAGTTTAATAGTTCTCGCGTTAGATTATCTTATTTGGTATGAGTGCTAACCATGTTAATTTCGGAGTTTAATTCTTGCATTTGAAAAGTAATCGTAGAGAATAATCTGCAAGAAAAAAAAGCATAATATAAATACACAGAAACACGACTGACTATTTATCATTTTGATCTTAACTTTAATCAGCACTTGTCTGTGCTATTGATAAACTTTCTGTACAATAGTGAACAATTAGTTTCTATTTAAGATTCGTGTTTTAAATATATGGTTCAGAAACCGTAGCTGTGACCGATGGCGGAATGGTTAGCGACCCTAACTTCGAAGCAGTGGGTCTCGGCTTCGATTCTTGATTCGGGCATGGATGTGCCTTTCCTTCTTTTTGTGCGTTCCTCTATTCTTTCACTTTCGGGGCAAAGGTGGCACACCCATTGGGGGCCCCACTGCATTAGTTGTTACTTCCCCCCCCTTTGTAGAGCTGAATAAATTAATCCTAAGGTCAGCCGAGCACTGGAGGAAAAAAAATGTGTGTGAAATTTTTCTGTAGAACTATTCAAGAAACGTTTTTTTTCTAATGCCTGGCTGGCCTTTGCCGTATCTAGCTTTATAATGAGTGAAATGATAGTATCTCGTACAGCGGGACACCCAGTGGGTGTGCCATCTTCGCCCCGAAACTGAAGTGATAAAGGCAAATACAAAGAAAGAAACATCCATACCCAAACCAGGATTCGAACCCGGGACCTACTGCTTTGAAGTTAGAGACGCTAATCTCACCGCCATCGGTCGGCCTTTTCATGAACTTGGATTTAAGACATCATTATTTTGAGTTTAAATTAAAGGATTTATAGTTTTTTTCATGAATGCTTCAAAACTATTAGCATAGAAATTTTAATTTATTTAACTCTAGCTATTGTTCATTCATATATATATATATATATATATATATATATATATATATATATATATATATATATATATATATATATATATATATATATATATATATATATATATATATATGTTGAAAAAAATCCCTTATTTTTACGTGAACTTCAAGTTTTTATTTATTTTATTTGTGCAAAAAAAAAATGATTTCTAACAAATTCTGTGGCTGATCTTTGCTGCTGGACTGCAAACATGCCGATCTATTTCAGACGTGTTTGTGCTTTTATCGATATTTTCATCGATGGACTTACCTGTGTGAGGTGTATCTTTAATATCAAAATTATCTGTACGAAATCGATGAAGAAAATTGCATGTAATTGGCTGTTACAGAATCAGGACTATAAATATCATTCCTTATTTTCAATTGCCTGACTTATATTTTTTTATCCATCAAAAAAAAATAAATAATAATAAAAGTTTTTTTCTTGTCCCACTACACCGCAAAACTAAATGAATAAAAAACAATAAACAGCAAATTATTTTTGCAGTGTGGAATGTGATCTTTCCAATAAGCATAAACCTGAAATTGTATGATCGATACTTTACGAGATATCAAACATTACTTGCATCAACCAAAATAATAACAATAATAATAATTATAAATTTTTTTTTATCCAGCCTAATGCATATGTACTTAAACTTTCTGGTACCAGATATTCATTTGCTTAAATATATTAAAAAATTGTTTAACTGTAGAAGAATCAGAATTAGTGGCATTCAAAACTAAACCGATTGTTAATAGCAGGGTTATTAGATGAAAAGCAACAAAAATTCGTTATTTATACTATCAATCTTTTGGCTTCATACTCAAAAACATTAAAATACACAAGTATATCAAATAGTTTTATTAACGATATTAATTGGGGAAAAAAGCATCTAATAAGGGTAACATTATAAATCAGATATCCGATATTTACTTAAGCACTTTTAGACGATGAATTTAATTGGCATTGATGGTGATAAATTCTGAGCTATCTAACTTCAAAATCAACCTATGCGCATGAGATTTAACAATACTTATGAAGTTCCTTTTCATGAACTTGGATTTAATACTTCATTATTTTGAATTTAAATTAAAGGATTTATAGTTTTTTTCATGAATGCTTCAAAACTATTAGCATAGAAATTTTAATTTATTTAATTCTAGCTTTTGTTCATTTATATATGTATATACATATGTTGAGAAAAAAATCCCGTATTTTTACGTTTTTTCAAACAATTACCTCTTGCAGGTGTATTATTTTTGTTTTCATGGTATTTCCAAATTATGTTTTGCTTAACATAATTATCTCCTTCACTTCTTGTGTTTCTATTTAAATCTTCTTCATGTTACTGTTTGATTATGATTTTATAATCACCTTCTGAAGTGGAAAATTCCGTTTATGTTAAGCTATTCTGTATTATTTTATTTATAAGAATTGACGCAGGCTTATTTCCACTGAAAATTCAATGTTGAAGTTTTTTGTCAAATGTGAAACTACTTATTTATCTCTCAATATCTAGATATTTATATATACATGTATACAAATGTATATTTTATATGTGTGTGCGTATTTTACTAATGAGTTTATGAACAAATTAAATATTAAATGATTCACAATAATCAATTAATGAACAAATCGCATAAACACGCATTAAATATAATAATTTGCTAGCATTTTCTACATTAGAGGTTTGAATGTTTCGATAATTTTAAATTTAAAACTATTTTATTATTAAAATATGCAATATTGGGCTGACTTTTAAATTATTTTAGATTTAAATTACTTTTAGACTTTAACTTTAGATTTAAATTATTTTACATTAAAGTTTTGAATGATTCAATAATTTTTAATTTAAAGCCATTTTATTATTAAAATATGCAATATTGTACTGACTATTAAACTACTTTAGGTTGGCAATTAAATTAATCTTATTTACTTTTATATACTTATATATGTCATTTTTTAGATGTTTAGTTTTTCGTAAAAAGAAAATTGCGATTATACTTTCCTTTAGATTTTATAATACTCAATTATACATTTGTTTTAGATTTCATAACTTTCAACATTATGATTGGAAAACTTGTATTTCTTTCCTTTATTAGGAAGTATTTAATTCTTTAATATAATAAATTTTTATATTAAATTATGTAAAAAATTGATATAATTGCTATAATTTTTAAAAATAGTTTTTTAAAAAATATATGCAATATTTTAAAAGGTATTTACAATATTAAAAGGTATTTACAAAATATATATATTTTTAAATATAGGAAGAGTTCATGCTCATTTCATGAGCTTCAGAATTCATTCTCATGAAGTGATTATATACTAATCGAGTTGAGTTGAGTCTTAGAATACATTCGTAAATACATATTTCTGTTAATTGCTTTAAATTTGAAGCTCTAATGTTCTAAATATTTTAGTGAAATTATCATAACGTGTTTCTAGATGGATGTAAAATAAAATTAATTAATATGTATTGACCCTCTCAATATTCTTGCAATTCTAAAAATATATTTATCAACATGAAATGTCTTATTTATTGTTTTTATCAATATTCAAGCGATTGGGATACATTAAATTAATTTCATGATTATTAGAGAAAAGTCAAAGCTCTTAGAATAAAAATTTTTATAAATAAACATGGATACAAGTTTCAATCTTTCTTTTATAATTTGCTTGAGATTAAAATTGATAAATGTTGTCATTTATAAATTTATCGATTATTATTTTCCTTTGAATAAAATATAAAAATGTAGATACTTTTTCTGAAAAAAATTGCTTTAATGGAGTAATTCTTGATAAAACAGTAAAGAACAGTTCTATTAATAAATATTTTATTCTGTTTATAGTGTCATTTTCATTATTTTTCTAATTTAAGAACATTTTATTTTTCATTATATCGCACAAATATTAAAAATTTAGGTTTCATTTGACAGATAAGCTTATAAATATAGTTCTCAAAATTACAATAGCAAAGAATATAACAAATAAGTACTTATTCAATTAAATGAAGAAACTAATTTTTTGAAGGAAAATTTTTTTATTTCTGCATCTGTAAAAGTCATGACAGGAAAATATAACGATTCTATAATGTAACTATTATGATGAACATCCATATGTTTACTATGAAGGTCGTAACTTTACACTTAGTATTGGTTTTTAGGGCAATATCAATTTCTTTATAAAAATACAAATCTCGTTTTGTTTGTTTTCTTGGTATTTAAAAAAATCCATATGACTGTTTTATATTTAATTAATTTTAATTTTTCACTATATCTTTGTCAGATGCATTTGTTTTCATAATTATTCATTTTTTTTCATAAATTAATCGTAAATTATAATTTATTGCCCTGTGTAAAATAAATTTCTCCAGAAAAATTTATTTACAGGACAGTAGGCCTTCATTTATTGTTGTTGATGTCTTGTGCCAGCCTAGCTAGCATATGGGATGCGCTGCTCCACTTTTCCAAATGAACCATAATTATGCCTTTATTTAGAATAATAATTATTACGATTATAAGTTTATTTTTGATCAAGCGTAACAAAAATGGATCGTTAACCATTATGTTCAGATAATTACTCATATATACGAATGCATCGCACACAATCAAAACTTTTTCTTAAATCAAAATATTTATTTAATAAAAAGACTTCTTTAAGGTGTTAATGATACATCTAATAAACTTAAATTTACATTTTTACATTTCCCGATTTTATTATAAATACTACTTCACTTCTTCGTCATTTCGGCAATTAGATCGCGCTACAGGGCGCTGCGAACACTGTCACGTTATAAAAGATCACCCTGTATATATATATATGTGTGTGTGTGTTCTTAATTTTTAATCATTTATAATGACAATATAATAATGTGATGTTTTTTTATTGCAGGATTAGCCCTTTCTTACAGACGAGCCAATCAATATATCGACCATGTTATACACAATGCTTTGCCCCCGTCACTTCACCCATTTGAACTAGATCCGTGTCTACTTCCGGAACTCAGAGCGATGCTCGGCTATAAAAATGAGGGTGCAGCTATATTTCATCAAGGAAACCTCACCAACCTTAACAGAGTCCACAGAATAGGAGACTGTTCTGGTCCAAGGTCAAATGGAGGAGCCATCACTATCAATTGCACGCTAAGGTTCACTCAGTTGTTGACCACTTACCAAGTCATTCTCAGGAATGGCAGCCTTGTCTATTTTACCAGAGGTATAGGTCCCATGGCCGAAACCGTTGCATCTGTGGTTATCGAAGGAAGAAATTACGCTGGTACGGTGAAGAGCTTCAAGGTGAATCGCATTGGAGTAATCACTCCCACATTCTATCCTCTTCCCCCAGAGCTCAACAAGTATCTCAGAGTTCTCCAAGAAATCTATAAGGCACGTGTATCCCCAGAGGTGTTCAATGTCATTCAAAATATTTTCTCTCTCTCCCTGAGCCACACTCTATCTGGGGTCCCGATGCCACACCCTAGAAAATGGTTTGAATAAACTAAATCGCGAATTTCATACTTGGACTCAAGATGCTTTAAACTTCAACATTAACCTTAAAATTAAAAGTATATTTTACAATGAAATAAATATTACTTTTAATGCTTTGAATTTGCGTTTTTCTGTTAGATATTCAATGAATGTCTTAAACCTAAAACTCTCATTAGGATGTATGTAATAGAAAATCTAAAATATGTAAATTTGAAACATATAATCAGCTGAAGCATACATTTTTAAATATATCGATTAAATGATAAATAATTTTTTTGCATTAGAAAACGTATCCAAAGTATGTTTTTTTTTATCTTAAAGAAATACAGTTTTCAAGATATAAAGTTTAAAAAAAATAATGAGAACGAAATAGAAATCTTAAGCCATCACAATTAATTAAACGGAAAAGATTCCTTTACATTTAAACATCAAATGCAAATATTTTTTCTCAAGAAATGGTTTTAAACATATATATTTGCAATTTAATTTTTATGAATTTAAATTTATTACCGGTTTTTTACTATTATCTTTGTTTTTAAATTTCTTACTGTTAAACATTTTTATCTTTGTTTTTTTATGAGCTTTGATATATTTTATCGTTTGTGTAAATTATTCTTCAGATAATACACATTTCAATCAAGTGATATCTATCTGTTCTGCAATATTCAAAATAGTTTTTGAGTTTTATTTATATTATTTATTTATTTTTTTCAAAAATTTGCAACAATACAATAAGATAGCTAAAAAAAAATGACAAAAATGCAAGAGTTTACCCTTGAATATTGTGACAGTATGAAGAACGATGATATGATTACATTGTTTGAAATGAAATTTGTTTCAGTATTCATTAACAGTTCATTGCAATTTTGCGGAACTCATTGCCAGCATTTTTGAGATATTTTCCTTACTCAATTCCTGGATAACAGACTGGGCTATAAAATATCGATAAGTATACAACTACGCGTTTATCTTTCCGATATTACACTCATGTCCATAAATTAAGGATAATTCAGAAACACACAGAAATTGAACTCTAAAATAAAATTTTCACTTGTAGAATTATCACACAAATCTTGAAGAATAATATGCAAGTTACAAGAGACCACCAGATGGCACCGACAGTACGTCACAATGACGAGAGTGTAAGAGAAGGGTATACAAGTAAGGGTTTCAAAGAAGTAAAATTGTTCACAAGTGCTTTAAAAGTCTTTCAGTACAATAACCGCATAGTTATAGCAAAAAGGAAGCATTTGGATGATGTTTTACGTGTTAGAACTATCGGCCGTCTGGAAAATTGACTTACCCAGCTGGAAGTACCCGAAGAACTTGGAATCGACCAGAGTGTCATTTCCAGGCTTTGGCAACGCCTCCAAAATGATGGTAATGTGAGTAGACGTTACAGCACAGGTCACCCTAAAGTTACAACGTCGAATGAGGATCGGTATTTAGCAGTTAGTGCCAAAAGAAACAGACGAAGCTCAGTATCAGATCTGTCTCGTCAACTCTCTTCAATTATCGATATGAGAATTTAAAGGCAGACCATGTACAGACGCTTAACGAACATTGGTCTGTATGCTCGTATGGCTGTCAGATGTGTTCCACTTACCACAACTCACTGTCGCCTGCAGTTAGCCTGGAGTAGAGAGCATGCATTGTGGACACAGTGGTGTTGTGTGATGTTTTACGACATTTCCAGTACTAGCTTTCAGTCTGATTCTCACCGGACATTTATGTGGAGAGGGCCAGGTACACTGTAAAAAAAAACGGAATAAATACAGTAAAAATCACTGTTATTTAAATATCTGTCATAGGAACATTATGATTACAGTAAATTTTACTGTAAAATTCAGCCGCAGAAAATCGTTTGCTGGGCATGCGCATTGAATTGTCGGGGTAAAAGTTTCTTATGTTCCTGTGACAAATGAATCAAATTAATTTCGCCATTCATTTGCCCTTGTTTTCGCTTAGTGAAGTAGATGATATTTTGAGAATAGTTGTTACTTTTGTTGAATTTCTATTGAAATTTAATCACCAAATATAAGGTAACGTATACTTTTCATATTGTTTATTATGCAAGTTGTTAGCTAACTTTGATACATATAAATTCTTATAAATTTGACTAATTATTTCAAAAAATTCTAAGCTGAATTTACAAATGATCACATTTACTAGTACTAATTCAGTGTCAATATTTTTTTACTTACTTTTTATTAACATTTAAAATATTTTATAGTAGTTTGGTAACATAATTGATAGGTATTTTAATTAATAAATTTTTTACGAAATTAGAGTTGTATTTAAGTGCTTCCATTGTTACAAAATTGCTTAGCTATATTTCTTTCGAAATAAAAATTGAAAAACCACTATTGTTGTATTCTTTTAGATATATATTATTAAATATATTAACGGAATTTCTATTTTATTTCGTTGCTGAAAATTCTTGATTTTTCTTTCATTGTAAAATGATATAATTTATTAAATATTAACTAAATATAACATATTTTTTATATTTTTTAACAATTTTTTGATTAGAATTTTTATTAAAAAATGTTTACTTTTTAATACAGATCTTTAAATCGCATTCTAATAATGATCAGTAATTCAATTCCATTTTGTAACATGCATTAAAGTAATAATTTTTTTAGGCATAAATGTTTGTAAATTCTTTCAATAAAATAATATTACAAATAATGATATTTTTTAGAATAAATGGTCTTGTGTTTGGAATTTGCATAAAATGTAAAAATGTATTTCAATGAAAAATGTAATGTTTTTTTTAAAATATCTGTATTTTAAAACCATTATTTTATAACAAATATATAAGAAATAATCTTGTTTGAAATACATATTTGGAAGTACTATTCGAATTAAGGTCATTTATTTAGAAAATGTAAAGTTTATTATTTTATAACCATGATTAATTTTTAAATTTATATTACTAATTAGAACAATTAGAACATTAATTAAAAGCCTGTTTGAGAAATCTTGTTGGTTGTTTGATATTTATGCAACAAAAATTCAGGCAACACATTTTTTGTAAAAAATTATTACTGCAAAATTTACTTTATTTTATTAAAAAATTGCAAAATTTGTAGTGTTTATGTGATTTCTTTTCATGTTAGTGAAGGAATCTGAAATTCATAAAAAGAAAAGCTAATTTAAAATTATAATTAAGAAACAAATACATGAGTGAAAACTCTGTAATTTGTGTTCTTCTTTACATATTTAAAATATATTGTGCTCAAGATTTTTCTAATACTACTGTGCACATCAAATACTACCTTCCAATATGGTCACACTTTTTAAAAAAATTTTAAATATATCTATGTTTTGGGAAAATAAGAATTTATGAAGAAAGTGTTTGATATTTTTAAAGGAAGTTTTATAAAACTAGAATAATCAATCACAAATAACTTTTAGTAGTAAGACTATTCAGAGTAAAGCCTCTTCATATCAACTTCAGCCATATTTTAAATCTGGAATAGGTATTGGGAGAGAGAGTTTTTGTAAGCACGTGTATTTTTAAATGTTTTCTATTTTTCCTTCATTGTGATGTCCGACAAGAAGCCAAAATGCAGTGTTTTTTTTCATGTTATAATTGAAGAGGTTGTAAAATTAATATGAGATTTTTGCATTTCAAAGAAAAGATATTAACACACCAAGTGATAATTCCACATTTAAAGAAAGATGGCCTTGCTTATTTTTAAAGCAAAGCATTTTTGACCATTTTAAGTGTTTAACTGCTGTAGATTTAAATGAAAGAATTTAGTTTGCATCAGCAAACAAAATTAAAAGAATTGTTAATTTCTTAAAAACTTCTCCTCCTGGTGGTTGTAAAATACAATCTTTAACTATTGAGGAATTGGATGGAAAAGAGGATGTTGGAGCGTGTATTGTTCTTCTATCTACATATTTTGGAGAAGACTTGAAAAAATATTTAGAAGTATTGCAGTAAAGTATTAAAAACTTTATTTAAAAAAATTACTGCTTAGCAAATTATAAATAAGAAATTTAGAAATGAATATAAAAATTAATCATAAATTAATCAGGAATTTGTTTATTGATTTTAGATTTCCACATCATCTCAGGATGCAGAGATATTATAGACTTACCTTGCACACCATGTGTATTAATTTGTGGTATGTATTATTTATATATTTCATAAGGTATGAAATGTTTTAACTCATAAGCAAAAATTTGTTGTTCCATTTATTGACCTCTTTAAATACTGTTTACTCTGCTAGCATTCTATTTAAAATAAATCATATGAATGTATAAAACTCTAAAGAAATCTAAATATTTTTAGTTAAATATATCTTTTTTTATGCAACTTCAACTGTATTCTCCTTTATTTATCTTTAAGTACGTATATAATGCCGTAAATATGCAGACTTAATGAACAGCAATATTTCCTAATTTTGCACTATTTCATGTAAATTCTTATTGAAATTAAAATTTCCTTAGAGGGAATACAACTTTGATCTCACTCTAAGACAACTTAGATTTCACTTTTGAGGTAACTATTTACAAGTTAACGAAATTCAGTTTTAAGCAAATGTTTTATAAAATGTTATTTTATAAATTATTGTTACTTTGACACATTATAGCATTTTAATTTTTCAGTTTATTTTCGATGGAAATATTTTTTAAATTGTGTATATATGTATGCAAAATAAATGTTTCCATATTCTTCACAAAATTAATTTTTTAAACTTAAAATCGGCTTTTGTAAGTTATCTTTAAAATGTGGGCATCAGGTTCATGTTTCTCACTTTATTTCTAAAAATTTGTAATTCACGGTTCCCATTGGAAATGTTAAGATTTGCTTCTCAGAGGATATAATTTTCGATAACATAAATGAATCCTTATAAAACAAATTCTATATTCTCTTTTAATTAAATCAATTACAAATTAGTTTTTCGAGTTAGAAAACATCAGTGAGAATGATTTAATTGAAGTACAGATTTTATCATCTTCATAAGAAGTGAGACCTCCATTACCAAAAATTCTTATCATGAAATTGCTAAAATCCCTTGAAATAATTTTTATCATCAAAATGATTGCGATTGCATGAATGTAACAACTACTTGTTAAATATTAAAAGAAGTATATTTTAGGGAAATTCAATCAATCATATGAAACAATAAAAAGTTCTAATTATTTTATTGAACTATTAAACAAATTTTCCTTTGAAATATTCAGCTCTTGAAATTTCAAATTAGTTATTCATGTGTCTGATTTCTATTTTTTTTTTCAGGTGCTTGTTCAACTTTAATTCCTTGCGGGAAACGAAATCTAAAAAATATGTCAAAGATGGAATCCAAGCACGTGTTTTTGTCACTTTTAAATAATTTATCCAACTTTAAATGGCAATAATTATTAAAATGTAAATAAAAAATTTATTTTCAATTATTTGTGTGTATTGTCAACTATATTGCTTTTTTTCCTCAGAATTTTTATTTGCTTTAATTAAAATGGAAAAAATCAATTACTTTAAACAATATAAAAAAACTTTTATTGTCTTTACAGTATAATTAAAATACTCTATCATAAACTAATTTCCCTTTGGTAATATTAGTAAAATGGAATGTTTTGTAATGTTTCTCTTTTAATCCTAAATCTGTAGAATCACAAATATATCAAAAATCAATTTTATGCTTAGCTTTGTATCTTATTCAATATAACAGTTATTTCTTAAATTTTTTAAAAAAATATGTAATAAAAAAAATTCAAACTTCTGTTAAAGTTACGATTGTGATGTAAGAAAGTTAAACAATCTCGTTAGGCATTGAAAGTAAAATTATTGATCACAAAATGTTTTGAAAAATGACATCTTCTGCAATATAACATAAGTTATGTTTTTGTGCTTTGTATATTGTATAAAAAATTGCTTAATAATAGTTGTCCCATAATTAGGAAATTAGCTACTGTGTATTCAAAATTGATTTATACTCTACTGTTGTCTTTAAAAAACATGCTGATAGCTGTAAATAGCTATTGCAACAGGTTTTGTAGAATATGCAGCAAAATGCATAGTAAAATGTGGTGTAAAAATAACAATAAAAATTGCTATAAAAATAACAATAAAAAGTGCTGTAAAAATAACAGTAAAAAGTGCTGTAAAAATCGCAGTTAAAAGTGCTGTAAAAATTACAGTAAAAAGGGCTGTAAAAATTACAGTGGAAAGTGCTGTAAAAATTACAGTAAAAAGAACTCTGAAAGTTTTACGAATATGCTGTAAAATTTACAGCATATTGTACTGGCGCCCAAAACGACTGCACATTTTGCTGTAAAATTACAGTGCTTTTTTTTAGAGTGTACCTCTTACCACCAAGAGAACACCATTGAACTACACAGATACGGTGGTGCAGGATTGCTCGTTTCGGGAGGAATTATTCTGGATTCCAGAACTAACCTGCATGTTCAGAATGTAACCATGACAGGCCATATCTACCGGGATGTCATTCTGGAAAGACATGTACGTTTGTTTCGGGGCGCCATGGGTGCAGAATTTCTGTTTATGGATGATTACGTCCGTCCTAACCACGTAAACCTTGTAGACGAATGCCTTTAATCGGAGGATATCATCTGTATGGACTGGTAAGTATACTCACCGAACTTGAATCCAACAGAGCATATGCGGGACATGCTTGGCAGATGAATTGCAGCTCATCCACCCCCTCCACGTCTACCGGAACTTCGGAGAGCATTGCTTGATGTGAGTGGTGTAATATTCCCCTAGACCAGATCGATAATTTGATACTCAGCATGCCCAGGCGTTGTACGGCCTGTATTGCGTCGCCTGGGGGTATACTATGTTTTAACCATCATACCAACCATGTTATATTGGTTTTTGTAAATAGATTATTTTTTTAAATTTGCGCCAGGAAGTGAAAATCACAATTTTTATTAATGATGTTAAACATTTAGCATCTTTTTTGCTCTTTACCTTTTGAAAATTAAATAGACTTTGTAAATAAGTCATATTTGTTTTGCTTCTGTCTCTTTGCCTGAACTTCATTATCCTTAATTTATGTACACGAGTTTATTTTAATTCTAAATAAAACGCGCGCGCGATATGCATTTATCGGGATTGGATAAGATCTTAGATTTAGCAGACCAGTTTTTCAATGATGGTATACAATTTTCAATGGGGATTTTTTCGGCGTAATCTTTAACTTTTATTAATTATTTTGATTGCCTTGTCATCTGAAAAAGTATATTAAGTAAACTTGATGTGTTCAGAGAAATATGTAAGTTAAATTGAAACGAGAAGTAAGAATATTACAGTATTTAAGGGAGCACCCTTTTTGATATGAAAAAATTTCAAAGGAAATCGTTGTTAATTTTAATTTTAAATGTTCTGCTCTTGAGATTTGCCAAACTAATTAATTTCATAAAACAAGAATCTGAGGAAATTGATAAAAGAGTACAGTGGGTGATCGGTTAAC
>CM075861.1:26380118-26397618 GCA_037975125.1 Latrodectus hesperus
ACCACATTGGCACAAAGTATGGCTTTTCTGCAGTGGCTCCAGACTGAAGTCTTAATTTTGTCTTGACAATTGTAAATTCATTTTTAGTGCTGCATCAGGGTGTAGTGGTTCATTAAGACTTTAGTCTGTAATAGTAATTTATAAATTTTCTTTTGAATCTAATGAATCATTTTGAAAAGCTGTTACACATTGTATGTAATTTATATTGATTGTTAAATATTTTTTTTATGAAAAAACTGGATACTACTTCTTTTATATTCAAACATTTCTTTTAATTAATTTAGATATTGATAAATAATAAAATATTCTATTTAACATTATTAAATCAGTCACTGCAAAATGCATTCTTGTATTTAAAATAAATATTTTGGTAATATAAATATTTGTGTGTGGAAACGTTTTTTCATATCTTATATTATTACAACTGAGATTGCTATCGTTAAAACAGTTTAAATGAAATAATTTGTAAGCATTTTAAATCATTTACCGTACAATACATTTTTTGAAAATAATTTAAATAATAATTATTCATATTTACATTGTTCAGAAATTTTAAATTTTAATGTAACTATGCAACATTGTATACATTTTATTGACGATTAAAAAGTTTGACAACTATAGCATTCGTTAAAATTCAGAAATCATTTCACAAGAATAACATATAATACTCTTCCATCATGGAAATAGCCTTACAATTAAAAAAGAATATAACTTCACAAGGAAAGAAAGCAACCTCACAATTTTTATAATGAAATATGTGCTAATGATTTTTATTTTTAGGTACCAATTCTCAATTTCTTCCTTTCCATATGTGAAATAATGAGCAATTTTTTAATATAGTTTTCTACTTTATAAAACGCATCCTTTACAATTTTGTAAAAATTGTATTCAAAAAAATTTTTTCCTGAGCAAATATTACAGAAAAGACAAATTCCTAAATATATTCTAGTATTCGTTATACAATTTGTTACTGATACTGAATTTCGCTTTGTTATAATTTCCACAAAGGGTACCTCCTTTAATACCAAAGAATGTTTCCTTTTTCAAATGACATTATTTTAATAAGTCTTAAGATTTTTATTTGATAAAAGCTTTTGGTTTGCTTTAATTACATTCGTTTTATAAACATTACTGGAATATATTTTTCGTTAACAAGCCTCTCTTTGAAAAATTTCTAAATACAGTTTCTTATACAATATCCGTATAGCTAATAATAAATAATAACTTTTTACATTACAATAATAGAAATAATTATTTGATAACGTTACTAATAATCGATATTTACTTCCAATACATATTTCTTAGAAAATATGAAATATCTATGTTAATATTCATTATATTTTAATAGAATAATTTATCCAAAACAAAGTTTTTAAATAATAAAAGTGATTAGTTTTAAATTTTTTATTTTTAAAAATTTGGTTTAATTAATGAAAATTTTAAAGGAAAAATTCTGGAATTAGATTTATATATAAACAGCGTTCTAATTACACTCATATCCATAAACTAAGGATAATGCAAGTTCAGGCAAAGAAAGAGACAAAAGCAAAACAAATCTGATTTATTTGGATAATCTATTTATTAAACAAAAGACAAAGAGCAAAAAAGATGCTATATGTTTGACATCGTTAATAAAAATTGCGATTTTTACTCCTTGGAGCTAATGTTAAAAAAGAACCTACTTACAAAAACCAATAAATCATGGTTGCTATGATGGTTAATACACACTATGCCCCTAGACGATGCAATACAGACCGTACAAAGCCTAGCCAGGCTGAGTATCAAATTATCGATCTGATCTTGGGGAATATTACACCACTCATCAAGCAATGCTCTCCAAAGTTCCGGTAGAAATGTGGGAGGGGTGGATGAGCTGAAATGCGTCTGCCAAGCATGTCCCACATATGCTCTGTTGGATTCAAGTCCGGTGAATATGCTTACCAGTCCATACAGGTGATATCCTCCGATTAAAGGCATTCGTCTACAAGGTTTGCACGGTTAGGACTGGCGTTATCATCCGTAAGCAGAAATTCTGCACACATAGCGCCCTGAAACAAACGTACATGTTTTTCCAGAATGACATCCCGGTAGATGTGGCCTGTTATGGTTACATTCTGAACATGCAGGTTAGTTCTGGAATTCAGAATAATTCCTCCCGAAACGAGCAATCTTGCACCACCGTATCGGTGTAGTTCAATGGTTTTCTCTTGGTGGTAAGAGGTACCTGGCCCTCTCCACATAAATGTGAGGCGAGAATCAGACTGAAAGCTAAACCTGGTCTCATCGAAAAACATCACTCAACACCACTGTGTCTACAATGCATGCTCTCTACTCCAGGCTAACTGCAGGCGACAGTGAGTTGTGGTAATTGGAACACATCTGACAGCCATACGAGCAAATAGACCAATGTTCGTTAAGCGTCTGTGCATGGTCTGCCTTTAAATTCTCATACCGGTAATTGAAGAGAACTGACGAGACGGATCTGATACTGTGCTTCATCTGTTTCTTTTGGCACTAACTGCTAAATACCGATCCTCATTTTGAGTTGTAACTTTGGGGCGACCTGTACTGTAACGTCTACTCACATTACCATCATTTTGGAGGCGTTGCCGAGCCCTGGAGATGACACTCTGGTCGATTCCAAGTTTTTTGGATACTTCCAGCTGGATACGTCCATTTTCCAGACGGTCGATAGTTCTAATACGTAAAACATCATCCAAATGCTTCCTTTGTGCTATAACTATGCGTTTATTGTACTGAAAGGCTTTTAAAGCGCTTGTGAACAATTTTACTTCTTTGAAACCATTACTTATATACTCTTCTCTTAAACTCTCGTCATTGTGACGTACTCTCGGCGCAGTCTGGTGGTTTCTTGTAATTTTCTTATTATTCTTAAAGATGTGTATGATAATTCTCTTTGTGAAATTTTTATTTTAGAGTTCAATTTCCTTGTGATTCTGAATTATCCTTAATTTATGGACATGAGTGTATATAAACATTTATATTTTAAATTTAATATGCGGAATGAATGAGAAATTACATGAATATATGTGATAAAAACTGATTAGAAACTTTTATGATCTTATTATGTGTATATATAATGGAAGATTTTATACAACTATTTTATACGCTTAATAAACTGAAGACGGTATATTTAACTTGCCCTAATGTTAACTGTTCATACAAGTAAAATTTTATTTGTCACATGCGCAGAGAATATATAGCATAATTTGAGCACACTTTTATTTTCACTTAAAATTAATTTATGGATATCATAAACATAGTTTAATTGTTAGTGTTGTGAGTTAATTTACATTTTAGACTAAGATTTATTGTTCTTAATACAATAATGTAGGATAGATAATTTTTTATTAAATATTATCATACACAGTTGAACTGTAAAATTGTAATACAATGAAGGCATCACCGAATATGAATGCACGTTGGATTTCTCATTCGGAAAACACTTGGATAATGTCAGCATTGTATACTTGGAATATCATGTTATGCCTTGAATAATAAGAAGAAATGTTTATCAGCAGTTGTTGGATTTTGATTGGAGTAGGATCATTGCACATCGAAAATATGGGTGTTATTACCACTCACACTAATCAAAACCCAACAATGTCATGTGATCATGTAATAAGTGGGTTGTTGAAGGCCATGTTGAAGAGCATGTCAGATCTTAAAATTTTTCCATGACAAATACACGTGAAAAGGAGTACATTATGAGGTAAGACTTGCGAAATGTGGCCTGTGTAATAACATACTTTAACGAGATAATTCAAGAACACTTGTGAAATGTCATATTCTGACGTCCCTCAATACAAATGTTATTATTTCTGGCCAACATGTCCTCCAGACTCCTTACTGATTTACAATATCCTATCATGAATAACTAGAGCTAGCAAGCTTTTCTCCTTTCTATCTTCTAAAATTGATAAAATATGGCTGAAACTTGAAGCAACATGGAATGAGTTTTTTTATTTTTCTAACCCAGTTTAACTCATGCATAATTGAATAAGACCCACTTTATTCGCAAGGGGTGGCACTGTTTCTATTAATGTGATATCTCACTGAATTCCTAAACTACATGTAAATTTAATAATTTTGTCTTAATACCATATTGTTTACGTATAAAAATAACTTCTTTATTTGTTTTCCTTTATGTTATTGAAATTCAGTCGTCAAAAGTTAAATAATATTAACTATAAAGCAATAATGAAATCTTGTTGATTTGACAAAATTCGGTATGCGCGATATCATAAAATTATGTAAATAATTAATTAATAATATATTCCATATTTTAATTTAACTAAATTAAATAAAAGTATAATATTGAAAAAATATAAATAACAATATGACTTTATAAATATGATATATTTTATCTATAAAAATTATTTATTTTGATTTCTACAAAAACATATCTGGTTCCATGAAAATGTTGCATAAGCAGGCAGAAATATCTTTATTAATACAGTATTCTGTCCTATAACACAGTATATTAGTTCCACGTTATAGGAAAAAACGCGTTGTAAGCGTTCTTGTATAACGCACGCGTATGACCACGTATAACACTTTATGTACAAATGATTCACGTTTAACTTTTGTTATACAAGGGAAATTAAATTGAATATTAAGGAAAAACTGTGTTATGAGCGAAATGTGCCGTGTTTTTAAAATCAAATTAAGAACATTTTAAATAAAAAAAAATTATGCAATTGTAACTACAAAAGTTATTTTCAAATAAATCAAATAATTTAAAAAACTGTTTTATTACATATTTATTCACTGTAAAAGCTTTTAAAATAACATTCCGCCGACATCGTTTTTTGGAAGGATGTTCGAAGGTCAATTAGAAGAATATTCAAAGGTTCAAAGATCGTAAGTGAAATTAATTGTGAAATGTATAAATCATTATAAATTTCGCAATACAGAAATAAAATGTGAGGAATCAACGAGTTATATGGGGGGAAACAAGTGTTATGCGAGGGACATGAAATCGAGTTATATGAAAACGCGTTACAAGAGTACAGTGTTATAGGGGGATTACTGTACATTTACCGCTTACATTGGCAGTAGGAGATTTAAATATGGAACTGTCATTTTCCATATTAATCTAGACTTAGCAAAAAGAGTCAGACTTCAAAACGGTATACAAAAATTCAATATAAGGTAAATAAAGTGGTCAAGCCCTTTTTTTAAAAAAAAATCTTATATGTCAAACTTCAGGTGTCCAATTTCTATTCCATACCAATTTCATATAGAGACAAGGAGTAAAGCCAGTGTTCTTTAAAACAATATCACCTCAAAGGAAGCTAAGAAGTATCGATCATATACAGAGTATTATTGCATCATGCCTCACGATATTATTTTGAAAGTGGAGTACATTACTTTATATTTTATAGTCTCAATCTTTATTTGATTGACAGAAGTATGATTTAAAATTTGTGGATTGTTATACAATATTTTGTAATAAAATTTTATTTAGTGAATAGTGATCATATTAATGGCAACACTCTCAAAGCAACTGTTTTTATTTACTTTGGAAAAGGTATATAGAGTTAGATTGCAGTTGTTAAAACAATTCCTCCTTAAAATGGATAGAAGCTTTTCTCCACAAAACAGTTTTCGACCATCACCAGTAAATCTACAGCATCATTCCCGTGGCCATCGTAATTATCATTATCAAAAACCATATCATTCAAGTAAGTAAAAATTTATAGTTCAGTAATGACAGGAACGCTATAAGTATATGCTTTTATAAAACAAAGAATCATGGGTCAGAAATTTCTTAACTTCATAAACCTTTTCATTCATTTTTAATAAAATTTACTTTTGTGCTCTAATATTTTTGATGTGAATGTTATAAAAAGTTATTATTTGATTTTTTTTTTCGCGTTGTAAATGCAGTGTATTCTTGTTTATTATTTTCCAAAGTGAAAACTTTCGCAACAAGATTTTGACAAATCTATTAATATTACGATTCTTCAAAGATATAATAGCTTTTTAAAATTCCGAAAGTAAATATTAAGATCACACGTGGCTAGGGATAAAAAAAAAACCAAATAAAGCAAGATTTAGTTAGTTAATCTTTAGCATTGTTCCCATGGCAATCGTAATCGACATTATCTAAAACCATATCATAAACTATTAATATTCTGGCACTATATCCAAACCGAAAAAAAAAATGTGAATATAAAAGTCAATATTTATATTCCGCGCTACATCCGAAGTGGAATAAAATATAAATATCAAAAAACAAGATTTAAATTACCGCGCTTTACACCCGATAAAAAGAAATCCAAAATAAAAATGGCTAGCATTTCCGGGATGTGCGATGACGAGACATTCCAACGATATATTTGGTGACACATTTGGCAACTAATCGTTTTTGGTGATGTTTTGGCAAAAAAATTTGGCGACGAAAAATATTCGCCAAATTTTAACAGATTTGGCAACTTTTCGCTGAGACCGTAGCGACTTTCTGCGCTTTACGAGGTGATACTCAGTTTAGCCTATAATAGTTCTTAAAAGATATAATAGCTTTTTAAAAATGCTAAAGTATGCACTGTGATCACACGTGGCTAGAGGCTAAAAACAGCCAAGTAAAGCAAGATTCAGTTAATTCTTTTTCCTTCTTAAAACTTAACTAAGATAAGTTTATCGCTAAATTGGGATTGATATTTGTGAGGAAACTTAATTTTGGTATATTATGGTTTACTCTTCGTTAGCAATATTTATAACTCTAACTTGTGCCATTTGAATTTTAGAACTTGTTTGTATGTTAATGAAAATATGGTTTTTTACATATTTCACTCAAAATAAAAAAGTTTAAAAGTTTTATTTACTGAATTTTTTACAAAGTTAAAATCAGTTGTATTTATGTGTGATTATTTTCATTATTATCACAATTACTGAATTCTGTTTTATTTGAAAATTTAAGCTGGATAATTACCTCTTTTGTTTATTTTCCCATTATTGTGAAATTTGGTGTATTAAGTGAATGTGTTCTATATTGAATACAGTATTTTAATTTTTTTTTTTTTTTTTTGCCAGAATTCTTATTTTATTTTCTTGTCTAAACAAACAAAAATTCATAATTTTGTAAGATGTTTTTATTATATGATGGTTGGAGGAAATTTGAAAAATATTTTTAAGATTTTAGTATTATAAATTCTGTTGAAAAACATGAATAATTTGAATACGTATTATAAAATGGGATACTGACTAATATAATTTATTTGGAAAATCTTAAATTTGCTTATGATTTTTCTTAATGTAATGCTATTTTAAAATAGATAGCAATTATGTATTAGTGTCACCGCAGCAATTTTTCAGCTAATCAAATCGTACACCATGGGAATAAAAAGTAGATATAACAATGAATGTAAGCAATAACAAGAATAGACTTATGGGTAAAGTAATTCTTAACAGTTTCATGATGAAGAATAAAATTGCTGTTGGGGTCACTATTACACAAGTACAAAATTTTTAACTAAGAAAATTTGTCTGAATAATCTTAATTCTATTTGCTTAATAAATATGATTATTATCATTCAGAAAGACCCAATTCATACCCATAAAGTTTGCTGATTGAAATTTAATACATGTCATCCTCAGATGAGCTAAATTATTTGTCAGTAGTCACTACAGTGATTATAATGCTCTTTGTTATCTAAAGAAAATAGGACTTAATCATAATGTGTATGCCACAGTTATATATATATATATATATATATATATATATATATATATATATATATATATATATATATTCATTGGTTTGAATTGGCAATCACATCATTAATTAAAATTGTAACATCATAATATTTTGATGGGTACTTAAAAAATTTTTCATCCACGTAAAATTTCAAATATGTTGCTTTAAGATTTCATTCAGTGGCAGATTTGATATCCAGATATTGGATTTAGTAATTGTTGAAAGCTGCTGTAAAACATTTTAGTATTTATGTTATGTTGCTTCCCAATAAG
This sequence comes from Latrodectus hesperus, assembly GCA_037975125.1. Taxonomy (NCBI): domain Eukaryota; kingdom Metazoa; phylum Arthropoda; class Arachnida; order Araneae; family Theridiidae; genus Latrodectus; species Latrodectus hesperus. Next base: position 26,388,114 of record CM075861.1, read on the forward strand.
ACTATGCAGAAATAGTCCATATTGATTTAAATGTGAAATAAAACAGAAATTAAAAAAAAAATTCAATTTCTCCCTTACACTGATATGCATCCTGAAAGCAAAAGTGCAACATTCTTTACCATTATTCTACTATACCTCTGCAATTGATCATTGAAGTGACTGCTGAGCAGTTTTCGTTAGAAACAAACTTTGCTGTTTAAATATTTTTTGATCATAAATGACAGTCATTTTGTTTACAAAATATAAAAATATTTATACTGTTTTTAGTAGTTTCTAAAAATGTAAACCTTTCTATACAATACACAATGAAAATATTTATCACAGTAATTTCATTTTTTTTTGTCCCAAATAATGATGATTATCATGCAGGGGTATAATAGAATAGTACCCATTCTTCCCCTATTGGTTCAGAGTATCTGGGATCAAAGTAAGACTTTTTATTTAAAACTTAAGACCCAGATCTTGTATGTGATAGGAAATGTTAAATTTTCCTTAACAAAATTTCTGAATTTTAAATTAATTGCTGAATTAGAAGTTACTTTTAATATGTTTGAACCCTAATTCTACTTGCCACATTTGATAAACGTGCATATTTAAAATTTTTTACTATTAGCTCTAAATTATGTCGTCAAAATTTTCTTAAGATTACATAAATTTTGTGTTAATACTGTATACAAGAATACTTACTAAATAATTTTTTAGCTCTAGGAGACTTATATCAAGAACTTCTTTTATCATGAAGAGATTTGCTAATGAATATTAATTTTGTCCTTGAATGAGCCTTATAAATCTCTAAAATGTGCAATTAAAAATGATTTAACGATGCATATTTTTCTCGCATCTTCTGCTTAAAATTACCTTAAACTAAAAGAAATGTTAACAAATTTCATTGCATTGTCTCTAATATAAATCCTTTACTTAATAGGTAGCCAACAACGTATGCAGTTTTGTTCACCTCACTCTTCACCAATTTTTCATCATGGACATAAGTACAGTCAAAGCCCTAATAATTATAGGCAAAGAAATATGTTTGAGCTTCCTAGCCCTAATGGTGGAAGTCCAATGTATCATAGCTCTCCAAAAGCTCGCTCTCCATATCAAAATAGTGTAAATAGTACATGGAGTAATTCATCTTTTATGTCTACAAGTTCCAATAGGGATTCAAGCTCTTATTTTGGAGATATATCTGGTAGTCCAAATTCTTTATCTAGTTCATTTCATGAAAAGGTATTTATTTTATTTATGATTTCTTTTCTACTCTCTTGTTTTGAATTAATGAAAGTTTAAATTATTTTTAAATTTATGAGAAGCTTTAATTTTATTTCATGTTTGCAGGAATTTGTTTCTATATTTTTATCATTTCTATTTGTGATAAATTTTTATAAAACTGTATGGTATTTTTATTTAATTATTTTTTATTATTAGTAAATAAAATCCACTTATAAAAAATGCAGCATAAGTATTTATATGTAATAAAATTAATGAATATAAATAACTATATTTATTTATAATTTTTTAACATTTTTATTGCTTACATATTAATGAAAAGGATAAAATTGTGTTTTTATTAATAAATAAATACATTTATTTTTTAATAAAATATTTTTTCTTCTTAATATATGTATATAATATTTAAAGAAATTAACTATGAAAAAATACATTTCTGAATGCTCATAAGAGGACAGAATGTGATGTTCTTTAATTTAAGTTCCTTTTTTTACCTCAGTTAATTCTAAAAATAAATGAAAAATTTAAATAATTCTTAATTATTAAGATTTAAGAAAAACATGCTCCTGGTAATATTTTTTTCATTTAAAAGGACTAATATTTTGAAAGCTGGCTAGCAACTCTAATCGGAAAAAATTGTTTTTTGAAAGCAGTAAATAATTTGAGGGAAGGAATGAATTTTATACTTACTTTTATTTTGTGAAGAAATTCATGAAATATATATGAATAAAAATGTCTGGAATTTATATAATAAATGCTATAATTTATAATATAAATGTGATGATGGGATAAAAACTAAGGATTTTTAAATAAAATGTGTGAACGTACAGTAAATTAGTAGATTTAAGTTAAGTAATTATTTTATACTTACCTAAGCTCATCAGCTTAGTAGAATAAAATAATGGGAAAAATGATTAACTAAAATTATTAATTAGTGTGACATGTAAGAAATTGTTTCATGACATAATTTAGCTTATATGTAAAATCCTTCAACAGGGGATGAACAGCTCCAGAATAAGTTTTTTTACTACCAACAAAAAGCTATAAAATACATGGTTGTTAATTTTCTAATACATATGAATTGACAGAAATGCAATTGTTTCATTAACCATGTTATCATTTTAAGTTTTTACTTAAATAGAGCTTTTGTTAAAAATAAATAAATAAATAAATAAACTACTTTATATTTTATTGTTTTTGCATATAGACTATGCCACAAATTTTTAATTATACTTTTCTAAAACAGTAATTTAAACATTTTTTAAAAAGAATTTCACTTTTTATTGTAATTTCTCATATTTCATATTGGCAGGATTTCACTTATGTACTCAGTATTCCAAATTAATTAATTATCTGGTTTTAGAGCTATTTAGCCCGAATGATAACAAAATTTTGTGGACTAACACATTTTATTTTTTTAACTCTGAATGATTTGCTTTATTGTTGTAGGGCAAATAAAATTATCTGCATTGGTTAGAATATTTGCAAGTATTCCATTAATATTTTGAAAAAGCTGCTGAAACGTTAATTTTTTAAAACTGCAATGTTACAGACAATTTAAAAATGCCTTTCAGTTTTTATGGAATGCCCTTTTTATATTGTGATTTGAAAATTATTATCATTGTTGAAAGTTATATATTGCGATTTTGATGAATTTGTTATATTCTTATTTTGGAGCCTGCTTACAAAATTGCTACAATCCTAAAATTACAAATTTTTAAAATTGTAAAAAATAACTCTAAAAATAGTTAAGTTTAATTAAAGAATCTCACTAAGAAAAATATTAGTTTAGTAAAGTTTTTAGATGGCATAGTATTTCAAAATAAGATATTTGTTGTATAACTGGCTCACGCGCGTGTGTGTGTGTGAGAGAGAGAGAGATGTGAATGATTAAAAAGTTAATACTATCTGGACTATCTTGCAATTTAATCAGTGATTCTCAAGACAGGTGACAGAATATCAGCTAGCATTTCATCGCGTTGATATTTTGCATACTTTAACTAGTATTTTAATTTAAACTTTTGAAATTTTATTATAACTTAAACTTTTATTCTGAGATTCTATGAATTTATGGAAAATTTTTTATAAAGCACGTAATATTAAATTAACTCTATAACTTTCTTATCATCTAAAATATATAACATATAAACTGTTACTGATGCTTGAGAGGGCTTTTTAGGCATGATTTGCATTTACAAAAATTTTAATGATTTAAATGTAAATCATATGATTATGAAAATGTCCATGAACTTTCAATATTTGGGAACTTTTATTTTATTAAAAGGAGAAAAGGAATTTTCAGTTAAGATGTTTTGCTTTTTTGTCATTTCAGTATTCTGAGGAGCTCATCCCAAACTCCTCTTTTTGCTGCAAAAGAGTTAAAGCTGATGTGAAATGTGAGGACTTAAGATAAATCTAATGATCTCTCTGACAAAACTAAATTTTTAAATAAAGACAGATAATTAGAAATAAAGATAATTAAAACTGGATATTCAAAAAATATCTGGATTTCTTAAATTTTCTTTTCTAACTACACGATATATTCAATTGAATTTTGTTATTTCCTGTATTAATCACATTTTAAAATGTTAATATACAAATTTGATAATTGTTGCACATTCCCTGTTTCACAGAAGTTTATTTTTTTTATTTCAGAATAAACGGTTTTCTTCAAATGATTCAAACCCTGGTCATTCATCCAATATTGAAGATTATATTCATCCTTCAATGATGGAAGACCCCTGGAAAAATGATATGATTGAATATTCGAAAAGAAAAAATGTGCCAGGAGGACATTAAAATGAATTTATTTTAAAATATTTTAATTTTTAACTGTACCAATTTTTGGTAATGCAAGTACAAAATAGCTAAGATTTTGTGATAAATCATTTTTATAAAATTAATGCTAAATACATTTGCTTCATATATCCATACTATGTATAAAGTATCAACTCAACATTTTACAGTAAAGCTTATTAAAAATAGATTTAAAAAAATTCATAGGTTTGTGAAATGCATGTTTAAAATTTGTAACTTACTTTTGAAAGGCAAAATTTGCATTTATTTGTTATTTTTGATTCTAAAAACTTGATAAGCTTATTAATTATTATTTTAATGATTGTAAGAGATTGATATTTCTTTAGTCCAGATGATTAAGTTTTACATATAAAAGCATTGTTTGTTTAAAATTTCCTGATCTTCTATCTTCCTAATTTAACAACTTTTTGAGTTTTTAAGATTATTTTTGTCTAAAGTACATTATTCTAATTATGCTTTTCTGTGATTTCTGAAAACTAATTTTTTCTCCCGTTTTTTCATGTTAAAATATAGTGAACTTTCATACTTTTTTTTTTAAAATATACTTTGCATTTTACAATCAGAAGTAAGCTATTATTGATATTTAAAATTACTTATAATCTTATAATTTCAAAACTAAAAATTTACTTTGCTTTTCACTTTAACAGTTTTTTGAAATTTATAAAATAATTAAACTTTTAGTTATTTGTATGCATTAGTTTGTATAGTTTATTTTAAATGGAAAAAATGCATCCATACTTATCATTTTCATCATTAAATTATGAAGCTATATGATTATACTCCTATATATGTATATCTTTATATATATTTGTGTGTATATATATCTGTATGTATATTTATATGCATGTATATAATATATATGCTTAGTTTTTAAATAACTTTATAATTATGAAGTGTGTCAATTGTTATATAAAGTTTTTTTTAGTTGCATGTTATAACATAAAAATGTTACATAATTATGAGTACAAATAATGCATTTTTATAACATTCTCATTGAAAAGCATGTCATTGTAAATTTATATAATTGCAATTGAGTTTCATGCAATATTTTATAAAAGCAAAATAAATTTTTTTATTTCCTACTGTTCTAAGTTATTTTTGCTCCTTCTAATTAATCTAGTTTATATATTTAAGCATTGTACATAACACTGTTCTTTTATTACATAATCTGATTTGCAAATTCTAAATTATTTCATTTTCTGAGTTTTCATGATTTGTTACAAAATTGTACATCAAGTAATTAACTGTCAAAAAATTGTTATTGCTATTGTTATTTAAATAAGAATTAAAAAATTATTTCATGTAAAATATTAAGTGTATGATATAAACAAATCTTATGATAAGTAAATAGTTTAAAATTGTTAGTTAATGGTTTTTTTATTATAAGGTTATTTGATACAGTAGTAACACAATAATTTATAAAATATTCTTAACACATATTTAGAATGAATGGAATAATAAAATTTTAAGCATTAGAGTTGGAATCGTAAGTTCATAGATAAAAATAAAGATTTTTATTTGTTTTTATTTTTCTGTAGTCTTTTTTGCGAGTTATTAAATAAATAAATTTCTTTTCAAGAGTATTTCATAGAATATTTTTTCAAGATTACTGCCACTATTTAATGCACTTGGAATTGAAAATTTTGGTTGCAATTTGCCAGTAAGAGCACATAATACAAACATTTTTGCATATAAATGTTCGCAAATTATTCTTTTCTTTGTATATCCTTATTTGAACATTAATTCTATTTTTCTCTGTAAACTACTTGATATTTTTTAACAGTGGCAAGAGCGGTCATATTATTTCAGTTTTTCATGTAAATAAAGATTGCATGTACTAATTCAAAGTTTTGTGTATTATTTAATGTGTTATGGTTTAAAAATATAACATTTTTACTCTTACTAACTAAAGCTTATGATGTTAATTGAACATTTTGCAAAATTAATGAAATGTTACATAATTTAATGCATCTAATAGTTTCTTTGATATTTTTTTAAAAAATGTTAACTTATTAAAATTCAAATTTCATAATATAAAGTCAAGACAGATTTTCCACCATTTTTCAGTGTAAATATTTTTTCACATCCTTCAATATACTTTTCTGTGATCAAAATGATTCTTCATAGATCAAATAATCTATTTTAATTAAATAATTCTCACATTTAAATCTTTTTATTTTTAAGAAACTTGGAGAAATTATCTGAAAAATTTTATTTAAAAAAATATAAGGAACAATAATTTTTGCACATGTGAAGTTAATATTCAGCAAATTCTTAAATTTTAGCTTCTTTCAACTAATAGGCAATTCACTGAATCAAATTTTTAAAGTTCTAACTTTATATTTCTAATAAATAATCAAAATATTTAAATAAAAATGGTGAAAAGCAAAAATGTGGTTAAAATATTAACTGTTATACAATTAATTTCTTAAAATTTTATTTTTATTCTGATATAATATTAAGCTGCTGTCCGTTTGAAAATTTTTTCTCCTTTTTGAATAAGAGAAATCGGGTTTGTAAGAAAATGGTAGAAATAAAACAAGTCTATTGATAACTTGTTCTAAATGATATTTTATTTTTGTAAAATAAATCTATTATTTTTTTTTTCTTGAAACTATACATTGTTCTATAGTCTGTGAATGAGTTCAACTTACCTTTTTTATTTTTAATTATTCATTGTTTATAGTGAGAACAGACTATTCTGCACAAAATAGTATATTTTGATTTAGTATTAATGGAGAAGTAATTTAAAGCATATATATATATATATATATAAACTATATGATATGTGTCAAGAAACTATGTAGCGCATGTAATATATCTTCGAAAAACATTCAAATCTTTTTATATTCATTGCCGATGATTGTTGCCTTTCTTATTATCAACAATAGTATCAAACCAAAATACTTAATTTCATTGTGTTCCTCACTTCAAAGGTGCCTTCATAATAATTTGTTCTTTGTATTTTATCTAGTTAAAATAGCTTTGATATCCTCCTTGATGTCATACTTTGAATAACTAATAAATTAATTGCTCTACTATTGTTAGAGTCATCAATATTAGAGCAGCAAATCAAATGAATAATTATCTTGACTTGATGAAACATTCAAGTTATGAATGAGCTTGTTTAATAACTTTGTATTATGATCAGAATCACAAAGTATTCATTTAATCTTATATTATGCAGAGTTGGAAAATAAAAATTTTAGTGAATTTTTTTTTTTTTTTTTTTTTTTTTAGGTTTTTAAACTTTAGAGATTTATTTTATTTATTTATTTATTTATTTTTTTGTAAAGTGGGATTTGCGTTAATAATTCGAAATACAAAATATAAGAATTCTGTGTTAATAATCCAAAATAAAAAAATTATCTTTCATTTTGCTATATAATGCATAAAAAATATTCAATATTTACTAAAATATCATCTTATATAGCGCTGTATTCAACTTTTTATTATTAATAGGAAAAATAAGGTATAAATAATGTAACAATAACTTTTGTAAAATATTTGAAACATTACTCATAATTTTTAATTGGAATAATTTAATGAAAAATGAGGAAATACAAGTATCCTAATTGTTGGTAAATATCTTAAAACGTAACTTGGCATTTGTACTGCATTTGAAACATGTATTATTAACATGCTGTATTTGAAATCTGTTACATCTTATAATTTTTAAGGCATAAGTATGCATTTTAAATAGAATGGTGAAAGAGTTTTTTAAATATCCAATATTAATTGATGTATAACTTTGAAAAGTTAATTTTAAACTTATTAATGTTACATTTGGTTGCTTACATTTTTTCCAACTTTGGATGTTTTTCGTAAGTTTAAGTGTGGTGACTCAATTAAAATGATTCTATTTCTAAAAACACAATTCTGTTAAGTATTGGCTACCAAAATTCATTTCTTTTTTTAATAATGCTAACAAATTTAAAAAAATATTAAAAATTAATATTTCTTTGTTTGTAGCATTTAAGCACTTTATATTGCAAAAATTTTACATCAAACAAGTCAAATTTAAAACTTCACCAAATAGATTTACTAATGTTTGGAATAATTAAAAAAAAAAAAATTCTGGAAATCTCTCTCTCTCAGCCTTAATACTAATTTTATCCATGTGGGATAAAATTTTTAATTTTGCGTCTTCATTATTCATGATTCTGTTTCCAGTTTTAGGGACATGATATTGCCACATTGTCCTCAAACTTCTGATTTGAGTATCTACATGTTTTATAAGTAACTTCTCATTTATTTGTACTGTATTTGTGTATAATGTTATTTGTACTATATATATAAATTTTTTGAAATATGCATTGTTATTAAATATATAGACTTGAAATTATTAATTTTTAAAAAAGCTATGCAATGAGTGTTGTCGAATACTCAAATTATATTGCTAATAGTTCTTTATTGTGATTGAAGTTAATAATTATAAGTGATTTTGTTGTAAATTTTCGTGTAATATTTCAAATCAACGTTTAAGTCATTTGAGTTTTCCATTGTTCTTGAGCTATTAATCTATTGTATAAATATCAAAATTCTGTGATAAATTATTGCTTTGCCTTTTCAGGTACCTTGTTTTACAACTAAAACTGTTGAATATGATTAACGTTTTATAATTTTGTGTCATTATTTATTATAAATTTTTAATTTATTTTTTATTTATAATTTTTTATGGAAATATATGTATACTAATATCACCTAGAAATTATTCTCATTAAATAAAATTAAAAAATAACTAAGAATTTATTTTTGAAGCTAATATGAAAATACTTTATTTTATATTTGTATTTGGTATTTTATACATGAAAATTTTCACTTTGTTTAAAAGTGCATTATTTAAAAGCAAAAAATTTAAATCTCCTCTTGTCGACATAAACTAACCATAAAGTGGATGTTTTGTCATGTGTATTTCATTTTGCTTTTTCTATTTTATTTTCAACAAGTTCAATTTTGGAAGCAATATCGCTAAAGATTTGAAAATTAATTACTTAGAACAACTAATGTTAACGATTTTGAAAACTTTACAAACGGAAAAAATTATAATTAAAAAATACTTCTTTATATTACTGGTAAAAATCATTAATGGATTTTTTTCTCATCGCCGATGGCACTCAGATATTCAACAGTGAACTTCGCCTTGTTTGATGCCGCTCGAGGAATGCGATTTGAAGACAGGTAGCAAATTCACCGACAAGTCGGATTTACGACGCAGTTTTAATACGATGTGACATAGATGAAACGTTGTCTGACGTCATGATTGTTTTACACCAATAAGAATTTTAATAAAGTGACGTAATCATGATTTCAACTGGAACTAAAGAAACAACCACTTTATGGTTAAAATTATCTAGATTTCATTCATTCTTCGCGATCGTCTGTCAAAATCCGTTGAGAAAAAAATAAATGAATTATCAATTTAATTTCTTACGACATTACATGATTCGTTAATGAGTGC